>VWYP01022061.1:7716-27180 GCA_013400435.1 Pycnonotus jocosus | reverse complement strand
AAAAAAAAAAAAAAGTATAAGAACTTGTTCTTATAGAAAAGAGGATAAGTAAGGGACATGATATAAATCGCAATCTAGGGGGAAATCTTTTTTTGGTGGAAAGGTAGTTCCTATGCTGATGTGTGAGTGAAAATTTAGAAAGCTGTTAAGGTGTTGACTCCTACAAAGTAATATTAGAGGGATAAATCCCAGGCCAACTACAAGGGAAAAATGAAGTGGCAAACTAGGAGAAAGTTGGACTTGACAGGTCCCATTCTGTGCTGTTTTTTCAGTGTCTGTGGCTGAAAAATGATATTCAGGAATGGCTAAAATATCCTGAATGGACTACATGTTGTTTGATAGTCATGGTGGAAATTATCCACAATAAAAAAAAATTGTTGAATTTCAGTTACTAAAAAAAATCCCAAAGGCAGATATCTGATGCAATGAGTTTCTTCTTCTTTCCTTAAGACCATCACTTGGTTCAAAGAGTACCAACTCTTCTGATCATCCACTTCTTCCACAATTTAAACCACTGTTTTTTGTTGTTTCTTGAGCATTCTTTTTTTTAATTGTAAATACATATAGCCCTATCACCTACTAAATACTAATAGTGTTTCAGATGACCATTACTACCCCTTTGATTTTAATCACTTGACAAAGTTATTTGAGGCTAATTTTCTTCTGTCAAAACAATTTACACAGTTGTGTGCCAGATGAAAATATAATGAAAAATGTGTAGCTTTCATATTTTTTTACTCCAAAAACTGGGTGAAGCTCTCACTTATTTTCAATGTTTAAAATAAAACAATTTTATGGAGCTTTTTTCTGATTCAAATGATAGACTCATGAACAACTCGAGCTGGTAATGAGTAAGATAAATTGCCATCAAGATAGAGATCTCTTCATTTTGCTGACTACATAAGTGGAATTGTTCCCTTGATTGTTTTTCCGCTGAAAACAAAAATGTTTGTTCATTATACATCTATTATCAAGAGAAAATTCCTCCAACAAAAATTTCTTGTTTTTTTTTCTTGTTTTGCTGTGTTTGTGAGAAGCAAACATAATTTCTCTTCTATTTTGTTTGCCAAATGTGTCAGGGGCAGGCATTTGGATAAATTCATATATCAAGAAAATGGCTGAATTCAAGCTTTGCGATGTTTGAATATGATATTTGTAAAGAGGATTGGGACAGTATTTTGGTCAACTTGCAGTAGAAGTTTTTGAAACCCAAATTGCTGCAGTGTGAGAAATGCAGAACTATGGTAGTAGAAGAAGTTGAACCAATGATCATCTGCTTTTTCCTACAATTGTCCTTCAGCTTCTGAGTTGATGGCCTGACATCAGGCAGTAAAACAGAGACAGTGCTGAAGGAAAGAGAAGGAAGGAGATTCACAGAATTATCAGACTGACTTTATCACAAAGATGGTGAGTGAGTTTGTGCTTACAGTTGAGGTTATCAAAGGTAACCTAGAAAGGAAAAAGAAATCCCAGACTTTTACAAGAGTTCAACAGAAACACTGCGAAAAGGATGGGGATCAGCTGGAGGAGAAGCTGATGGATCCTTGAGAGTTAGAGGGCAACCAGGGTAAAATGAAATTGCAGAAGATAAAGGATGATAAGATTAAAGAAAACACTTGGTTGAAACCCAAAACCAAGAGATTGAGGACAATGTGCTGGTTCCAACATTTGATTGCAAAGAGTGCACAGGATAGAATCTAGATTGAAGATGGAAAGCAAAATACACCAATAGACATGGTTAACATACAATTATCTAAATCTAAGCTAATTTTTGAGATTGATCTTTGAATCAGTGAATAGAAAGAACCATCTGCAGAAGACAGCTTGATTTCTTTGTCTTTTACAGGGGTTTTAAGATTGAGTTCCCTTACCATCGATCATATTGACCATTGACCAGTTGAGGCTTGGATAATTGTCAACTATGTCTCAGATTTGTAATATCAAGGAAAAACTCAAATGGAAGCTGCTCCAGGCAAGTGAGAATGATTTATTTATTGTGTTCTTAGTAAAAGACCCCAAGCCAACATGGTGCAGAAGATGGAGTCACAAACAGAATGAGCTCTCTTTAAAAAGTGTATTCTCTAAAAGAATTGGTTTCTTTTCTGGACCTGGAGGGCAGATTTATACTCATGTGTTATTATGAGAGTGAATATCACCTGAGTCTCACTTAGAGAAACAATTCCTGTCTGGTGAAACTCAGTCTCCTGCAGAATGCTGAAAAAAGATTGTTGCAGTTTACACTCTCACAAAAAAAAAAAAAAATAATAAAAAAAAAATTGTGTCATTCTTGCAATATTCTTCCACATAACCAGCAAGTTTAGGCTGGTACAAATATTCTAAAGGGAGAATAGTTTTGTCTGTCACTAGATGAGTGCTAAAGTAATACAGAGAAGAGGAGGAGATGGGAACATGTGAGGTAAACAACATGGAGACACCAAGATCAGTGCAGAATGAGAGGCAGGAGCTGCTCCAGGCACTGGAGCTGAGATTCCTCTGCAGACCGTGGAGAGACCACGGTGAGGCAGCTGTGCCCCTGCAGCCCATGAGGATCCATGGTGGATGCAGAGATCCACCCGCAGCCTGTGGGGATCCATGGGGGATGCAGAGATCCACCCACAGCTCATGGAGGAGGTATCCATGCTGGAGCAGGTGGGTGCCTGGAGGAGTCTGTGACCCTGTGGGAGACCTGTGGGGAGAGAGGGTCTCCCTCTGGAAGAGCCTTGCTTCCAGGCTGGAGCAACCTGTCCTTGGAAGACTGCACCCCATGGAAGAGTGACCCAAGTCACAGCAGTTTTGGGAGGCCTGCCTGCCCATGGGAGGGACTCACATTTGCAGCAGGTGTGATAGGGCTGCTGGTCATGGTGCCACACTGGAGAAGTTCACAGAGTCTCCCATGGGAAGAGACCCCATGGCCTCACAGGGGAAGGACTCCTCTCCCTGAGCCAGTGGAAGGAAACCTCAGGTGGTGAACTGACTAAATCCCCCACATCCTCTCTCCCTGTTGGTGGGAAGGAGGGAGGGGCAGGGGCAAAAAGGTGTTTTTGAGGGGTTATTTTACTTTTCATTTTCCTCTTCTGATTCTGTCAGTAATAAAGTCTCTTCACAACCTTAAGTTGAGCCTGTTTTGCCCTTGGAGTGTTTTCTCCTGGTCCTTATCTCATGCAACCTTCCTTCACTTATTTTCCTCTCCTTTGCCCAGTTGTGGCAGGGGAGAGTGAGTGAGCGACTCTCCCGGGTGCCTGGTGCTGGGTCTGTGTCAAACCATGACAACAATGTATACTGAAATATACTCTTTGTTTCCAGCACCTTTTCTGTGCTTTGGTTTGTCTGTTTGCATGCCAGTGTTGCATGAACCAATATATTCATGCAATTGATAAATCAATCCCTCTAGACATTGGAATTCTTTAGGCACACTTTCAGCCATAGCTTGTGTTCAATTTATAGCAACCTGTCACTCTAGAAACACTGCAACCAGCATCCTATTTAATGGACTCATTTAACTAGGATTCTCTCTCTTTTTACTTGTTTTCTTTTTACAGAGAGGAAGTGATCCTTGACAAAAATAAAAAGGAATGAGCAGTCTGCACTTGAAAAGTTTGAATAGCACTTTTTCAATGATTAGTTTGATCACTCACTTAATAAAACCAATATGGCTAGTAGTGTCCTAAGTCTGAAGGTGAACTTTCCAACATTTTAAATAAGAGAGAGATGATTTATGGTGATGCATCCCATCCTATTACACTTTGACACATATAAATGATGTGCTGAAATTCTATAACACATTAATTTGCTCATGTTATCTGTAGATATTGCACTATTATATTATTGCACTTCTATACTACCCTAATATAAAATTTATTTAGAAACCAGCTTAATTAATAGTAAAACAAACAGTGAATACTTAAAATATTTCTTTAATAAAATAAATAAATGAAAAATAACATGAATAAATATAAATAAAATATTTGACATTTGATTGGAAACTTTTTTCTGTTAAGTATTTCATTGTGATAGAATTTTAATATTTGCATCAAAATGTTGAACCTCAAATTCCTCATAGATATTTACAAAAATCAGGGAAAAAATCATGAAGTAACACTTTATTTGTTCTTTTCTTCCTTTCTTCCTCCATTTTCTGAACTATAAAATAAACACAACATCTGCTGCAGAGCTACAGGACCACAGCATGGCTGAGGTTGGAAGGCATCTTTGAGGGTCACCTTTTCAACCCCCTGCCCAAGCATGGCCACCCAGAGCTGGCTGTCCATGACTCTACTTAAATAGCTTTTTAATATCCCCGAGGATGAAGATTCCACAACCTTCATGGCCAATCTGTGCTCGGGCTCAGTCACCCTCACTCAGTAAAATGTGAGGTTTACAAATGTACACATACTGTATATATTGTCAGGAGAAATTTACATGGATCAGCACAGTTAGGTTTCATTGCTGGATTTTTAAAAAAACCTGCTTTCATCTGTCCTTTAGCATAAAGAATATCCCTCATTTTTTTTCCTCAATGTATGCATTTTCTGTGACTCACAAAATTTAGCTGCAATTTTGCTATGAGAAAATCACTGAACATGACCACCTTCCTCTTGGTTCCTGAAGTCTCCCCGTTTATTTTTTAGCTGAATAGCCCCAGTGTTACCTTATGGTGTTGGAATTTCTGAATGCATAAGATGTCTGCCTGTCTGCTTCTTTAGTGAATAAAGGGATTGACAAGATTTCCTGAGATGCTTTCTGTAGGCTCAGAACTGTTGCAGCTGTAGGGGGACAGTGATTAAAATTACAAAGATCTTCAGTCACTTGGTTCAGAGGACAAGGTAAGACTTTTTCTGGTCCAGAACCCTGGGTTGTTTTTCTGTTATTTTCTTTTTGATGTTGCAGTTATTGCTGTATGGTTGCTGTGGGTTCTGGAAAGTGTTTCCTCCCCCTTTAGCATGGCAGGGACCTGCAGACATTTTTCCTTCTTTGCCACATGGGGTATGGGTTGCCTGCTAGGATCATCTAGGCATAACTCAATTCATTAGTCCCCTGCTAATGTAAGTAATGTTGTATTTCAAGTGGCAGCCTGTGCTGAAAGACTTTACATAACACTGTTTGAAGAATTCTTTTCTACCTTAACAATTAACATATGTACAGCATAACTTCTTAATTTTTATGCACAGCCAACATCTGTAGTTTTTATCCACTTTCATATTACTGTTTACAAAATCCCCAAAGTTTCAATATCTTGAAGAAAGAGCTGTATGTTATACTGATGTATTTTTAAAAGCTTATTTACAGATATGATGGGGTGCATTTTCCCATCAGAGATGCCCTTTTCTCTCTGAAATACTGAATTAGTTGCATTGTTCTGTCCTTGCTCTACCTGATCTTGATTTCTTTTACTCAGAAGGGAGTTTTAAAGGAATATTTCAGAATCTGTTCAACAATTGCACAGGAGTCTGTATATACAGTTTTTCCAGTACAGTAATTTCTTGTAAATATATAATAAAGCTGTTCATACAAATATTCCAGTATACATCATCAGGTAACTCTAGTCTTAAACTGTATTTGAAATGCAGCTGCTACAGATTGAATATGGATTCCTGAAGTGTTTTCTGCCTTATAAAGACACCTTCTTCTCCCAACAAAAAAAAAAGTAATTAACATTGAGTAGCCTTGTGACTCCGTTCTGTTTTGTCTGTAAAAAAAGAATGCTTTTTGGAAAAAATCCCTTTCTGATAATGTCCTAGAAACTAGCTTATTGGCATTGTGAGAAACAAAATACATGGACGCTTTTTCTTCAAAATGGTTATACATACATTGCTGATCTCCAATGTTTTCTTTTCCTTTTTTATGAAAGGCTTTACAGGCTGAGACACTCTAAGCATCCAATGTGACTTAAAATGGGATTAAGGGAAATTTCATTCCAGTTTTATCATTAGCCTAATAAGCAACCATAAATATCTTCCTATCTCTGCACTTCAGTTTATGTGTCTATCTGATTAAAACCATGAGAGTTCTTTTGTTTATAGAGTTCTTTGAGATCTCTGCAAAACAAAAACTTGATCAGAGAATAAATACTATTTTGACATTTATTGTGTTCTAGGTTGTGCCCCTCCATAAAAGATTGGTTGAATCCCCTCATGTAGCAGGCAATGCATATTGAATACTAAGTTCCATTCTTTTCTTTTGCTTGTTGAAGTATATTCATCACTTTACATTTTTCCTTTGAATTACAAGAATTAGGGAAAAACACTGCTATTGTATACAATATTGTGACTATGGTGTCTTTTGTGGTATCCTTCATATCCTTCAATATGATCCTTTTCATATTAAGACAATTTTATGTCAGACCTGGCTGTGAAGATTAATTTATTTTACTGAAGTGCAGGTGTCTACAGCAATGATATCTACATTGAGTTATTTTCCTAAATGGCTTTTTTTTTTTTTTTCAGTCAGGAGAAATAAAGAATTTAAGACATGAATCATTTGAGCTGTTTTAAATGTCACCTTGAGGATGAGAAGAATTGTGCTGTGGGCATGCCCATTTTTTCCCATAGATGGAAAAGGGGCTGACTAGCCCTAGCATCTGCACTAAATCAGGTGAATCCCTCTTTGTGTGAAGGGCAATAAAGCTTGTATCCAGAGAGTAAATCCTATGAGGAGCTGCTGAGGGATCTGGGGTTGTTTAGCCTGGAAAAAAGGAGGTTCAGGGATGACCTTATTGCTCTCTACAGCTCTCTGAAAGGAGGGTGTAGCCAGGTGGGTTTTGGTCTCTTCTCCAAGGCAACCAGCAACAGGATAAAAGGAAATGGCCTCAAGCAGCTCTATGAGAGGTTCAGGTTGGTAAGGAGGAAGAATTTCACCACTGAAAGGATGGTCAGGCATTGGAACAGACTACCCAGGGAGGTGGTGTAGTCACCATCCCTGCAGGTGTTCACGAAGTGTCTACATGGCACTCAGTGCTATGGATTAGTTCATAGGTGGGAAAAGGCAGGAATCAATGACCCTAAAGATCTTTTTTCAACTTAAATGTTTCTGTGGTTCTGTGAAGAACACAGCATCACTTATTTGTAATGTACAATGTCCAGAGGAGGCTCAGCAATACATTTAATCCGAGGGTCACAATCCCTGTGAATTATTAAGATATTGTTATGCAATTAAAACTGTTAAAAATAAAAATAAACTAAAATAAAAATAATAAAATAAATATAACTAAATTGATAAAAATAATAACTAGTTAAAATGAATCAGTTATAGAACCACTTAATCAGCTGTATCCTACATCTGGTTTTAAATATTTCTGTTCTACAGTGAAACATTTCTACCGCCAGAGTATAACAGTGAAGAAACATAGTAAACAACTGCCAGCCAGTTCCCTTTTGGTTTTGGGACAGTTTGTATAGCACCTAAAAGAAAAATTAGGACAGGGTAAAGAATGGAAAATGTTAGTATTCAGCTTACCATTCTTCTGTGGCTGAAGAGTTCTTCCATTTTTTATTGATTCTGCTTCTTTGAAGGGAAGATGAAGCAGAAGAAGCTGTAATTGGAAGTGCCCCAGTTACATCTGGAATCTGTCAGAAATTCATCTGCTAATCATGTTGCTTAGAGCTGCAGCCTGCCTGTCTATAGCCTCCTGCCTTGGGAGCTTTTTGCCTTTGTAGTCTGTAGGTTGTTGTGGTTTACAGGTGATTTCCAGATTCAGTTCAAAGAGTGAGTAAAGGGTAGACAAGCCTGAAATAGCACAAATCAGCTACTGCAGAGATTAGCTGGAGGTATCTTCAGGTGTTCTTGTCATGTTTCCCCTGAAATGACCAACAGTGAGCCAAGTTGTACAACCAAATACAACCAAGAAGAAGGGCTTATTTCATGGAATACTGGAAAATTGGTAGAAAATATTTATTCTGCAACTTTAATAAAACTCTCTTCCCTTATTTATGGTTAGCACTCAAGACGACAAGAAATTCAGATCTCATTTCTGATCTCTCTTCATTTCTGCACACGCTAATCCTTTTAAAATCCCAGACAAGTTATCCCTCTGTATGTATATAAAAAAACCCCTTGTTTGTGATTCAATGGCTCTCAGCTTTCAACTTCATCTAAAACAAGAATATATAGTTGGCTTTGGTAGAAGCAAATATCACATGACAGGAAATAATACCTAGGGAAGAAAGCAAGAGAACACTTCTCTATCAGTTTTAAAGTGAAAAGAAAGCTGGAAAAATTATTGTCAACAGATTAATGGATTTTTGTCTATGACAATATTTTTATAGCTTAATTGCGTTGCTGTAGCTGATATATATCTAAATATATGTGTATATATATACAGATATATGCTTGGAAATCCATATGCACAGCACTGTAATCTATTATTCCTCACATGGGTCATGTGCTATACAAAGTAAAGTTTAATCTTTCCTCTTCCCTCTTCTGTATTAATAAAGCTCCCATTTCCTATTGTGTTTTCTATTTTCTTTCTAAAGGATTAGATTATTTTTATTAATGAGCCTGAAATTCAAGTCCTACCAGTCTTGCTTGTATATCATTGAGTAGATGAATGTCTATATTTTTGTTAGCATATTTATGAAGTGTTGATTTTGATGCTCATTTCAGTGATTAATCATTTGGTGATCTAGGTCTAAACAAGCACACTCCTTGCCTGTAAGAGCAAATTTTCTGTGTGCCTCCCAACAACAAAAAAGAGTCACTCACAGAAAACTATTGCTTATGTTTTCCAAACTAATCTGAAATACAGGAAGCTTTCAACACAGTGATTAGCAAAAGAGGTTACCCTGTAAGGGGGAAAAATAAATCACTGAAACTGATTGCTTCATGCAGAGCATTCTTTAAAAGCACAAATAGAATCTGAGCCAGAGCATTCTAAGCTGAAGATTATGCTGTTATCATATCATGCACTTGAGAGTCCTCTGGTAGAAAACTTTGGGAACAATTACTCACTGATTTGTAGAGAGGATATTAATATCTTTCAGAAGATGCAGCAAAAGTGTTATTGAGTCTCAGGAATCTAAATTTCCATTGAAAAATAAGGAGCTTCCAGTTATCCTCATTAAAATGCAGAAGAGGTATAGGTAACAAACTGAAAATCTTCAGAACCATGTCTCAGGATGATAATATTAATATGGAAAGGCTTTCTTAGTTCTCTGAAATTAAATTCTGCACAAATCGAGAAGATGTAATCTAGAAAATCGGAAATTTGAAGTAAATATGTGATTCTGGGGAAAGTAGTTCATAAAAAAGAAATAAAAGTAAAATAAAGTTTAAAGAATAAAAAATGTAGTTTGGATAGCAGTGAATAACAATAGGTGCTGAACATCTGTCAAGAGGATGGAACTAAGGGTGTTCAGGGAAAACATACCACCTTGAATAAGTTTTCTCTGTGCAGGTAATCATTAACATTGAAATCTAAAAATCTCCAAAAATACAACCCATAAAAAACCCCCCAACCTACAGCAGCATCAACAAAAAGGTAGAATATAGCACTCTTAGGTAGGTGTTTTATTCCCAACTGTGTTTAAATGGTATTTTTTCCTACGGTTTTTTCATGCCCACACAAGTCATTCTCCAGCTACATCCTTCTCCAATTGTGTGTGTGGTTTCCACACAAAAACCTGCAGTAGCGAGTGAAATTTGACCTTTTGTTCCATGTTCCTCTCAGACCCATAACACGTGGGGGAATTTGTTCCCAACCAGACTTGAAAACATGTCTCTGACTTAAAAATGAAACAAAACAACACTGAAAAACAACCTCTCCTTGCTTTTTAGTTTTACAACCCCTCCCTCAAAGCAACAGAATAATATTATCAAAGGTTATAATTAACATTTCTATTGTTATAATTAACATTTCTATAAAGTCCACAAAAAAGGAAAAAATATCAAGATTTGTCTTACATATATAACTTTAGATAACAACTAATTATGCTGAGCATTTTCTTTTACTATAGCTATGTTTGTTCTCTGGATGTTTTGCTGTTTAAGGTACAGATAATTCAAATCTCTTCTAGAGCGCTGCATGCTGATTTTGTAAACATGGCAGATAAGTTTAAATCCTGCTAAAGGTAGGTTTTTAATTAGATGAACATGGCTAATTTCTGACCATGCCTAGTGGTTGCTATAACTTGAATTCAGAAATCTATATGTGGATGAAATGCTTCTCTCCTTTGGAAGTTCTACCATGGGCATACCAAATAAAGTCTGGAGGACCTTTTTTCAGCAGTGTAAGTGAATTATTCATGAAGTTGTTTGATTGTCCTAGGAATATTTGGAATATAGCATTCCAAGGGAGTAGGTGGTTGGTATAGCTAAACAATCCCATGTTTTTTTTGTCTGATTGACAGGTTGAGTTTATGACCTTGGGTGTCATTTTTGTTCATCACAATTCACAGAAGTGGCCTCAGCCCACATCGTTAATTTTATTCAAAATAAGCTGTAGCTTGGAATCAGTCATTTTGTGCAGCTAATCAGGACCCTCAGAGGAAGTAAAGGATGAGCTTGATTAATATTGCAGATTGAATTTGAGATATTTTATTTTCATTTCCTCCCTCTGTGACTTCTGGTATTTCTGTCATAACCTTCTGCAAAAATCTTACCAATACTATCTATTGCTTAGTCTTCTCCTCTTTAAAAGAACTGATATTATTCCATGGAGTTAGATTGGAATTACTTTGGTCAATAATTGCTACTTTTTTTCACACTTAGATGCTAACACAACAGGATCTGTGTGTGGTTGTTTTGTTTTTGTTGCTTGGATTTTGTTTTTTTTTAAATACTATACTTGCATGGTATCAATCCTATTCCACACTTGCACATTTATCATTGGCCAAATATTGACTCAGCAGTCTCTCATAGTTCATAGCTTATTTTATTTTTCATAACTGAACTAAAATCTGTACCTGATTTCTTCTCACAGCTGGAGATTATTACTGTTCTCCCTGCCATAAAAAGGCTGACATAGATTCAAAGCTATCCCGTGGGAAAAATTGCACTAACATAGAAAAAAAATCATAATTCCCCAGTTAAGCAAACCTTAGGGCATTATTAAACTATGCAGATTTTGAGGGGTGTAATGTCAATAACCTTATCCCTGTCCGAGGATGGACAAGGCACATCCCCATCCAACTTGTTACCAGAGCCAGGGAGGGAAGCCAGGGGAGTGAGAGCAATTAGAGAAATGTAAGCTATTAGATTCAGTATTTGAGGGAAAGCAATTTAATTTTGGAACCATCTCTCTGTTGGAGGTAACTGTTGCTGTAGGGAGCCCAGCTGCAAGAAAGAGGTTTGATACTGGATTGTGGCATACCCACTAAACTGAGCTTTTGTGTTTGCACTGACTGTGGTACAGGGAATGTGGCAGCTATTTCCATAACAGCACAGCTTATTCCTGGCAGATATTGAATAAACTGTGACTTCTGCCAGAGCTTGTTCCCGTGGAATTCAATTTAGACCCCATCATGAGTGTGAGCAGGTGATTTGGCTGATTCTTCCTGTGGAGATTAACTAGTTACATTACAGAGCCTGGATACTTCCAATGGGATCAATCAGGATATGTTAATTGCACCAAGATAATTTTAAAGTGGTGTAATGGGAAATTTGTTAACTTGGGAGAAATGCTATATTTTTAACAGTAAGGGGTATTGTTATTATTATTCTTTTGAACAGGTGGTCTAACAGCATGGAAGGAACCATGCCGCTGACAACAAGAGAAAAGAGAAGGATGCAGAGAAATGAACCAGCAGGAAGTTCAGAGTTTGTTTGGATAATTTGAAAAACTTATTAGTAGATGGTTCGTCTGCACCAAGAAATACAGTATGCTCAGATTGAAGGGATTGCAGCAGGACTTTGTATTGCTTTCTCAATTGCTTCACTTCTTTAACTTCAGAAAGCTCCAACAGAGGGGAAAACCGTGGATGGTGACGTTTTAGACAATATAAGGTGTAAAACCTGTTCATTTAAAAGAAAAGAGAAAAAAATTAAGATACCCAGGAACTGCTGATGATGCTCTTGTTACGTCTGATCCTGTCTTCTTAAAACAGAGCTGACAAAAGAAGGGAAATCACAATATCAAAGTTAATTTCTTCATGTGATGCTGATTGTTATGAGTACTTAGTTACCCAGAGAAAGGCAACCTTCATCCAGAGCCACTGCAGCAACTCCCATTGATAAAGGTAAAACTAGATTCAGGAAGAACGAGACATTGTTGAATGCAGCCTCTGATAGAAGGTGAAAATTGCTTATGATAAGAAGTGGAGGAGAAAAGATGAGAAAAGGTGCTTAAGAAGCAGAGAATCAAAAGCTTTTGCAGATGAAATAAAGAGGTATTGCAGAATTAGGTCACTATTGGAAAATATTACATGCTCCACAATAAACTGGGGCTTAGCAGGGTGTTTGTTTCTGTGGTGGAAGCAGCTTTGGGTTAGACCTGGAGGGAATTTCAGTTCCTGCAAAAGACAGACAGAAGTGAATGCCTACCAGGGCTACCTTCTGGGCTAGTGTTACAACTGCTAGGAAAAGGAGAAGAGGGAATATCTTCCCATCTCAGTCCCTTCTTTTCCTAGCTATATCATAAAGGACAGGTGTTGCCTCCTTGCTGTCTTGTAGAAAACTTATTCTCCAAGTTCTGGGAGTGTTTCTGACTGTAAACCCTGGTTGGAGGTACCAGCTGCTTCCACTCAGATGTGAATTAAGTGCTTCTAACTGTGGATTAGGCAAAAGCTTAAAATAAGCTCTCTCTATTACATTTTTTTTTTATTAGACAGCTCAGAGAGACCTTTTTTCCAGCAGCCTCATTATTCAAATCCAGCGTTGAAGTGATCAGCTCTCTCCATATGTGGTATATTGACCTTGAATACCCCTTTTCCAGGATCGTGGGTTCCACTTTGGCACCCAGCAGTTATCTGACACAAGGCAGGGTAATGTGGTGTCACAAGCTTTCTTACAGGAAAGTTATCTGTGAGGAAGGTTGGAGTTGGAGAGGGGTGACTAGCAGTTTTGAGACATGAAAGGAGTAGCATTGCTGCTGCTGCTCAGTTTCTGCTTCATGCCACGATTGTGGACATGGGCTACTGCTCTGTGACATATCTTTCTGTTACTTCAGCCACTGAACAAGCAATAAAGCAAGAAACCATGTGGCACAACAGACAGTTGAGTGTATGGTTCACAGAATAAAATAAATAGCACAAATTTGCGAATAAGTTTGGTAAATTCAGAAAATAAATTAAAAAAAACCCAGAAAAAATATTACTGACTGACTTAATCAATTCATTTTTCACACTATCAAAATAAATGGTAATTGCACAGTAGATATTATCAACACAAATAACAATTTTATATTACCCTCAAGTCCATTCTGGATCATAAGAATTTCTGGAGATTTGTTTTAAGTGCAGAATAACAAGTTTATATAACTAGTTCAATAACTAGTTTATGTATATTTCTGTCATTGCCTATTGTCTAGGTTGGCTATTTTATTTGCAGGGATGCAGCACAATATGGTGCAGTAATGTGGCAGTAGGCAAAGTGATTGGAAAAAATAAGGGTACTTTTTTCTTCACATACACTATTTGCCTTTGCTATTACCTGGCAAGAAGGGGAGAGTCAAGGAAGAGATAAAGAGTGGGCTGGGGCCAAGCAAGTGACAAATATGTCCTGCATTATGAACGCAATGTGCGAAAGGCAGAGCTGGTCATTAATCACTGGAAATAGGGAGGGACAGAGGATTTTTATTTATTATGTTTATTCAGCTTTTAGAATATTTATCTTATGAGGGGGTAGTCACAACTGAGACTAATAAATCTCATTTATATGAAGGTATGGTGAAATGTCTATTGACAAGATTATTGAACTGTCCTGTAAAGTATCTTTTAATAATAAAAAAAAAATTTGAGATTGTTATGACAACCTTAAAAACATGCAGTGATTAAATGGGGTCATAGAAAAAGTGAAAATGGATTGGAATTTATGAATAAATCAATGGTCTCATCTGTACTGTTGTCTTTATTTATTGGTGTTAATATGTTTGGGATGTTTACTGTAACACAATATATTTTGTACTTCATGGAGATCTGTGAGAGCTATTTCTCCTCTTAACACTTTTGCAATTTATTCTAAAGAAGTACCAATTCATAGATGTCAGAATCTGTCCATTATCAGAATGAAGGCTCCATTTTTTAAAAACCGTTCAATTCACACTGAGATATTTTTGGGGCATTTATTTATAATTATCTCAGTTACTGTTCTTCTAGGGACTCAGGTCCTATCTCTGTGGCAAATCCTAGCATTGCCTCCACTCCAAAGAGTGATTTAACTCCTCCTTCCTGATTGCATGGCAAACCCTTACAGCCTGGGAAGTACTTCTGTTATTTTATTATTTATTTTATAAGAGATAATTATATTAAACATTGTCCCAGAATATTAAACATGAAGGTGCTTTAGCTCGGAGAAAAACAGGCTAAGGGAAGGACTCGTTGCTCTCAACAGCTCCCTGAAAGGAGGGTGTAGCCAGGTGAGGATCACTTTCTTCTCCCAGTCAACTTACAACAGGATGAGAGGAAATGGCCTCATGCTCTGCCAGGAGAAATTCAGGTTGGTAATCAGGTAGAATTTCTTCACTGGAATGATCGTTAGGCATTGGAAAGGACTGCCCAGGGAAGTGGTGGATTCACTGTCCCTGGAATTGTTCAAGAAATGACTGGAAATGGCACTTAGTGCTATGGTTTGATTGAAAAGTTGGTGTCCAGCTAAAGGTTGGATTCAATGATCTTGGAGGTCTTTTCTAACCTTGATGGTTCTATGATTCTATTCTGTTCTGCAGTTCTATGAAGTATCTGGTTTATTCAATCCTTCATAGACATTAGACTGATGAAATGTAAAACAGTACATAACAACAAAAATATGTATCTAGAAGGGCACAGCAGTGAAGACCTTATTAGATGTGTGGAAATTGACCTTATCAAACATGTTAAGCATTCTTCCATTATTCTGGGAGGCTCCTTTTTATTAGTTGTTGCAGTCACTTAACATTTCATTTTGCTATGTTGCTGTAGTTGTCTCTATCATGACCTATGAGGGTTCCTTGACCGGCAGCTACATGAAGATGGAGACTGGGCTTCTCAGGGTTCCACAACACACAAGGCCATAGAAGTCTGCATTTCTGAAAATGTCTTTATTACAAGTACAAAGCTACTGTTATCAAAACCAAATACATAGTATATCTATCTATCTATCTATCTATCTCTGCAAAATTACTACCAGGAGAGCAATGAAATTTATGTATGTGTATGCATATATATGTGTATTACTAGAGTAGATAGAGCAATTACTGAGTTCCAACTATGGAAGCAAATGTACGCTTATGAACATTTTCCTGTATGTGTGTACCCCATAAATGTATCATGGAAGATGTTACTGCTACAGGACTCACTGAGTTGTTCCAATCTTTAAGGGAAAAATTGTCACTTTAGTGATTATGCCTGTCCTGGTGTCATGGAGTGCAGGGTCAGGCAGGCATCTCCAGCAAGACTCTGATCTGTCCAGGAGACCTTGTGCCGGTCAAGCACTGGAAAATGTGCAGAGAAGCTCTTTTTGAGTAGGCACCAATTTACTTTTTGTACTTTTTATGTGGATACATAAGTGGGTGTGCATCAACAATTACTGGAGTAATTATTGCTGCTTCCTGTTTTCCTGGGAGATGAGTTCATTATCACAGTTTCTTTGTCCTGGACCCATCAAGGTTTCTTTATTCTGCCAGCTACTCCCCATCACAGAGGTTTTGGATGAGCTTATCACAGATATCTTGGGACTCCAGCTAAAGATATATCCTTTTTTGTCAGTATGTTTACCAGGTCACCATTGTGGTAGACATTATGAGGTAATGTATGAGTGAAATTATTTAAATTCTTAAGCATCAGTTTTATTCTTCAGTGAGAAATTTAATTGATTGTAATTTTCAACAAAAGTGAAAGAAGTAAAACAGTGTTCCTGACACCTTAGAAATATAACTGTGTAGTCAGTTTTATGGCATTTTCTTTTACATATTTCTTGTATCAAGACTCAGAAGACCCCTGTGTAAGCAAATTAAAAGAACATTTTTTGGTAAAAAACCCAGTGGTTTGGTTTTGTATAGAAGGATATAAAACCTGCAGTAGCTTTTTAGTCTGAATTACAAAAGTACTTGATTTTTTTTCCAGTGTGGCATGATATTATTTCTAATGCTTTCATACCCTTTTCAGTCCTAACTGCTTTCATACCCTTCTCAGAGACTGAAAATCAGAGAGATCTTAAATGAGTGTCCAAGAGCATTGAAATTACCCTGTAAACTTTAATTTTTTGGGTATTTGGTCATCATCCTCATTTTGATCTCCCTTCCTCCACCAAATCCATGTATAGTGCGATATTCATGGCAGTCAGAAAAATTTTGCAAAAAGTAAAAAGTTTTGTCATTTTTTAAAAAATGTTTTAAAATGTTCAAATGTTTTAAAAATGTTTTAAAAATATTTAAAAGTGTTCAGTGATGTTATTATATACCAGGTATATTGCAGGGGCCAATAGAGTACCAGAGCAGCATACCAGCATTTTCTAAAAAGTAAGACCAGATGGTGAATTAAAAAAAAACCAAACCAAAACAACCAACAATAAAACAAAACAAAAAAACAACCTCCCAAATTTTGGAGCATTTTAGCTCGCTTTTACAATTCCAGTTCTCCAGTTCCATCCTGCAGGGCCATCCATATTTTCTTGTTCAGCTAATCAGCCATGTAATGCTCTGAAAACTCTGAAGACTAATGTTGGGGAAAGTTCTCCTTCAGTGGTGAGGAATCTGTCTTTGTGCAGTTATGAAGGAATCATTGTGAGTCAGCAGGGAAAGCAGGATGGATATAAAAAGGTTTGTCTAGCAAGAGCACAAGTGATTACCACCTAGTTCTTCATAACCTTGTGTGTCGGTGGTCCTACTGTCTTTGAATGAGGGTATCAGTTATGAGATCTCTCATTATTCAGAAAATATACTTATCTCCTTAAAAGTAGGTAAAATGCTGGACTGAGAAAATGTATTGAAAGGGAGAGGAAACATCCTAGTTTCAGTGCATGTTAGGAAACTCCTACAGCAGTAAGGCAGAATAAAATATTATACATATATATATATATATATATATAGTCTCCCTGTGTCCTTATGGTGGGCTTTTACCAAAAGGAGCAGAAATTTCATCAAGGAGACAAAAAAGTCAGTATCAGGTGTTAACCCCATTTACTCCTCCAGTATTCAGTCCCTTTTGCTCTTTTACCTTTCTAATCCACGCTGCATCTGTTCCCTGCCTTCATTGTCAGTGCCTACAAACCAAAGTAGGAAGTGCCGGTGCTCCAACAGTGCTGAGAGTTTTCCTCCCAAAAGACACGTAGTCCTGGACACATAATGTTACTGTCTAATGCTTCAGTCACCTGAGGAACAAAAATAAGGAGGAGATATCAGGTTTTATCTGCTACTGAGATCGCAGGGTCTGAGCCTTTCTTCAGCTCTTCATGGTGACATTGTGAGCTTGAACCTCAGCCAACCAAAAGACTTAAATATTCCTGGAAATGGCAAGGAATGAACATCAATTAACATGACAAAATCACATTGGAAATGCTTTTCCAATGTGTATCATGTATATTTGGGTTTTTCTTTCCTGCTAAGAATACGGGTTATTAGAACCACAAGGCAATTATATCTTTGTCTCCAGAGTATCCTGATCAATATCTTTGTTGGTAGTATATAGCAATCAGTATCATACCTACTATAGAAAGGTACAATTCCAACAGTAGCAAATTTTCTACAACGTAGAAATAATGATTTTGATTGTAGGTACTTGGTCTTTGGCCCAATTTGTGGCTGCAAAGTATCAAGTTACCATTTTTCTTGTGCTTTTCTCATCCCTGCTACACCTTCCTGAATGCATCCAAACATTCACAAACAGGAAAAGCAATAGAGCAAAAAAGCTTTCCAGAAAGAATAATGGGAAGAGTGAAAAATATCAGCCCTTTTCTGCTCTACATTATTTAGCAATTAAGTTATAAGCTCCCTTCTCTTTTCTTTTTAAGAGGAATTAAATATTTCAGTAGACTTTATGGAATTATGGAAAAAAAAAACCCAAACCCTACCAACCAACAACAAGAGAAAAACCAAAAACTCAACTCAGCACAAAATTAAAGGGAAAACAATTGAATTGCTAAATGGAATAGATCAAAATGAATGGATCAAAATTAATTTTAATTCTCTTAATCCTATCCTGTCAATTATAGGTCTCAGCTGAGAAAGAATTCCACTGACATTTTCAGAGTTTAAAATGGGGAGTATTAGAGATTGCATGTAGGAACAGACTAGTAACAAAAGTTTCAAACATGATTCTGTGGATTTATTTGGAAAAAACCTCACCAAACTCCAAGTTCACAAATGTCTGCTTTACAAGTCCTGCAATATTTATGTTATAGCAGCAAGTAATAGATGATACAGGGATTGCTACTCATCAACTAGCTGAAGTGACGGCAAGTGTGGAAATGCTCCATTCACATGGGATTCTAAAGAAATGCTAGCAATATTCTAAACAAAAGATTCAAACTGCAAATTTATGGTGCTTGCATTGGACTATGTGTCTTTTGTACGACAATGTGGCACCATTAGCCAGCTTGCAAAGCAAAGTCAGATACACAACACACTACAGCAACTAAGTTCTCTCAATTCTTACAGGTTTTTCAGCTCTCTATTCTTATTAATATATGCCTTCCTAAATTTTCCTTCTGTTGTCATATAACTCATAGTCCTTGAAATGCTGCGAATGTTAAGACAGAATGAAAACCACAAATGTGAAAAACATGATTATAGGGAATAAATGAGTAACAGAAACCATAAAATGGTTTCTTGTACTGAAACCATAAAATAACCTAAAAGCTATGCAAAAAAAATTTCTGAATATCTATCTGAAATCTCTATTAAATTCTGAAATACTGCTTAAAAATACAAAAACATTTTTGGTGTAAATTCTAGGTAAAAATAGCTAGTTAAATTTCTCTAAAATTTCTTGCTTTTAAGTAAGGGTGACATCATCACCATTGCTAACCCTCTGGAGGGGATGAACATCTGGTCAACATGGAGGGGAAATGAACACTCTTGTGAAACTCCATTTTCATCAATCTGCAATACTTTGCAGTACACAAGAAAATTGCAGTAGTGCTCTTTAATATGCCAGTAATGGACAGTGCCCACAGAGATTCTTATATCAAGCAATTTCCAAAGAAAACAAACAAGAAAATTTTGGTTTATAAAACACTTAATCACTTTATCTGGTTTCTTCAGTGCATGAACAATTTAATGGAATTTAGGCTTTAAAATTACACCAGTGAGAAACCACTTTAGAGTCCAGGGAAAAATGGCATTGTCACTATGTCAGCAAAATAGGTATATTTTTCATATCTTGTGCTTCAATTCAAACT
>VWYP01022057.1:85168-103273 GCA_013400435.1 Pycnonotus jocosus | reverse complement strand
CCATATTTTCAATTATTTATCTTTAAAAAATTAACTGCACAGTGCAGCCAAGACAAGTAGGCTGAGAGCAATCTGGTTTTCAGAAGTCAAGGCATTAATTAATTTCTGGAACACAGTGACAACAGGGCATTAGAAGACCAGAGAACTTATTACTGTGCCAAGGGTTTACCCAGCACTTAGGGGCACTCAGCAAATGAATTCTTGTTTTAGCCAAAGGCAAGTACACTCCACTATTTGGAGATTTCCTTAAAATCCTCACAGCACCTGTGGGTCAGATTAAATAAGTGTGACAAAAACTGTGTCCTATTATCTCTCACCAGCCATTCTTAGATTTTATTTCATGCTCACAAACTGCATGAAGGCATCAGGTGCAATACTAAGACCCTTAAATTTTGAGGTTTGTCTTTCATGGAAAGAAAGAAGCATATGGATCTCTGCTGTAGAGGTTGTAGAGGTAATAAAGCTCTACTGCATAAAATGGCTTTAAAAGGAAATACAAAAGACTAGTGAAGATGATCTGTGAAGAAGTACATGGCCAAATAATTTTATTAGACTAATTTTATTAATTGCCAATTTCTTCAAGATCTAGAGAACTGACAACTATATTCAAATAGCTATCTTCTAATGATCCTTAAACTTTTGTTTTGCCAGATGAAAAAACATCGTGTTTGGGCTACCAAACCACTACCACAGTGTGGCAAAAGTCTTGCAATGTGTCCTGAGAAAAATCTCAAAGGCATTGCCATCTATGCAAATCTGTATTTAGCCAGTTACACACTATTTATTAATGCAATATACCACCCCAGAGTACATTTTCATGCTTGCCAGTAGTTTTAGAGAGCTGCAGCTAACTAATTGTCATGGACAGACAGCTGCATAAAATTTTGACTTCAACTGATCTACTTAACTATGAATGTTCTTACTTTCCAAGTACTTTGCAAACAGTACTCAAGCAGCCAGATCTGTGTACCTGGAAACCTGTCATGGCATGATCTAGAACAGTATTGGCTGAGGCTTCTGCAAGAGGAATTACTTCCTTAGTAATTCCTGAGGGAAACCCATTACAACATCAATTATCACAGGATGGTCTCTGATCATTTGCAATGCTCTGCCTCTGAGAACAGGCAGAGCATTTTAAATGATCAGAGACTAACCTGTCCAGACACAAGATTTCCTTCTAAGGACAGATTTAAGATACTTTAGACTCAACTACTATAAACCAAGAAGAGATATGATTTGAAACAAGGCTACAACAGCTATGAAATGCCAAGTATGAAAATACCAAATATGATGCACAACTACTGAGCTAAACAAAGTTTAAGTTATGTATGTCTTAAGCATGCACTGGAGTCAACACCCTACAGCAACAAGAATTTCAAAGAAGAAAAGCAATTTCAAAGAAAGGCTCACCCTTTCTATAGCTTCTTTTTCCTGAGGTGTTACTTGAATGTAGTTCATATGAGCATTCCCAGCATCTCCTATTCCTCCAGTGCTGGCACCATCATCACCACCACCTAAACCTTGGCGAGACTCTAGCACTGGCTCATTCAACATATGAATAAAGTGTTCCTGGTGCTGGCTGATTTGCTGTGATGCACAGAACAGTAAAAGAAACACGTATATTTAAACAACTGATGTTTAAGCATGCCAACAGACAAGTAAAAATATTTATTTTCAGAGAATTAAGAAATCAAAGGGATGTGTAAAAATTGCACAGAAAAAGATTGTTAAATCTAATCAAAACAAATGCAATTGTTATGTTTCAATTCAACTGCAGTGATTCTTCTCTATTCCTCACCCTCTCTGCACCTCTTATGAAGTCTCAAAATTGTATCCAATGTCATAGAAAATATATTCTGTACAGCAAGGACTGCTGAAAAGCCAACAATAGAATGCTGTAACTGCTAGTAACACATTATCCCAGACAACATCAACATATGACTCTCTTCTAAAGCTAAATCAGAATTAGTAAGCATTATTTTCTTGTTTTAAGATCCACCTGCAGTAGTTGGGGGTTTTCCCGTCCAATTTGCTGTAGCAATGCCGGCAGTAGAGAAGGATTTTGTTGAATAATTTGTCTCATCTGTTGGAACTGAGGCTGATTTCGTAAAAACTCAAGTGGATGTCCTGAAAAAAAGATCAGTGAAATAACATGTTTTTTAAAAAGTTACTGAGAATCTTAATAAAATGCATACCTATACTGTAACAGTAGATACAAAGAGGACATGAATGTGGATAATACACCACTCACTGAAGAACAGAAGAATTTGCTTCCTCACTCTAGCTTTAGCAAAACCTCTTTATTCTAAGGTAAAGAATGCATTTCCTTTTGACCTAGTCTTCTCTTAAGATCCAACAGCCTTGTCCTTATCTTCAACACTTTACTCTGGATGTCCCATCTCTGGTTAATCTCAATCAGACACATCTACTCAACCCACAGTCTTGTCTCTTGTATGTTGAGCACCGTTTCTACTACAGCCTAAGACAGACCTTTCCTACCCCTTCAGTAGCCTCCTTTCATGTATTTATCTATCTCCCTTTAAGAGGGAGCTAAATACATGATAAATACCTTTCTCCTCAGCAGGCACCAACCACTGTCAAAGTGCTGCACTACTGAGTGAGGAGTCCTAGGTAATTTATAGTTCTTTCCAGTGCTACACCTCATGGTCTAATTTCAGGTTTCTCCCTTGATAGCCCAGCTTCTGTGTGGTAAATATATTATTATAGTCATAGTAGACAGTCACAGAGTAGAAAACCAGAATTTAAGTGAGAGAAAACACAACCCCCCACACACATCTGTGGTCCTGCACTTAAGAATCCAGAATACTGAATTAAAGAAATTGTGCAAGTTCACTGCATTTTTTGAAAACTTTGCACATGACATACAACAAGCCACTTGTCCCAAGAAAGTACCACACCTGGAGTTTCCACCTTAACAGCTCTTATCCAATTCCCTCTGAACAGCTCACAAGCACCTGGAACTTAAAACTGACTGAAAAAGAGATTGATTAAGTGCACATTGTTTATCATATCTTCTCAAATACAGCCTTTCTTACCTCCTAGTGAACTAGTAGTCGTGGGTATAGTTGCTACTGCTGCTGCCACTGCTGAAGACTGAGATGCACCAGTGCTTGGTGGTTGAGGGGGGTCAGCCACAGCCTGATTATCTCCTGGAATACCCTAAAGCCACAATTCACATTGTTACCCACAAAACACAAACAGATAGGTTTCAACTGCATGCCGTATTTGGGTTTCAGAAAGAAGGGGAAGAAAAAAAAAACAAACCTTAATGCTTTCACTGTAAATACAAGGCAAGATCCTTGTATCAGTTATGCATTTGTAATTGACAGAGAACACCATGAAAAGATTAATTTTCTTTCCTGGCAGGAAAAATGTGTGGTTTGTATAAAAAGGCAGTAAAGCATTTTAAAGGCATAAAACACACTTCGCTGGATAAAAAATACTTGCTTTGAATCATGTTTAAAGATATTTGATATGAGTGAAAAAGTTAGACTAAATATACTGTTACACTGTTATACTGTTGTCTAAAAGTGACATTACAGCAAAAAATTGCAGTACAAAAAGCTAACTAAGAATAACAATTCTATACAACTGGCAAGGAACTGAGAAGAGATACAAGAACACAGCTCTTGGGACCTCTTTCCTCAATGAAAAGCTGTCACTTACTGTACCTTAAATGTGAAAAGGTCTGTATGTCACACAGCTTTCGCAATTAAAAAAAATGTTAACTTGCCTTTTGTTTATTTTCTATGTGCAAGCAACTTTATATAGAAATTGACTGCTCTGAGGGCTGAAATGGACAAAGCTAAAACACAATATTATAATAAACTAGAACGTAGGTTATATAACCATGATACCTCACTCTACCACTTTTCTCCTGCATGGAAATCCTCCAAGCTTCCTACCCTAACTCTGCTTTCCTCTCTGTCACTGAACTCCTGCACCAACTCTGTCATTTCAATCTACCTCTCTGAAGCCTGGAAACTTACTCATGTGAGACACAAAGAATATTACAACAAACCCTGTTGGAATGGCCCAGAGAAGTTACCCAAATGAGGGTTACTCTTGTGTTGGGGAACCACAAAATGTAAGGAACTGGGTAGGTGCAAGAATACCCAGAATTACAGGGTAACTGGACAATGAAGAGGTTTGTCAAGCCTACCATAAAAATCACTGGTAGGTAACGCAGATTAAAAGTCCTGCTGTAACATGATCACCACCTGGTATGCTCATCATTACACCTGAACAAAAAGGACAAATATACAGCTAATATAGAGGGCACATCTAGAAAGGGAGAACTGGACAGCAAAGCCTTACCTGTTTATTAAGATGTACATCAAGGTATAAATCACCTGATCATCAAGTGCACATTCAAGCCACTCAGAGGAATAAATGCAAAATTTCCCTGTCATACACTTCATTACCCTCACATGGCTCAGTAAGCTTGCTACATATCCCTCCCTCTTCTGGGTGGGAAGAAGATTGCATTCATGGTATAATTCTGAGGTAACTCTCCCTTATCAGTGGCTCACAGGGCACTGATTAAATACCTTTTCCATCAAATCAGTAATTTCTTGCAATTCAAGTATAATGTAACAATTTAGGTTATTCTTATGAAATTAGTAGTTGATTTCACCTATTCACAGGCATACTCCATCACTGCAATCTGTTTCCAGATCAAATAACATGTGCTTGTTTACACTTTTAAGTTTGCTCTTGAATGGAAGGACTATGTAAACTAGTTCAAACAAATTTACTTAGAAATTATTTGTCTTCTTGACTATCATCCTAACTCTTGAACACAAGATTGAAGTATCACTCTCCAAATAACAGAGATTGTGTACAGTTGTAATCAGACAATGCCAGTGAGGCCTATGGACTTTGTTCACATAGCTACACAACAGAATAAAGCATGGTATTAAACCACGCACAAGCCACTCTGAATGCAAACACTGCTTGGACAGCAAAAAAGGCCACTGTTGCCTTATGATGGATGAAACAATTGTTTACTGTTTAACTGAGCAGTACAGTGGTTTTTAGCTGACAGTGCTCTCTGCAGGGCAATAATCACACCAGGTCCTGCTTCTGCACAGAATAGAGAACAAAATAGTTTCAGTTGGGAAGTACTTAGAATGATCATCTAGTCCCACTGACTGACCAATTCACAGCTGACCAAAAGTTAAAGCCTGTAAATGACATTGTCCAAATGCCTCTGAAACACTGGCAGGCACAGGACGTTGACCACCTCTCTAGGAATTATATTCAGTATTTGACTATACTCACACTAAAGAAACGTTCCCTAAAAATATCCAAACTAAGAGGCTGATTACTGAAGAGATGACAAAACACCATCTTAACTAGAGGTTAGGAAATCCTTGACTGAATGAGATCTGAATGTAAATACCTCCGAAGATGAGTCTGAGTCATAGAAAAATAAAGATCATCTTTTGGAACTCCTTCTGTGACCACAAGTCACAGTCACAGGATTAAATCTATAATCCTCAATGATCAAGCCATGAAAACTGAAGACCTTGTAATCTGAACCATGGACAACAAGTAGAATCTTCAGGGCTCATCTGAGGAATAGCTGTGCTTTAATTGCAGTTTAAGTCCTTTCCAACACCTTGCCTTTGTGGCACCCAGGTTCTTTAAACCTGGATAGTGTTGTTACATTGGCAGATCTCAATGTCTTAATCCTAATCTGCATATTATATGAAAGACAGTGCTGATGATAGTTTGGAAGCAAGTAATGTAGAGAGAGGGTCAAAGAACAGTGTCATCAACAGATCAGATCAATAGTAACTAAAAAGAACCTTCTTTTGATGCAGCAGGAGAGTAAGGAACATCTTCAGATCTCAGCAGATCCAGAACCGTTATAAAGATAACTTATAGCAAAAGGATTCTTCTAGAAGGACAGCAAAAATTCTGCCATCTAATATGGTCTCCAAGAGCAATATCATTCCTCCCTACTCCCATTTCCATCAGGAAAAAGAGGAAGAAAAAAAGAAAAGGTGTTTCCAGTGAAGGATAACATGAAACATAGAGTGACATCTTATATAACAGAAGAACCCATTTTATATACAAGACCTACTGAAGGACTAGAAATGAACTGCTCATAGCAGTCAATGCATTTGGCAGATGTGTCATGTAGCTCCATCACAAGGGTATTCTATCTCTATTCTGGAGCTTCTGAAGAGAAATAAAGCTAGAGGAGGGAAATGCCAGAAACTGAGTGCACAAGAATTGCACTTCTGTAGGACTGCCACACACAGAGCAAGCCAAACACTTAAGGGAGGCACTGAATTCATGGTGTATTTACAGACTAGACGAACAGTAAACCCAACATTTTTAAAACATGACAAACAAATGTTTGAACCTGCAGACTTATTACAGACAATTAGGAGCTATTGCATTCACCCTTCTTTGGCCTAATGCTAGGTGGGAATTGAACTTTTCACATTCTTGTATTCAAAACATCTATTGTCAGTTTAAAATCTGAAGATTACAAAGTCTTGGGAACATTAATGTAAGTAGGAAGCCTGCCAGGGACTTGTAGTTGTAACTACTGAAGAAAATCTTCATTAACAAAATTAAAGTTTTGTAACAGGAGGGTAAAGATGCCAGATTTCTTATCAATCAATCAGAAATTCAATCCACATGTATTTTGCAAGGATTAGGTCAAGACATCTGGTTGCCAGATTTTACTGAAGTTCAGATCTTTTAAAAGGAAAAAACTCATTGGGGAAAAATGGCATGCCAGAGTGAAAGTTAAATGTACTGGAAATACTGATTAAGCAACCAAATCAGATTCTATGGTGGTTGCAATTCACCTGTCAGATTAAGGTATACAGCAAGAAATAATCCAAAAAGCCCCTAAAACAACTCACAGGGTTTCATTAAAGTGAAATTACTCTTCTATTTCCTCTCATGCCAATGAAGTTCATTTAACCCTTAAAGCTTTATTTATCAAATAAAAATTGTTTCTTCTCTAAAACACTGCTGAAATGAAAAGATTAATTAAATTAAGCACAACTAAAAAAAAAAAAACCAACTCTCTCAAATCTTCCTGTTTGGAAAGAATATTAAGAACACTGTGCATTATTAGCAAAAAACAGTGAACTGGAACCTAAAGAATGGTGATGACAGAGATACAAAAGTACAGCTAATCAACTAATGCTGTCACTAAGAGGTGACACAAAACCACTGAGCCAACCATTGGTAGTTAAAGCTATCACTGTAACTGGATGTACTTTACAGACACATCTATATCAATCAACAAATGAAACCAAAGAAGCGGTAGAAGTGGTTAGGGACTACTTCAGTGTTTTCTAGAACACACCATGTCTGTCAAAATTTTGATCTCATCTTTCCAGATGGTAGACGTCACTCTCAGTGACTGGGTAACGTCCAAAATAACACCAGAATCAAAGTGAAAGGTATCACGTGGAAAACAAAACTCAAAAAACAAGGTGCAGGAAAGGTAAGTGCTCACCATCAGAAGGTACTCCACTGCTCTGTCAGGATTGTTGAAACTGGCCCTCAGTGCTGCAATCACCTGCTCCCGCTCGTAGCCCATGGACATGATCTCAGTCACCATATTCTCATATGACTGACCGGTCACTGGAAGTGACAGGACCACCATTTTAAGGGAATGAGATGAAAACAATCACACACACACAAAAAAGTTTCAATGGATAAGTGTAATTTCTACCTGAATTTCAGCTGTTTATTGAAAAAGTACTTCATATTAAACATGCCATGGTTCTGTGGCTTTAATTCCAAATATATTCAGTGGTTTCATTATGGATTTGATTGGAAATAGCGGAGGATAATGAAGAAAATGTAAACTTCTACTGGCAAAAGCAGTACTTGTGATACTTCTGTACTTCTAATTGAAATAATGTTCTCTCTTCAGTGTTTTCATTTAAGGTCAAGGGCATCCTCATAGCTAATATTCAATTCCTGATGTAATCAAGAGAAGTCTCCTGCAGCTTACATTTGGAAGTGTATTAATTTGAAATCTGCTTGTTAAATTATTAGCCATTGAGGATTTTCCAAATAAAGACTTTCTGCTGTTGTTAGATAGATTACAATTAGTCATGACCATTATATTGCTATATATTGCTATGTGCTGCTGATGATGATCTAAGTAATTTAATCAACTTAATGTGGACCAACTCAAATCACGTAGAAGACTTAAAAGCTGTATCAAGGAAAGTCACTCAAGACTTCAGTGCGGATCCAGGAAACCAAGTTATCTCATGTAATTCTTATCTCACTCAATTTAACATTTGACTAGACATTCATCACATCAAATCCCCCACCTCTTACAGCAAAATAGACAAAAACTGTCCCACGCCTGCAGCAATCAAGACAAAAGGTACACACACTATATATGGAACAATTTAAGGGCACTACACTTCACTACACTGCCAGGAAGATTATTATCTCTTTTCATAATCCATTAAATTTTCCCACTTCAAAAGCAGACAACAAGTATAACAATTAAAAAAAGCTAACTATTCTATCATACATTGTAAACTTCCTGGGGCGGGGCGGGGGGAAGCACAAACAAACACAGGCATTAAAACATCTCTTTCCTTGGACAAAGGTATTCCTGATATCACTGAAATCCTACAACTAACTGACTCTGCAACTATCAAGTTAGTGACAGGAAAGTTAAATAATTAACAGTCATCATAAAAAACAACTGAATAATAATAATGTTTAAAAAAAAGAGGAAACAAATACAAGAGCTACTCTTAAGTCAAGTAAGTCATAATTAAAAGAACGTAAGAAAACATGATGTTTTATTCCCTTAGGGAGAAGGTGTTTAACTCAAGCCAACATTAATACAACCCCACTGCCTGTTTCTTAACGTATGCTTCTAAATAATCAGTGGGTGTATGACTTAGGGCAATACACTCAAGAACAAACAATAGAACAACAGCCAAGGGTACTTGGGCATTATCCATAAATAAAGGATTTAAAAGCCGTGACTAATTTAAGTATTTATTATTTGGGCTTCAAAGTAATAGTGCCAACCTGAGTTTAAGGAATGGTAAGTTCTTCATGTCTTCATACAGAACTACAAGATCATCCATTTCACATCTACCTGCATCTTTTTCAGACATGAAATTTAAAAAATCATCTTTGCTCTAAAAATACATACTTCTATACATATCTTCAGGGAAGCAAAAAAGCCAAGCCAATAATTGTCCCAACACAATGATTTTGCTACTTCTGCTCACATTCTTCCTTACACAGCACTAGTTTACCCTTACGACTCCTAACAATCTAACCAAGCAGACAGAACACCTGTTGGTGTAATTAGTTACTACTTGAATACTTCTGTATTGCTTTTTCAATAGAAGCAAGATAGACACTAGAACAGTATGAGAGATTTGATACAGGAAAAAGATGCAAAAGGCTGGCTTGCTCCACACAGGCTGCTACCTAAGGCATAATTAAAAGCCAAAGAAGGAAAACAGAATTACTGAAAATGTAGGTGCATGTACTCCATACAGCCTACTTCACAAGAGCAAGATCAAGAATAATAATTCAGAAGCTGCACGCCAGCAGTGTCATGATATAGAGCCAGGCCTATCTGTCCCTAATGCTAGTGGAAATGTTTGAGGTCAATGCTGAATTGATTCTGCTCTTTGTTTCTGTCTTTCAAATAAAATTTTAAAGCTGGATTAATTCTCAAATCCAATTCATCACACTCCCCACCATAATTCTTGTCCTATGCTCTAAAGAAATCTTAGGCTTCTCCTGTGAAAGATGTGATTCCACAAGGACTGCAAAACATACAGATCTCCATGTAGCACACAAAGCGACACTACATTTCAGCACTTAACTGAAAACAACAGTTTTCAGTTTCAATCATGGAAACCAATCCCTGTTTTTAAAGCAAAGTCAATTAAGTTTGGACAATGTAATTGAGAAGCCACAGTTAAAATATGTTTAGGATCCAACTTAGGATGTGAAAACATAATCCATCAACTTGTGCAAGCAAATTCCCTTCAGGACATGTTTAAAGAATCACAGAGCTCATGCCTATTGCCCTTGAAAATTTTTTGTCTGACAACACTTACAGTATGCTTACCCAGAAAATCACACTCAATACCTTTTCTTTCCAAGCATGTTAGAGACACATGGGTTTACTCCATCAGACACCAACCAAAGAACTTCCATATAGAATGGATCGTGAGGTGATGCTCTTTAAGTATTTTGGGGTTTTTCCCCAATTTTGAAGAGATATGAATCTAGACCACCAGCTCCATTTAACTTGCTGATCAACACTGTGAGTGTTGGTGATGTCTCATCTTGGGCATTAAGCTAATTATGAATGGTTAAAGAAAGCATCTGTGGTAGCAGCTATCACTTCAGCCAGCTTAGTTCTGTTACATTTTTGTCTCCTGCTATCAGGATCTATCAGTTATTTTGGATTATACAATTTAAAACAGTATGTCACACCTAAGATCTAAGCTGCAGCTGGACAGACGAAATCTAGCAGCTATCACCAACTCATGTAAAATGTTACTGCTGCTTCTAACTCACCCTGGGCTGCTTAATCACACCACCTGCCTCCAATATATCCACATGAAAATATAAGTGAAACTCTTTACTCGGTTTAGCTCTTTGTACCAAACTGCAGCTTTGTTTTAGACAAAAGATAGAATAAAAACCTCACCTCCTCATTTCTGTGCCTGAATTTGTTACACTGCAAAACAACCCAAAAATTTCTGCAAGAGTAAGCAGTTGTGGGTTTGCCAGATAATTTCCCAGCTACCCAAAGTAGCACAAATGAAGGGCAGACCCTCCTGTTGTCTTTATTCTGTCTATTCCACTGAGAAACAAAGATTATTTAAATTGTCAAAATAAAAGTAAGTTGACTGTAAATACATGGAAGCATTCATTTCTCAGCCCAGATAGCAGCAGATCTGGTGAATTTATCTAATTTCAAAGTGTCAAAAAAGCAAAGTACTTTCAAAGCTGGAATAAGTGAATAATAAAGGCAGCCATTTTATCAGCCCTGCACTTGGGGGTGCAAAAGTGAAAAGCATACACATATTTACATCTAGTGTTCTATTCAAGGTACTTCAAAGAGAATAGTTAGAAGTGAAGTTAAAGCAGATGAAGAATAAAGCAGGAGTGCAAGGATCTTCCTTTTACACAATAAAAATATATAAAGGGAAACAGTCTTCAGTAAACTAGTTCTTGAAACTGGTTCCAAGATATCACATTCAGGTCTTAGAGAAGACAACTTTGATTATTACTTTAACAATGACAGACACAGAAGAAAATGTCAACATCTGCTAATCCGTCATGTTTTTGCTGCACCAAAATAATGTCTACATTAAAAAAAACTCACCACTTACCAAGTGCACTTATAGCATCCTCAAAAAGATTTGATCGAGATGTATCACCTGTTGTACTGTAAGATGAAGACAAGTGCAATGGTAATTACAAAACTTCGGAAAACTTCCTGTTTNAAAAAAAAAAAATAAAAAAGCAGCAGCAGCTGTAACTCTAATAGCCCCTTTTGTTTCTAAAAAACCAACAAAGGCTTCCAAAGAACTCCCTCTTAGGTCCTTTAGTGAGAATACATTTTACAAACTTACAATGCTAGCATTTTTAACACAAGGCCAACCTTCCCCCGCTACCCCCCAGAAGTTTGGCTCTTGCCCATCTGCTCAGGGATTAGCCATCTGCTTGCTTGAATGCTTTAAAGGGTGAGAGAACAAGGTGGATTTTCAAAAGCACACAGCAGTCTCACTAACTGCTTCCCCACAGTCACCAGTTTGACCTCAATGAGGACCCAAGGAGGTCAGTGGCAAGCATTTCTTAAAATCTCAGTATACTACTTTCCCAGGAATATGAACTGCTAACATTTGCAATTACTCCATCTCAAGTTATCAAAGTTGTTATGTTACAGGATTAAATGCTCACCTCCATGAACAGCAAGGAACACAGAGGCACAACACTAGGCACAGGAATCAGTTTTAATCAGCCACAGCCAAGGATGCCCCATGCCCAGGGCTGCAAAATTAAAGTATCAGCCCCTTGGTCTCAGGGTGACACCCAGGGTGAGTCAACAGGACTCCTTCAAGGGCATTACAGCCTACAGGGTGGTGTAACTCACTGTGGGGTGCCAGGAAAAACTGTTGGGGAGAAATCTAGAGAAAGAACCAAAGGCAGGGAAAAGAAAGCTTAAGGCACCATGCAGAAGAAAAGCGAAAGTCAAGAGAACAAGAAGAGAAGAAAAAGGGCCAGTCACACATAAGAAACACTTGCCTGGCCATGCTCTGCACCTCATCATCCATCCATCCTGTCTTTTTATTAAATTCTACTTCCAAAAATTTTTCATAATGCACAGCATGTGTGTCTCTATTCTACACACACGTGTATGTTGAATTGCAAGGGTTCACAGGGACAGGGAATTGAGCTGGGGGGATTTAGACACCTGTGGAGCTGGCAGCTGCTGAGACCAGACACTGAAGTGGAAGTCTGAACGCCAAGGACTGCAGCCAGTTCCTGAGTGAGCCCTCTGTGTGTGTGCGCATGTGTTTGTGTTTGTGCGCAGGCAATGGGAACCTGAGTATCAAGGCCTGGAACCGGGTTGCAGGAATCAGGCAGTCCCCATGCCCTGCTGCCAAAAACTCAGCAAACTCTAAGGGGCCAGCTATCACAACAGAAATTCATATTTTTAATTTGTGTTTTGTACATATTCATTTTGCAGCAGTGGGCTTTGCCCTAAATTGCCAGAGGAGAACAGGATGTGTTTGAAGTATCTTGCATGACTGCTGGGATTTTCCCTGCCTGAGCTGACCGAAGCAGCCAGACATATATTTATAGGTATATATATACTGTGTGCATATTTTGGGAATACATGTTCAGTCTGGATAACATGATAGACTTGAGGACATGGAGCTGCAGGAGTCTCACATTTATCAGGCTACCAGAGCTGGCAATTCCTACCAGCAAGGGAAAGATCATCAGATGGATCTGAATATTTTCAGAAGATGCCACTAAAAATCCAACAAGGCATTTACAGAGATCTCTGTAGGACCTATGCAAGAAATAATTTGTTCCAACAAGAATGCTTTACTATTATCAGTCAGTAGTTAAGATTTACAATCAAAAAAAGATCAAAGGCAAAGCAGGACGCCAGCTGGCCTGGCCTTGGGTCAATAAATCTTGCCTTAGTAATTTAACTTCTAAAGTGAATCAGAAGCAAACAGTACTCACTGAAATTAAGTCAGGTGATAACCTTACTCTATATGTTAGATTATTTTGTTCCTCCCTGTTAAGTGTGTACACTGAGGCTCCCTTACTGCAGTTTTACAAAACTGTAATCTGTACAGGAAAAACATGAAAAACACTGTTTCAGTATAAATGATTTGATCTTTGAACCTACTGGACAAATTGAGCAGGGAAAAAAAGGAAGAAAAAACTCCACTCATTACTACTTTTTCACAACTAAGTTAATTCAACTGATAAATGAAACTTCACTTGCATTCCATTTCTAAGAGATACTCATTTCTAAGAATTGCAAAATGAAATCAATGTGTGCATTTAGTGCAAGAAATTTGTGATGAGTTTATTGCAAATTTTGCCTCGTTATCATCAAATCAGTATTTGATGGTGTTTAAAATACAATCACTTTAAAAATACTGTGTTGTGCACCAGTATTCCCAGAAACAACACATAAATAATTAAATCCCAGTGAATGAAAAAATGACGATTTGATGCTATGCAGCACTCCAGGGACCATTAAATTCTAGTTAACAACATGTTAATCCCATGCAGTAGTCAAGCAACTTAAGCAAAAAAAGGCAACAGCATACAACAGGGATGAAACCTTGAACTTCCACCTTATTTTCTCAATTGTAGAAAATTGAGGTGTAAAGTTTTCCCAGGTCCCACAATTACGAATTGTAGATGTGCCAAGGACCACCCAGGAAAAAAACCCAACCTTGTAGCTTTAAGGCATTACATAATTAAGAGTAATATCATATCCTACATTTTGGAAGAAAAAGCTCTTTCTAAAAATTAAGGGGCTCATACAGCAATAAGAAATTTGTGGTTTGAATCTGACCAACATGATCCAAAGCACAATCACAGGGTTATGAGCAGGACAGGACACATTTTTTAAGACTTCCAAGACTTTGCGAGCAGTAGATCTCCACTGCAGAATATCCTCAGTCTGAAAAGAAACTTGCAGGATAGCAACTCTGAAAGCCTAACAGGTGCTCAAGTCTTGTGCCACTAAACTCCCCTCCACAGGTTGGTTCCCAAGACCACACTTCCTACAGGAGAAGGCATAAGGAAGGAGAGGTGCTTCTTACAATCAGTAATGTTATACTTGAGTCAGAGACTGAAATTACAGTTAAGAAAGAAGAAAAAATTATATAGAATAGAGAGAGTGATTGGACTAACACTGTAATGAAAACTTAAAATCAAAACTAGAAGCAACAGAAATGGGAACCCATTTTTGGAGGCTTATTCATACCTGTCAGTTGATGATGGACTGACAGCAGCTGGTGCCTCAGGTGGTTTTTCTTCTGCCTTCTCTTCTTTCGCAGTACTCACAGGTGCAGGTTCACAAGCCACTGTATCTGGTGCTGGTGGTGGAGGGATAGGAGCTGGCACAGGGGCAGGAACAGGGATTGGTGCAGCAACTGCTGTGGGAGCTGCAGTTGTTGACCCAACAATGGAAGCGGCATTTGACGGCTGAGTCGCTCCAGCTGCTGCTTTGGGCTACAGGAGGACAACAGAGCTCAGGCACAGCACAAAGCTCATAAATCCATGGCTCTCTAGAGGCAACCCACTAAGTTCTGTTAAGACCATTTGTGTTTGATATTGCTGCCTCAACATCAAGCACAACATTAAAACATTGCAAGATATTAAATCTCTAACGCCCTTTACTGTGTTCAAACAAGCAACTGAGAGCGTCACAGAAGTACTTACACACCTGAATGCTCATACTCTGAGGATAAAGTGAAATGCAAAGATCTAAATATTTACAGACCACAATATTCTAAATATGAAAACAATCCCATGTTTTACAAAAGCACATTTTCCAGAAGAAACCAAGCAAGTTGCAAAAAACATCTGCAGAACAAGCATAAGCTTTCCTCATGAGTCAGATCTGGAAAAAAGTGATTAAGACAGAAATCACATTTCATTATGAATGCTGTTTGCTGGCAAACAAGATAAAAAAAAAAATAAACTTCACCTGCAACACGTTTTAGTTATGCAATCTTTGCATTCAGAGCATTACAATAACATCTCAAATACTTCAGTTTTGAAGTAAGCACCAAGGATACAGCAGAATGAAGGACTACCAAATTTGCAGCAGAATATTTAGAGCAAATAATACTTGTATGCAATTATGAAATAACCTTCACATCTCTAATGGAAACTTGATTTTTTCTTGGATGCAGTATTAATCCCATCATAGAGAAATAGGCCCAAGGGCTGACAAAGCTGACTCCAATTGTTGCCTTTCCAAGAGAAAGAGCTGCACTTTAACAAAACTACTTATTCAAGGTGCACCACTTTCAGACATCGCCTGCTTGAAGAAGAAAACATTTACTTCCTCCTTTTGTCTGCAAGGAGAGGTAAGGTTAAGAATGAACAGCTTCCAACATGACAGGCACAGTAAATAACATTTTAATAAACACTCGAAGAAAAACACTGACACAGTTGGAATGTAAGCGAGGTTATTTTCTGCTGGATTCCTAAACCCTTAATGCAACAACATCTGAGCATCAGACAAAGTTAGCAGTCTGTGCCTACATGACTGGGCATGTCTTATACACAATAGAATCAAGAAAGGGCAATCGAGCTCCAAGACTAGCAAAAAGATTGTAATACTGAAGAAATGCCAAAACTACAAGTCCTTTATTTTCAGAATATATCGAATTTAGCAGTACTTCATGGATATCTACATTTAGAATCATAGAATTGTTGAGGAGACCTCTTAAATGATTGAATCTAACCCAGCACTGCCACACCATCACTAAACAGTTTCCCTAAGTGCCACAGCCATGCATTTCTTGAACACTTCCAGGAGTGGCAATTGCACAAATTCTCTGGAGTCTTCTGCTATCAACTAAACAAAAAACTGGACTCTGACATCTCATCTGCATGTGTTTTCTTGCACTGATAAATACCTCTGTGGCAAACCACAGACCAGAAAGCTGTTCATTCAGGAAGACAGCAGCAACAGTTATCTTTACCAAACCCAAATGTTTAATTATGTTTAATACTACTAGATAGAAATAAAGGGCAATAGAATATATGTTTTCTTTGTCAGGAGGAGGAACTCTAGCTTCAAAATTAATTTCATGTTTCAAAACATAGATGAAGCCAGTTTTATTCAGATCACAATGGTCTGGAATGCCTGGAAAATCAACGGCATGATTCCTGGAAGCAGCCTGACGACTGGTTCAGAGAAGAAATACTTCAAACACAGTCATTCCCTATAAATTGCACTTGCAGTCTTTCAAAACCCAGAGGTTTGTTTACTGCCAGATGTATGCTGTCTCTACTGCTTTATGCTGTTGAGTATGACAGAAGAAAAAGCCATGAACTATGAAAAGCAACATGGCAAGGCTGGAAGAGTTCCATACAGATGATTTAAAAACAAACTACCTAAACTGCCTCTTCCTTTTAATAATAAAAGCAAAAAAATAACAGAGAGACCAGAAAGAATAAACAGTAAAATCAGCCATTAGTAATTTTTTGCTTTGATACAGACATTCAGCATAGAGTAACAGCAAAAATCAGCCTAGGCAGACCAAGATTGTGAAGCAATATTTTTTTATCTATTCACATAAGCTTTCTACTGTTGACCTGAACTTGTATATGATGAAATTCCACTGTTTTTAAGGATGGGCATATACAATCACTCATCACAAGAAAAAGTAGAATTAAATTAATTAAGCTTCCTATTCAAAAGAAATTACTACTCACTTTTGTCACCATAACCACAACAAAGTTCTTCTCATCTATCTTGTATTCTTTAAGAGCAGTTTCATCATTAAGGATTTTACCTGGGAAATTAAACAGGCAGAAATTAAGAAGCTGCTTAGCAAATCAATAGATTATCTTGGAATTTCCTCAAGAAAACATGTTTTATGCAGATTTATACATGTTAAACAACCCAACAACAAGAAGTTTGGCCATTAAGCTTTGGCAGTAGAGCTACAATTTTCTTTGTGTCATGTACAGAGAATTGGATAGCTTGAGGGCTGCTGCCCTAAGTGCTGAAGATGTTTTAAAACCATCTAAAATAAAAGCATTAAATCTGGGAAGATTCACTGGATCCTTAACAAAGATACAGAGGAAAGGCATTAACACAAAAAAAACTTAACCAAATAACTTATGTCTGCTGACACAGTAAGGGAAATTCCTTTCTACTTCTCTTCCATTTGTTCTTCAGATAAGAGCATTACCTGCAATAACAAGTGTGTGACCTTGCAACTTTAACAATTTGCAAGGCTAAAACATTAGAAAAAGCTAGAACCATTCCATAACTTGCCACCTCACAGAAGGATGAAAAAGCTATCAGGCAAACCCAAAAACATTTGTTATATTACGACTTTTGATGTTTCATAAGCAGAGATGGTACTGTGACAAAATAGATTTGCATCACTTCTACAAGAACTTAGGAACACAGTAAGCCACATACTTTTTGCCTTTTCTTAGAACAAGCTCACTTAGAGGTAGCACCACAAATCGGAAAATCAAGGTCTGTATTTCAGTGAGTCTTACAGCACTGATTCCTACTACAGAATTTTCAGGGAGTAGTTTACAATTTAAACTGACTAATTTTCTGAAGATGTGCCTCAGACTGGCTCCATATCACAACCCCTCTAGTGGACTGCAACTAGAAGGACACATCCTTATCCTGATGATTGCAAGGAAATCAAGCAACACATACACTTTATGGCACAAAGAACAAAAAAGACTGGTTCCACCAGTATTGCAGGTCAAACATTCAAGAAAGTATTACATGTAGTGCAGTAATAGCATGCTAATACCTGTAGCATCTGACTCAGAACTTACATG
>VWYP01022057.1:71315-85130 GCA_013400435.1 Pycnonotus jocosus | reverse complement strand
GAACTTACATGGGCTTACTTAAATAATTTTTATAGGCGCTTTGGGGAAGCTTTAATGAACGTGTGCGTAATACAATATATATACTTTATGTTCTGAGAAGACATCCTGTATTGTCAGAACACATCACTCAGGGCTTCTAGACCTCACCCTAATACAGATGTCGACACAATCAAAGTCAGTTGTGGGTATCACTTTGCTTTACCAAACTACGAAAATTCTACAGCTCATTTTAAGAAAAGTAAAAACATCATCAATATACTCTTGTATCTCGTGTCCAGGAAAAAGATAAAAAAGAGAATCCATCTTTGGATAATATTATATACTCAATCTTATCTCCTATTGCTTGTGAGGATTATTCAATACTGCAGATACATTCTGGCTTTGGAAAACACTTATGTCATGTCACAGAATCTTATTTTCACTATCACAGAAACACAGTATTAAGAGTGCCATGCAATTACACACATTGCAAAAGCCTTCTGTCTCGTTCACATTTCTTGGTTATGCATGAGACTTCCACCATCATGTTCTTGACATGCACTCCTCCCCCTGAAGTACCAGGGACATAAAACTTGCTATGAGATGTAGTCCAGAGACTCTGTGTACAAACACAGAGACTCACAACTTCTCTCCCATTAGCATCTCTCCACTGTTAACGGTGGCTTTAGTGTATTACAAGTGAAAAAGACAATACTTGTTACTAGGCAGTACATGACAAAAGTGTAAAGTCCACCTAAGTTTCTTACAAGCTCAGTTTTAGAGGAAAAAAACCACTAGAGGGAGCACTGGAATAGCACCAAAGTTCTGCCATGAAGTGAGAACAAAAAAAATGGATTTCTGTATTAGCGCCAGAATGAACATGGCAAGTAAAATAAAGCTCAAATAAAGTTAATTTCATGTTTTTAACTGACTTTTAGCCTGCTTTTTGCCAGTACATAATACACGTTTCTAGTGACAGCTTAAAAGCATTGAAAGTACCTTTGTACAGCAAGGATTTGGTGGTGGGTTTCTTTTGTTAATCAAAAAGAAATAATCTGGTTTTTAATTCTCTGAGGTATATACAACAATGCTTCAGCTATACACAGCAGAAATTGAACAAGAAAAGAATTAAGCCAGAACAGCAGCTTTGACCTGCTTAAATTCTGAATCCTTGTAACAAAGCTATTTCTTCTTAACCCAGCATATCCCCAAGACATCATGTTACAAGAGCAAAGATGACAGACACACATGCATTAAAACCTAAAAAATCCTAATTCATAATTAAGAGTTCCCTTTGACACTGAGTTTGTTTTTGTGTTTGTGGAGGTTTTTATCCTGTCTGCACTTCAGTTCTTAAAATTCTCAGAAGACTTAGCATTCACATTCAAGTCAAACAACGACATAAAATAAGGCAGGTTCAGATAAGTTATCTTCAGAATACCCATTACCTGCATATATTAGTTTTTGGCCAGCTACTGGAAAGGCATCTTTCCCCCTTTCTGATTCAATCTTCTCTTTCAGTGCCTTCACCTAAAGCACAAAAACAGTCTTAATGAAAATAAAGTTCACAGTACAAACTTAATTAAGTATACTTTTAAATACTGAAGAGTAGTTTCAATTATGCCTTGATTATGCCAAGTTTATCAGTCTTCTGAATATGTCACTGTAACCACTTTGCAGAGCAACATATCCCTTTCCCAAATAGTCTCCTGTGCTGAATCAAATTGGGTAATTAATTTTTCCATGAGAAGTTATTAGTATGAGTGTACAACACAGTGAAAAAGTAATTTAAGAAATTTGGGGAACAAAAATGTTTTCATCTCTTGACCCATGTGCCCTGTTCTTTCCCTGAATGCAGAGGGTACACCAGCTAAAAACAGAGCTGAAGGTTTTCATCATCCTAACCACTTTTCAGGGAATGCCTGGGTTTGTTTTGGTAAGATCACTGTGACATTCAACCTTGAAGTCCCCATATGAAAAGACTTGAGCAAAATGTTCAGATGCTTATCTTACATAAAGTGTTTTCAACTCCTCCCCCTCCACCACAATTTCTGGAGCTTCACAGAGCAATTCTAAGCCTACACATTCACTTGCTTGCATGGACCACTGATGCATCATCCACAGTTTCACAGCACCAATAGCTCAAGTGGCACTGCTGGTCGTTATGCGTAAGAACGCTCTCAATTCTCCAGAAAGACTCCATAATGCTGCCCTAAGGAGGTAAAGCAAGCTCCTGTAATAGCATTCCTCTACTGACACATCTGCAGTCATATTTTAAGATAAACTGCCTGCACAGTCAATTCTTCTTTCTTGCAGACACTCCCAGTATACACAAAACAAAGACAGCCAATCTGTTATGAGTTCATTACTACAAGATAACACCACCTTCTAAAGGTCGTTTTTTTTCCTGAATATTCAAAAAACTCTTTTCATAAAACTCTGCAAGGACACAGAACGCAACATATTGCTTCCCCCTATGGAACCAAACAAAAATAGGGAGCCAGCTCTTCTTCCTCAGCAGATGAAGAAAGGATGCTTTTGGTATTTTTTATCATACATACCATCTCCACATCTGCCAAATGCTTTGGAATTAGTCTCCAACCGGACAGTTGCTTTTCCACAGCAAAACTAAGAGCAGCTCACTGCCACCCCTAAGTCCTGGATACAGTCAAATTTGACAGTAATTTGCTGAAAGCATCATCATTCTCATGCATTTAGATTACAAAAATCTGTCTTATCCTCAGATTTCCATTTATTTATATTTTCTTGAAAATTAAAAATAAAACTTGTTAATTCCTCCTCAGTTTTAAGGATGGAAATCACTCATGTTGCTACTTAGCAATTTCCTTCACCACACATCAAGGATTTTTTTTCCCTAAACTTAAATAATAACACTGTCTAATACTTCACACAACTTCAGTTAAAGTCCTACATACACTAGAGCAAATTAATCCCTTGAACAATGTTAAAAGCCTGTTATGTTTCCAAACATCTACTTTTTGACACTCTCCTTATGTATTCCTATACTTATGCACTTGTACCAATCACTCAAAGATAGTAACTCGAGGCTGCTTCTTTTATACACAGTTACCATGTTCGCCATAGATTCGTAACAAATACTGCAATGTGACTAACATGTATGATCTATTTTGAGGGAGAAAATTAAAGTTTGTTTCACATCCACTGCACCAATCAAGCTACTGGCTTCAAACGTCTGCTTTGTGTTCTCCATTTTCTATTGTTTTATTCCAGACAACAGTCTTTTTCTCACGAAGAACAAAACCAAGATGTGTTCTGTCAAATATAAATGTTTGAACAGCTAGAAGTCTAGGTCAGGACACACTGAACACCTATGTTGATTTACTACACAATAATTGGATCTATGAAAAGGAGCTAAGATATTTACTGTAGGAGGATCCAATGATTCATCTGCCTTTGCTGACCACCTGTGTGTAGCATTTCCCCTTATTATTACTGTGCTGTGATTGATGTACTGCAAGTGACCTGAGGCACCGCCTTCTTCCAAAACCTCCCAAAATGTTCCTCCTGCCATAAGCCTGCAACAAACAGGACTATGCTTTCTTCCCTTTGGCAGCTGGCATTCATCTCCAGACCTAGGCAAACTTCCATTTACACCATGGGGCCAAGGGAAATGAGAAAAAACCTTTTCTAGGAATCTGTTCCAGTATTTCACCATTCTTACTGTACCAAATACCTTCCTTACATCTACTCTTAACAGGCCTGCTAAAAAGTCTGTCCCCATCTTTCTTCTAAGCCCCTGTCTGGCACTGGAAGGTTCTCCAAGGTCTCTGCAGAGCCTTCTCTTCTCCAGCCTGAACATCCCCAGCTCTCTCAGCTCATCTCCATAGGAGAGCTGCTCCACCTTCCGAAGAGCTTCATGGCCTTGTCGGGACCATCTCCAACAGGTCCACATCTTTCATGTGCTGAGGACCACACCAAGAGCAGGCAGAGCCATGTTCCACAGGATTACACCCAGGAAAACTAACTCCACAGAAACAGGCAGTTTCAGCCTTGTTGGACATTCACAGGTGGCTGTGCTTCAGCTATACAGTCCCCTTCCACAATCCAAAAACCCTCTCTGCATACTAATACTGACTTAATTTTTACTATTGTGGTGGTCTAGGTCAGGACAGATTAAAGACTTATACTAATTACTGTGCAGTAACTGGATCCATGTGAAGGAGTTTGGTATTTATTGCTTCAGTGAGTGAAGTAGTTATCAATGCAAATAACACCATGAGGTTACAGAACCACAGTGGTTCTGAACATAAAAACAAACTACAGGTTTGCTCCTAAAGAATAACGACAGTATGGCTAAAGCTTGCCAGTACAGGGGCCACCATTAACTTCTTAATTCTTGAAGAGACTGGAAATCCAGAGAAGAAAAGAGCATTACAGTGTTCATTGCTGGTCTTTATTCTCTGCCTATATTCTTGCCACATACATCAATCAGTTTAAGAACAGATTATATCCTAAACTGGAACACAAATTACTTCAGTTCTGCAGCTGACAGCTTACAAAAGTCTAAAAGAAATTCAAGCTTAACATAACTGAGCCAATTTACAGTATTTTGCTATCTATGCCCAGGGACACACTGCCATTTCCAAAGGGGAAGATCATTTACATAGGTCTCTCATTTAAATGGACACTCACTCTCCTGTGAACTTTTGCCATCCAAAGATATCCAATATGTCATGGTGACTGACAGTAACACACCAAGGACTCCAAATTACAAATTAAAAATTCTGTAATGTCATCCAAGTTGCTCCTTTAAAACTGAAAAATACCAAATAGTTGAGTAATTTTCAGATTACATTCAAGAACATTTCAGAGCATTGCTTAACTGCTTCATAAAGAATAGTGATCTAGATAAGGGAATCTGTCATGTCTCAAATGAATACAATGAACTGATACCATCATACCTATTTAAAGGAACAAACAAAAGGACTTAAACTCTTAACTACTAGAGCTTGAACCTGCAAGAAAATGCAGTCAGGTGCAGACTTCATAATTCTCCTATTAGAGACAGAAGTTCAAGAAACACTCAGGCTAAAATAAAAAGCTCTTGGCTATTCTTCTGGCTTTCATCACTGCCTAGCCCAGGAGGCCAGAAACACATCATTTGCAGAGGATACAATACTAATTCTCAGAACAAAAAAAGGAATAAATAAGATCAGATACATCAATTTTACCAGTAACATTCCAGTGGCGTAGAATTTCCTCTTGTAGCTCTAACTAGAGTGACTGAAGGCATAGTGAGAAATAACCGTGCCATTAATTCTGCTAAGAGAAGAAAACGCGTGACGGTGCAACAATCTGTACGTCAGACAGTAGTCTGATCCGCTTTCATTTAGACTTAAACCATAGATGTTCCATTTTCAAGAAGGAATTTAAAAAACAATGAGAGAGGGAGAAGCCCTCCCAACACTTTTCTGAGAAGACAGCTGCATCTTCCAGCTGCTGGTACAGAGATATGCTGAAAAAAGCAACATCTTAAACTCTGCCTCTAGCATATTAGGTTGCTGAGAACCTAGACTTCAGCATCGCCATTGGTTATTAAATGAAAATTAATTCTGGGGAAGCACATTCAGCACATTGATCTGTCAAACTGAGAAATCATCCATAGATTATGATTTATTTTTCTCATGAATACAGATCCATAAACCAAACCTTCGGGCTTCCTAGCTTTATTCAACCTGATTACGGTTCAAAATGTATTTCAGTCCTCACCAAATCCCATATTTCCTCTGCCCTTAATAAAATTTCACAGCACAATAAACAGAGCCTGTACTTTATGGCAGTACCTTTAAGAAAGAGCATCAATTCATCTACAAAGACTTTACCCCAAAGATTCAGAAACAGCACACTTACAAGTAAGATGACTTTCTTCTGTCCCCTATAAATTTAGACATGAAACTCTCCCTACTACTCAGAAACTGAATGCAATGTCCTCAAGAATATATGTCATGAAATCCGTTTAATAAAAAGCAAGAGCTGATCAACTCCTAACTGAAAACCTAAGGGTCTTCCAAAGAAACACCAATCATCAACTGCATCCTAGACAGGCATCTAAAAATGGTTTTCATGAAATCACCAGTGCTGAGTTTCCCAGTTGTTCCTTGCAGTCACTTTTTGCCAGCTACGCAAGCAGAGCGCACTGGGTTCCATCCAGGCAAGCACCTCCCATTGATCACACACCCCTCCCCTTCCCTCCCACACACCAATTTTCATTTCTTCTACCTCATATAAATGCTAACCCAGAAGATGCAGAAATCATCACTTTATTCAGAGACTTACTTCATAAATCCTAATGAAAATGTGAACAGTGTACTTTCATCAGTTTTAATGTATAATTACACAGGCGAGACAAACTGCTGAATTTCTTGAAATGTTTGGAGAAACTGAATATAAAACTGGAAAGGATCTCTTCTGACATGAAGCCACAAACCCATCTTCCACACCATAATCTTCATCAGGAATCTGATGCAAGCACAGAAACGGTTGTTTGCTACTTCTATCATGAGGCTGCTACAAAGTTTACTCTCATATTGGAAGTCTTTTCCTAGTTTCCAGCCCAAGTTAATTCACAGACTATTAATATTGATTTGTTCTTATGCTGATGTTATAATTCAAGCATGAGTAGCCCTCCCACATCGCTTGGTGCTTCCCAGTGTAAAACATTTACACAATTTCACCCAAACTTGTGAGCTAAGCTAAGTGGGTCTCCTTTAGTTAGTTTCCTTTCACGTCAGAATCACAGTTTTCCGCAGGCTCCAGGCACCTCTTTCCAAAGGTAGAAATTCATTGCCTTGGTGGCCAGCACACTTGAAGCAGAATAGCATCACTACTCCCCCTGGATGTTTCAGGATCTATGATCTTCAGAGCTTCACCTTTTAATGAACCCAATTCCAATTAATCCATGCTGCTCATCTGAGAGCCGTTTACCAAAGTCTGACCCTCAATTAGGCAGCCAGGTACTAATGGTAAACTTTGTGTTGTCAGTGTCATCGTGCTTCTGTTTATTTGTATTCAAATTTTAATCAAATGAATTAAAGGCCTGTGAAGAGATGGATCACAAGACCAACTCTGAAAGACCCTCACTACCAGCCTACCCACTGCTGAACTGCTTCTCTTTGAGAATAAATGCTGCACAGAAAGCTTTTTTTTCTAATCTACCTTATAATTCTCTACCACTCTTCTTCCTTTTCTGTAGTAGGCTAACAGGTTTCTCCCAGACTTTGGGAAAAGTCTTAGTTAGACAAAGACAAAAGCTTTTACTCCAAAGGGCTTTGCTTTTTTTCTCCTCCCTGAAGGAGGGCATTATAGTTTGAAAACTTGTTTAGAATTTAGGCTTAATATTACTGAGTTTTCTTCTCCCACTGCCTTTGCAAAAATATTTACCACGTTATACTGCTATACAGACACTGTTCAAAGTCAGGCGAGGACAATGCAGCTGTATAGACAATAAACCTGCTAATGAAGCAACAAACTGACCAGTGCAACAGGTTTTACTACCCTTAATCAAACTCCATGATCAGCAACTGATTAATGACAAATACCATGCCTACTTCTGAAAACAGGGAGAGGATAAGAGTACGCTCATAAGTCAGTACTGCTTTACAGTACTTTTACTGGTAAGAATGCTTTTGGTTCCAGCTACTTCTTTCTACAAATTATAAAAGCAGGTTTTTCTGGCACAAAATTCCATTTACAGTGTTCTCTTATATTGCCTTTCTAAACAGGACACTCACATTTAGTCAGAAGGCAATCATGGTGGTTACATGAACAGATCACTGCCCTACTTCAGGCCTCAAAGGCATAACAGATACAGTAATTGGGAAGAACCACAGGAGAGGAAGAGCCTTGTGAATCCAGTCAGGTTTATGACCTTAGTAAGTGCCTGGAAAAAAAAAATAGTTGTACTCAAATAAACAAGGCATCTAGAATTACTCCAGCATTTAAAAACAGACAGGGCAAAGCATTCATAAGCTCCTTTATTTGTTTGCTGTATTTACTGTTGCTTAAGTTCACACACTAAGAAAGAAGCAGCATTCTCCGAAGAAAAATAGTCTGGAATTGTCAAGGTAAAAATCCAAGTTTAGCCCTGACATTTATTTTCTCTGCAATTACCTCTGCCTTTCTAATTTCCTCTACAAAATTGAGCTCATCTACACACAAGTGAAATTTAGAAGTCTACTAGTTGTTATGCACTGACCAGAGATCAACAAAAATAATTTCTGATCTCAAAGCTGGCCTCCAGGCCTCCACACACTTCTGCCCTGCATTTCAAAATTGATCTAAGCCCTGCCTGAAAGAGGATACACGGGGACAGTTTTCTGATGCAAAAAGGTGACTGAAAGAGCTACACTCATGCAGCTTTGTACTGACACAGGAATCTGCAGCTTGAAGGAAAGTAGCAAGATGGACAGTCCTATGAAGACACAAAAGCTCGATTTAGGAAGAAAGCTTACATTCTGAGTGGTGACTCTTGCATGGTCTTGTTGATCCTCCTGTAACTTTGGGCAGACGTTTTTACAAGAGGCATATTCCCCACAAACCAATTTACAAGTATAAAAGTCACACAATTGTTTGAGTGTGAAGAAAACTGACAAGGCATTTCAAACAATTCTAAAAGGACACTTAAAAAACCCTTTTCCAACACTGCATGCTGACCAGTGCATCAGGGGTGCCTCTGACACAAAAACACAGGCAAAGACAAAGAGAGGGAGGACCAGAGTCAGTATGTAGACAACACTCTGTGTGCTCACAGCCATGGCAAGCCCTTCCCTCTGCTTTTCCAGTTCCTTTGGTGCTCCCTGGAGGGCAGGGACAGCCATCTTACACGCTCTAGGTAAGAAATGCTGCACACCATCATGTTCTGTGAAACAGAGAGATTTGTTTCACTGAGTCCACTCCACCCACAGGAACCGTGACCAAAGACACAAACCCTGGTGGGATAAAACATTGTCAGCCACGCCCTTCAGTGCTGTAAATTTACAATCCCTTTCTCACACCTACAGATGTTTTTTTCTGTGTTTCAGGAATTCAAAGAAAATATTTTTGAAACGTTTGTGAGTCAACATAGACATTTACACACAAGGACAGCAATGGGACTCCAGACAGCAGCAGGACCATCTGCTCCTATCAATCCTTTTTAATTAAAATGTATTCTCCACTTCCACCAACTTTCAAAGGAACACCTTCCAGACTGTTGTCATCTGTATCAAGGACAAATACCCTGGCTTTCCAGTCATACCTGCAAAATAGACCTTAAATATATGTATAAAACCATCCTTAAGTCATACAAGCCCTGTATTTAACTTCCCAATGTACTGGTCATCTTTGGAATGGTGACCCAAACAAGTTTCGATTTTGAGAAATACAGCACATAATACTGCCAAATTATTAAAAGTACAAAGCTAACTTTTCTTTGCTGACAGCTAAACAGAGTAAGAAGATTTTCAATATAATATTTGAAAAATTATGGGCAGAACCATGGCATTTGAGAAATGGGTAACACATAAAAGCATATTCCAACATGAATAAAATAATCTGAGTTGTATTAAGTAATTTATGCTATTTTATCTTTTCCTTTATTATTTTTTTAAATGTATCCTCTTGCCCAGAGTTCTTTGGAAATTATATTTAAAACACTCATTAGAATTTCAGGAAAATATTCCTGAACATGTGAAAGTCTAGCCTTCTTCAGCTAAGAATCAGAACAACTTCCTTGCTTGAAAGTCCTGACTCTAACCAGGACACAGAAAAGGACTATTCACCAAAGAAAAGCAGTAGAAAAAGCCTCTACAGAGTTAATTAAACAAATACGAATTACACAGACCATAACTCCAAAATGTTACAGTCTTCAAAGAAAATATTAAAACAATGAGGAAAAAAAATGCAGCTACTTTACTCTAGAGATCTCTGAAGTTACAATTTTGCAGAGTCATGTATCAAACCACAAGCAGCAAGTACAAGCCCTTCAAATTCACACCTCTTCTGTCTGTGCAAGCACACACACATCCCCAATAACAAAATCCTAAAGGGAGGCAAGAACAACAAAACAATCCTCCAGAAGAAAAAAATACCTACTGTACAACCCAAAGAGCAATTAGAAAAAAATATCAAGATCTGAAACAGGAAAACATCTTTAACCTAGAAGGGCACTTCTGGATTTGAACTGAGCGCTTTTTCTCTAACCACTAAAATTATAAACTCCCAGAGAAATACAAAACCAATCCTCTTACCTACAACTGCTGTAGGATTAACCTGCACTGAAACACATGTAGGAAGGAGGTTGTCAGGAGTACATTCATACTCATTCACAAGTTATAAGCTAGAGTCAGCTTTTACCACTCCACTCAGCAATAGTCCCTGATTCTTCCAGAACTGTTATCAAGTTAATTCTTCTGACACAGTAACGTTAGTGTCCAGAAATCTCCATAAACACGTTTAAATAAAGCATACACATACTAAAGACACACCAGAACACAGCAGAAGCTCAAACACCCAAAACTAAGTGTTCTGCTGACATGGTGTTAATCAAGCCGGCTTTTTTCCTGGATGTTCAAGTGCTGTGGTAGAACAGTGAAATGTGAAAGCCCATATTATGTGACACAGAGACTGAGGCCGAAAGATTGCTGACATCCTGAATATTCCTTGCACTTCTCTGTATTTTGACAACCAGGTTTTTAGGTTAACAGCACAGGGGGAGCTGAAAACGAAACTGGGCAGATTTAACTTTAGCTTGGTGTTTCACTTTTAGAGTTAAGAACGTTTGTTGAAGATTTTTAAAACTCTGCTATGTGTCTACATAGTGATAACTACAACAGAAGCGCTACATTTAGAAGCTTACAGTGTCAGCACTGTCACCTCAGACAAGAGATGTCTACATAGGTCTGCATCAGTGTCAGACAGTGCTTATTATTTGCTCCTAACACAATGTTTCACATATTTACTTTCTCACAGAGAGCTAACAATAAGAAGCAGCAGCTTGTGCAGATGGATACATGCTTTCTTTTACCCTGGTCGAGTCTGAAGGCTCAAGCCCTGAGTGGCCCTACTCAGAACAGGCGAATGACCACAATATCCATGCCTCTGTGGAGTTTGATAGGTACATCATAAAACTTAAGGAAAAACAGCCAGGCTTGCAAAAATTTCACGTGATAACAGGCTTTCCCCAATAACAGGGCCTGAGGCCAAATCTTCTCATCTTCTTCAGTCAGTCCTGAGTAGTAGAACACCTGACAATTTTCACCCAGTGCTTTGGCAACAAGATAGCTTCACGTATAGTTTTTACTCACTCAAAATACTCAGTTGGCCAATGTTTCAAAACACAACCAAACCAAAACTAGAGTCACACTCCTGAAAGCAAGTGTAAAATTCAACCGTATGATTTTATAGGAAAAAAAATAAAAAAGACCAGCTGCTTGTGCAAAAAGCTAATTAGCAAGGCTAATCAATTACCTAAAATGTTGCTTCAAATTCTTACTGGAGGTTGGTTTAAACATTCCTATCAACAACAGCTCTCAGCTACAAACATTAAATCTTGTCAGAATACTACCTTGCACAGCAACACAGATTAATTTGGTACTCAGAGTAAGGGGAGAAATTGCTAGGAACACAAAAGCAATTTTACAGAACCAGAACCCAGCTTCAGAGCAACAGGTTTCCTGTGCCTATCACAACTACACGATTTTTGGCCTTGTCACAGCACAGGGCAGAAATCCAAGTAAACAAGCCTACCTCTGAGAAACACACACATGGTCCAAAGACTAAAAGTAATGTTTCACAAACTACATGAAACATGTTTTAAGGTCTCGGGAAATTAACCTAAGAAATTGGTACACTTTGCTAAAATTTGTGAATTCCAAAAAATCTGACTGAGAACTCCAAAGTACACACTCGTGAAACACTTTCTCAACATAGCATATTTCAAAGCATTTTCTGATTTTAAGACTCAGTTTGTAACTGAAGGCTCAAAGCTGAACTTCTCTTTACTAAGTTCTCTGATGTTTAACATTTCCAACAGTAATTTCTTCATAATTTTCTAAAAGCGTGCCACAGAAATTTAAACATATTTTTCAGCTCTACAGCTAATAAGACCAAGTCTTTATCCTCCTCTTTTTAAAAGCAAGTTCTCCTCAGATTCTACCAGATTTCCTGTTTTACCACCCATTCCTGGCCAAAACCTGAAGCTATGCTCATGAGGAACATTTTTATTTTGAGCTACTGTAGCAGCTACACGTATAAAAAAGAGAGTGCATTCTCATTTCCCACAATCCAACTTGTAGTCATTACACTCTGCTGTCTCATAAACCGGTGAGGGCTTTGACTGGCAGCATTCCTCCAGTTCTCTCCTTGAATTTACTTCCCAGGACCTTGCTGAATGCAAGAGAAAAAAAAAAAATCTCAGTAACAGTGAAGACTTATGTTTTAAATATTTGAAGGTTTCTGACTCATGCTTCTCCTAGGCATTTGCCATGTCCCTCAGTCACAATGGTAACCTAAAAGAGCTCTTAGTCCAACTTTCAACTGTCATCCTTTATTTTTCTTAAAATGGAAGAGAGTAAACCAAGAGACTAAAAAAGCAGATACAATATTCCATAGCTTCTAAAGCTTCACTGCCCAGCTGTCACAGGAAAGGTTGCTGGAAAGGAAAGCTGCCAGCCTCCCCAGATCTTTCAAACCAAGGCCACAAGTGTGTCTGGACTCAGCTATCAGAGCAACCATGCCTGTTCAGGCAAGTGACAAGGCAACTTCCAACCCTGCCAACTCACTTAAGGCCTTTCCTCTCATCTAAGAACGCTGCATTTCCCCGAGGATTTTCCAGCGGGCTCCTGTGTGCCAGAAGAAAACATTCACCGGGAAGCAAAATATGTCTCCTCCTCACATACAGCATCATCAGACACATCCAAAGGCACCGGAAGGGGGAATGAAGCTGCTGTGAACCCCATCACACACCCCGACACCGGCTCCACCGAGGCCAGCAGAGTCTCTCCTGCACTCCCTTCCCTCCTAAGTGCAGACTGATTAATCACTGCAGGTCGCCCCGTGAGGCCAAACAATAAACCCTGCCCGCACTCTGCCACCTCCACAGCACACACCTGCCCGAGCACACAGCGACACAACCTGCGAGCAAATACCAGCCCCCCTCCAGATCACACTCCTGCCCCAGCAGAAAGCCCCACACCTCCCAGCGTTTCCCTTGTGGGAATCCATGGAAGGATGGGAAGGACCACCACGTGTTCCTTCTGCTGCACCCCCAGCCCCACCCCGGGAGAGAGATGCTCTCGCAATATCCCCTCTCCCAGTGCTCCCACTATAAACCAGCAGGGATCTGTGCCTCACTGACTGCTAACCCATGGCACTCCGCTTCCCGAAAGGAAAAACTTTCGTTTCCTACAGCGCTCTTCTCCTCCCCAGGACTACGTGGGATATTTATTCGCCCTCCCACCTCCCGGGCTATTTCCCCTTTCCACCTCAGAGCTATTCCCCCTCCCACCTCCGGGGCGTTCTCCTCAAAAACAAGGGGGGGAAAAGTCCTTCCGCCGGAGGTTTGGCCACGGCAGCCCCTTTCCTTCGGGGCTCTTACCCATCAGCATCCCGAGGAAAAGGGGTCCCTCAGCACCCTGGGCTGAGCTCACCCCCCTCCCCCCGGCTCCGAATCCCCTAAAATCGCCCCGGCGAACACCGCATCAGCCCTGCGGCCCCAACCCTTCACTGAATCTCCGGCCACCTCCACCGGGAGGATCCGTTCCTCCCTTTCCGCGGAGCGAGGGCACAGATTCCCGCATCCCTCTCCACGGCCGCGTC
>VWYP01022057.1:47302-71291 GCA_013400435.1 Pycnonotus jocosus | reverse complement strand
CACTGAAATACAAATATATATATAGAGAGAGAGAGAGGGAGGGGGGGAGAGAGAGGGGGAGAAAGAGAGGAAATGGAGCGGCTGTGGGGTAAAAGGTCTGTGAGGTCATCCGAGTCCGGCCTGTGACCGGGCAGCACCGTGTCAGCGAGGCGGTGGCACTGAGTGACGCGTCCAGTCGTTGCTTGAACACCTCCAGGGGCAGTGACTCTGCAGCCTCCCTGGGCGTCCTATTCCAATGTCCAGTCACCCTTTCTGTTAAGAAATTCTTCCTAATATCCAACTAAATCTCCGTTGGGACTGCTTGAGGCCGTTCTCTCTCCTCCTGTTCCTGTTCCCTGGGAGCAGAGCCCAACCCCCCCGGCTGTCCCCTCCTGTTAAGGAGTTGTGCAGAGCCAGAAGGTCCCTCCTGAGCCTCCTTTTCTCCAGGCTGAGCCCCTTTTCCAGCTCCCTCAGCCTCTCCTGGTGCTCCAGACCCTTCCCCAGCTCTGTTCTCTTCTCTGGACACGCTCCAGCCCCTCAGTGTCCTTGAGTGGCACAGACACACCACTTGTAAGTTGTTACACAAGTTTATTAATACACAATCATGGGCTTATAGCACCTAAGTTCTGCCAGTGCTGGTTTCACAGGACAGAAAAGACCATTCAGTTCCAACCCCTCTGCCATGGGCAGGGGCACTTCCCACTAAACCAGGTTGCTCAAGGTTGCTTTATCCAACCTGTCCTTCAAGATCACCAGGGCTGGGGCATCCACAACCTCCCCAGGCAACCTGTTCCAGTGGCTCACCATCCTCACAGTAAAGACCTAAATCTCCCCTCTTTCAGTTTGTACCTATCCCTCCTTGTCTTATCACTACAGTTCCCAACAAAATGTCCCTCTCTGGCTTCCATGTAGGCTCCTTCATATGCTCGAACCTTCTCTTCTCTAGGGTGAACAGCACCAACTTTCCCCACCTGACTTCACAGGGAAGATGCTCCTGACGAACTTGGTGGCCTCTCTTGGACTTGCTCCAGCAATTGCTAGCGTTCAAGTTGAGTCCTTCTCACATTGAGAACCCCAGAGCTGGATGCGGCTCTGCAGGTGAGGGTCTCATAAGAGGAGAAGAGAGGCAGAATTTCCTCCTTTGACCTGCTGCCCACATTGCTTTGGATGCAGCCCGGGATTCGTTTGGCTTTCTGGGCTGTGAATGCATGCTGCTGGCTCATGGTGAGTTTAGCAGTTTGTAGTTTAGTGTTTGCATAGTTGATGTGTACATTTGATGGGTTATTAACCTGTGCTTGCCCTGGTGCTCCTTAGGTAATATAGGAGGAGAGCTGCTACAAATAAACATAAAGTTGAGCTAGCTGTGTTGGTAAAAAAAGACCATTTCCCTACACCTCCTGACTTCCTCCATCATCGGGTATGGAATCTCCTTGTAGCCTCTTCCATCTGCAGGTGTGGGATCTCCCAGGGCATTTTCTTTGTATAAAGGCTGCCTTTCTGCAAAAGGGAGTGCTGATGTCAGGCTGACTTAATTGTAGTTAAACTCCAAATTTCCTAGTATTGTGTAATGGCAGGAGAATTTCTAGTCTGCCTGTCAGCTTAATGCTTGTAATAAGAACCATCTTCTAACTCATTTTTTACAGTAGACTTGGCTTCCTCACCATTTCCTCCCAGCAACATGGCCAGCAGACAGCATTGCCAGACAGAGAGAAAGCAAGAGACCCCTTTCCCTGCAGAAGTGAGGGAATGGGGACATGGGGATATGCTACATGTACACACAGAGCTGGAGGTGCTGCTTCTGCCAGCGTCCTGCTCATGCTCTGACACACAGCTGCCAGACAGCCAGAGCCTCCTGCAGCTTTCACAACTAAAAAGAAACCACTGACTGTTGCTAGTAGGAATCCAGCATTCTTGACAGCACAGAATAACTTGCTTGCTCTGCGTGCAGAGCCATTAAAAAAAAATTTAAAAAGAGAGAGAGAGAGAAAATATCACTTGATATTTTTTGCTTGGATGGTTACAACTTAAAATATGCTGCTTGTTCACTTTCACTATTGGCTGATACCAAACCTAAGTCTATACTTTGAAGATAAATGAGATTTTTTTTTTTTTAACTTTTCATTCAGCAGTCCAGATATGTAAATGCTGAGCTTCACATATCAACTAAAGCACCTCATGCTGAGGGGTTGTGTCAGTTTCACTACTCTTTTCTGCTCAGATTATGTTAAACTACTCATTCTGACTTCTGTGTTTGCTGGTTAGTGTGTGAAGCAGTTCTGCCCACGGCTAAGAGTTCGTTTACGCAGTGGCTGTTTAGCCCTGCTTGTAAAAGCCTCAGAATAGCTGGGAAACAACTCCAGAGGCTGTGAATGGCTAAGGATGAAGTTTTTTTCTGACCATTTATTTGAATTTTGAAATAAAATTAGAAAAAAAAAAAAGCTGTGATTTTTTTTTCCCCTGAGTTGTTCAGAGACCTATGACAACTCACTGTAAGGGGAATATAATAAACAAACAGATTCTTGGTATTTCCCTTAGCTCAGCCCATTCAGCTTCATAAAATCTGGCAGGGCTTGGCTCTGCAGTTCTTTCTTGAAGTTGCAGAATTGAGGTTTGGAATTTTTCCCCCAGAGTACTCTCATCATTTAGTTTCATAGTGCTTCTCCTTGACAGCCAGTGCTTGGTGTTTTTTGGGTTTTTTTTAATTCTGTGTCTGAAGCATTTTGGGTAATTGCCCTGTGTGCAGACTGGAGTATCACAGCTAACTTCATTTACAACAGTTTATATGCTGACACAGTGAGCATATAAATCTCTCCTATGCAAAGAGAAAAAAAAAAAAAAAAACTTGGATTGTTTTGAGAGAGATGTGAAATGAAGCCAAAGATCAAAAGATGTTTTGGTGACAAATGCACATGATTACTACTTTTGGATTCTTGCTTCCAAGTAATTTGATCTCCCTGGTGCACTTACTCCACTTTTGTGTGCTATGGCTTTGCCCTCCTTAGCTCTTTTTGGTTGTCCATGATTTCCCAGAACTGCTCTTTACCCACACCTGTTCACAGCTATGAGCACACTCCTGGGTTCAAGGACCCTGATTGTTACAGAACCTGTTGTAACAATATCAAAATGTACATGTCTGCGTGTTGTCACCTCCGGTTACGTGCATGTCATCTCTCCAGCCACAAAATAAGTCTGTGTTGCATGATACTGCAGTTTGTCTACCTGTCTTGGGAAAAGTTTCTGTCAAACACTGAGGCAAAGACTTGAGTCAGTGCTCTTGGTAAGTCAGTTCAACCCCTGGACTAACATGCAGTAAATGCACACACCCTCTTTGTTACCTGGGTCATCCCACTGTCATAGAGACCTGTATGCAATTAAGGCTGCCCATCATTATTATCATTGCCGTGATTTTTACAAGTCCTACCCACATTCTAGGACTGATGGCAGATAAAGGATATGAAGGTGACTCTCACCCCAAAGAACAGTTAGGGAAGCAAGGGTTAAAATGGTGCTTGCAAGCAAGCAGTACATTCTGTTTCTGACCTTTTGAGGTGGGTGAAGACTTTTCAGAAACAGGAGAGCAGAAATGGTCTGAACAAAGCCCTGAAGGTGAAGAAAGCAACCTGCTTTGACTGTGTTGAACTGGGAGGAAGAGGTATGCAGAGGGCAGTACTCCAGGCAGATGCCTGTAAATCTGGATAACAGAGGTAATGGAAGGAACAGGCAAGATTTTGAGCTTGTGGTGGTTGTTAGGAAGAGTTGTTACACAGGTAGATGTGTAGAAGAGCTCCAGAAGGGCAGCACAACCTGGAGAGACTTGGGATCGAATAGAGAACATGCTGGTAATGGAGAGGTGAGGGAAGTTAGCACTGTCACTGACAGGCAGTTGCATGACCTTACCCTTAATGAAATGCAGCATTTCACACTTATTTCACAATAAGTGACTTATCCCTGAAAAATGCTTCAAAAGCAGGCTTTTCTCACTGGATGTGGATGTGAAATAGAACTGAACTAATGTGAGGTGTGCTAGGCTGTAGTGTTTATTTGCCATTAGGGTGAGATTTTCCATTCAGTTGACTGGTCTCTGCTGTTCCATACGTCTCCGTGCAGATCTCCCACTGGCTTTCTCTGTATCACAAATTAGTTGAGAAGGCCAGTGGACCTTTTGTGAGGGCTGAACCAACTGCAAACATGTCTCTGGAGTAGGTGAACCTCTACTTAGATTCCAGTTTGCAGTAGCTCATTAATTCACTCTTAGTCTTATTCTGCGTGTACTCTGGAGCTTCATCTGCCTCCTCTTGGCAGCATTGTTTCTTTTGGTACAGAAATAATTTGGGAGTTTACTTGCACTATGAAACTGCTACCACACTTCCTCAATCATCCTCATTTATTGTGCAGGACTAACCCTGAAGCAGGTTCACACTATTTGTCATGATAGTAAAGAGAAGCTGTGCAGGTCAATCAGCTAATTAAGACAGTGAGGTATTAGGCAGTGACCATGGAGGCAGTGGTTACATGCAGCAAGATGCTTATAGCTACTTCAGCCACTACCAGCTGCAGGAAGAAGAGGGTCTGGATCTTGCTTTTCTTTGGATTTATCTGTAATCTCTCATGTCTGCCTGCCTCATGGTACGAAAAAAAAGGTCATCTAAAGGGACTGGATCCTTCAGACTTAGAGACATCTCACTCTGAAGCAGTGGTACTGCCTTGGATGAGGGCAATCATTGGGTGCAGTTTCAGCAGCACACTGAGAAGCATGGAAGCTCCTATTAGAGTTTCCATCAGCCCTTGGACACCATGGATGTTAGTACTGAAGTCTGCAGAGAAGAACCTACGGTCCAGTTTTATTGCCACACTGATGGAAAGTTAGTATGAAATGAAAATGAAACTCAGTCCTTATTGCTAAAAGGGATTAAAATTTCCTTTATGCAGGGTTCACACTCGAGGTCTTTTATTTTGAGAGCTATTGCTTTTCTGTTGTTAATTTTTTACCCTGATTGACACTCAAGTAGCTGCCAAGGGTACTTGGAATTCACTATAAAATAACAGCATGGCAAGTGCATTAGACTATCATCTTGACAAGCTTATATATTTATTATGCTAATTATGTGGGTGTAGTAATTGTATTAGGAATATCTAGATATTTTCCATCAGTAAAATAAGTACCAAGTATGGGGAAACCCACAAAAGATTTCTCAGCTGACTCTAATCTGCAAATTTTCCTTATATAATATATAATAAATATTCTCATTCAGCAAAACCTTTTCCTTTAATTTATTTCCTTTATATAGAAATTTAGGAGCAGTAGCTATAGTAAGTACAGGAACTTATTAATTTGAAATCACAGTTAATTTATTTTATAGCATTTATTAAGGAAGTAAGGGACAAGGGGTAGGGAGGGGATTCTCAGTCCAGGGTGTGTCTGCAAGGCATACTGTCTCTAGGAGCTATTCCTAAAGTATAGTCGAGCTTCACAACAGCACTGGGCTTGCAGTTGGAATCTAACCCCTTCATACATCAAGTTGGTTGGTTGGTTGGTTTTGGGCTCCCTTGCTGTCATGTCAGTGTCATTTTGCAACTGCATAAAAGGAGGTTTGCCAAGAAAGGCTAAATGGGACTTGAAGTTGAGTACCAGGCTGCATAGTGCTCTTTGCCCCAAGCATTTCAGAGAAGAGGTCATCTTTCAGGCTTTTAACAGCCATGGCTAGTGACTCTGGAAGATTATCCCAGTAGTGTCAGTGCCCTGAACATACTATTGATTGGCATTGGAATCAAACTCTTTAAATCTGTGTGTGCAGAAACAACTTGTCACCTAGAAGAGGGAGGTATTGAATTCTGTATGTTTCAAGAGAGTTTATCTGGAAATGAAAAAAATATTTTTACCCATGAAAAGTTTCTTTATTTAATCACTGGTTTCTTGGGAGTGCCAGACAGCTGAAATGGAAGGGAATAAAAATGATTGGGATTTGACAAATGCCTCTGAAGACAGTTACCTGATGTCTGTGTCTGTTAGCAGGAATGGCTGCTGTGGCTCTAGGGGGCTTTTACAGTGTTCCAGAGTGCAGACTCTTTGCCAACTATTCTAATATTTAGGCTTTGTTTGAGCTTCTGTCCTGTCTGTGTCCCTGCCTGTCCTGTTATAACAAGGACAAACGGGAGCCGAAAGCTGCACATTGTCCTCCTGTGGTTCTGCAGAGCTGCTGTGGAAAGGCCAGACATCCGAATATTCTAAAGCAAGGCCAATAATTGCATGAGCCATTAGAATGGCAAATACTGCAGCCAGGCAGGGCAGCCCATTGCTATTGACAGTAGTCACAGGGTGAGTGTTCCCAGCTTCAGGAAGGGGGGACTGAACAGTTGCAGAATGGATCGTTGAGTGCTCTTTAAAAAGCTTCTAGGAAAATGACGTCAGGAATCATCAGCAATTAATCTGGAACATCAATTCCAAGAAAAATATTTATCTGAAAAATAGTGAATCAAATCCTACAGGTCTAACTGGGCCTACTATGAGTAAATTAGATCAGTTTATTTTTGTGTGAGTCATTAATCATATTGCAGTCATCACTGTGGTTATCTGAAAACATTTTAATTTAATCAAAATGTAGTTAAAACTCATATAAATAAATTTGGCGTAAGCTGAACAGCCACACACAGAGACCAGTCTTTTCTAGTGTGGTGTGAGGAATTAAACACCAAACCAGATCTTTCTACAGAGACCTGACTATGGATTTTTGCATTTCTAGATTTTGAGCATGCACTTTCCAACACTTTGCTTTCTGTACTGACTGCCAGATAAAAGAGAACAATACGTTGTGCTCTGAGGCTTTTGTCACAGTGTTCATAGCTTGTACAGGCCATCTGCTGTGGAGTAATGTAGCTGCTACAGTACATTGCTTTCGTAGCATATGTGTAACCTGACAGCTGGGGAGTGTGAGCCCTCTGGATTCAACAGAAATTCACTTGGATGTGTAGTTACTCTGTCTACATAAAACCTTGTGTAAAACAATAACAATTCCTAGGTCACAGACCACAAAAACATTGTAGTTGGCACAGATATGGGCAGTTTCTACCCCAAACTTTTACTTGGAGGAGAAGAATGGATTCTGAGATGCATTCAGACCCTGATGCACAGAGCTTTGTCCAGCCAGACTTTGAAAACCTCCAAAGATCCCATAGCCTCCTCTGGTTCCTGCTATAGTGTATAATTATTCTAATTTTTTCCCCTTCTAACCATATGCTGAACTTCTCTAGTTTCTGCTGATGTCACTGTCTTTTGCCCTCCTGCCAGGGAGTGTGCTTCACTGGGAAGACCCTGGCCCCATTCACTTGATCTCATCCTCACAGGCACAAGGGTGTGCTGTGCACTGCCCCAAACCATTCTCTGTCCCATGCTGAACCAGCCCCACAGATCCTCCTCTCGTGGTGGTTATTTCAGACCTATAGTTCCAGTGGCCTCTCCTGAGCCCTTCTGCTTTTTTAGTTCTTCTTGGGACCCCAAACAGGACACAGTGCCCCAGTGAAGCCTGGTGGGCGCTGAGCAGAGGGGATCACTCTTGCTGACCTCCCTGCACCCTGGATAGGAGATAAAATAGACATAAATCTGTGAGGCCCAATGAAATAGATCTCAGAGTCCTGAGGGAATTGGCTGGTGTTGCCAACACAGTCTCCATCATATTTGAGAAGTCATGGTAGTTAGGGGAAGTTTCCATATATCTGGAAAAAAGGAAGAATCATGCCTATTTTTAAAACCAGGAGAAAGAAGACACAGGGAGCTGTAGACCAGTGAGCATCACCTCTGTGCCTGGGAAGATCGTGGACCAGATCCTTATAGAAGCAATGTTAGGGCACATGGAAGACATGGAGGTGTTCTAAGATATCCAGCACAGCTTCACTAGAGAAAAATTGTCCCTGCCCATATGGTGGCTCTCTGTGATGGAGTGACTGCAATGGTCAGCAAGGGAAGACTGACCAGTGTCATCCACCTGGATTTCTGTAAGGTCTTTGGTGAGACCTGGGTTTGAAGGGTGTAGGATTCAGTGGATGGATGCAGCCAGAGGGTTGTGGTCAATGGTTCCATGTCCAGCTGGAGGCTGGTGATGAGTGATCTCCCTCAGGGCTGTGTCCTGGGGCTGGGGCTCTTCAATACCTTCATAAGTGACAATCAGGGACAGCAGGGCCACCCTCAACAGGTTTGCAGCTGACACCAAGCTGAGGGTGGTGGTGACACACTTGAAGGATGGAGCTAGCCACGGGTACCTGGACAAGCTCAAGAATGGGGCCCAAAGAACCCAATGAGGTTCAACAAGTCCAAGTGCCATGTGCTGCACCTGGGGCAATCCCAGACATGAGACCGGGAGAAGAATTCGTTGAGAACAGCCCTGTGGAGAAGGACTTCAGGGTTCTTCTGATGGATATAAAGGTGAACATGAGCCATTGGTGTGGGCTAGCAGCCCAGAGAGCAACTACACCGTAGGCTGCACCAAAAGCAGTGGAAGCAACATCTCAAGGGAAGGCATTCTTCCCCTCTACCCTGTCCTCATGAGACCTCCACCTGGAGACCTGCATCCAGCTCTGGATTCCCCAGCACAAGAAAGTTGTGGACCTCTTAGAGCTGGTCCAGAGGAGGCCACTAAGGTGCTCAGAAGGCTGCAGCACATCTGCTAAGGAGAGACAGGNCCCACAGGTTGCTTGTGTGCCAAAGCTAGCTGGGCAGGCAAAAAAGGCATGCAGTGAAGGCTGAGAGTTGAGGTTGTTCAGCCTGGAGAAGTAAATGGAAACCTTAGCACACCTTCCAGTACCTGAAGGGGGTACAAGAGACCTGAAGATAATTTTTTTTTACAAAGGCATGTAGTGATAAAACAAGGGGGAATCACTTTAAGCTGAAAGAGGGCAGACATTTGGAGCTAGATCTTAACTCAGATGGTAGCAAGGCCCTGACACAGACTTGACCAGAAAAGCTGTAAACTGTAAAACTTCCCTGTACCTGGAAGTGTTCAAGACCAGGCTATATGGGGCCCAGAGCTACATGATCTAGTGGATGGCATCCCTGCTTTTGGGGATGGAGGGGAGGGATGGAACTAGATTATCTTGGAGGTTTCTTCCAACCCGAACCTTTCCAAGATTCTATGAAAATCTCCTTGTGGAAGGAATCAGGGGAGCCCAGAGGGCTGGCCGGAAGTGCTGAGACATGGGGAAAGCCTGTGGGACTTCGCACTGCAGCTTCCCAGCAAAATCTAATGAACCTTCTTACCTCATGTGCCTGGAGTTGTCTACCCCAGCCAAGAGTGACCTGATGGAGCCCTGGGAATCATAGAATCTTTAGGTGCCTTCTAGATGCACATAAAATCCTCAGGGACCTCCCCCAGGCCCTGCAATCTTTCAAAAATGGCAGAGAGTAGTCTCACACTGTCATCAGCCACCTCACTCAACCCCCTTCAGACAAATCCCACTCTGGTCAATGGCAATGTATAAGACAAAATTTTCTGGGAGACCCCTGAGCTGAATGTCCTCTACTGGAATTCCTCCATTTCTTCATCCCTGCCTTTGGGCTAAGGTGTCAGTGGAAAGTGAGATGAAGAGGGCACCAAGTACCTCATTTTTTTGCCTGCATTTACTGTCAATGTACTACTCAACCCATTTGTCATAATTTCTTTACCTGATTTACTTCTTACATAGCAGCAAAACCACTTCTTGAACCCCGGCTTAGCTTTGGTTTTCCTGATCACACCTCTGCACACCTCAGCAGAAATAATACCATAATCTCTGTTATAACCTCTCCTAACTCCCACTGTGCTTATACAGTTTTGTTTTGGGGGTTTTTTGTTGGATTTTTTTTTTCATTGCTCTGCCATGAATTCTCTTTTTAGCCAAGCCAGCCTCCTAAAATATCTGTTGTGTTTTATCCTTGAGCATCAGCATGGATTTTTCTGTTGAACTCCTTTGCCCTTCAAACCCCACAAGAGCTGGCTCCCATAAGAGCTGCCTCACACCTACCTCTTCCCTTGAGTAAATCACCTCTTTCTGTCACGAAGTTCAGGGCTATTGGCCTTCCTACTCTCTGCCCTGGCCCAGGATCTTGAACTCTCCTGTGTCTGCATCATTACAGTTATACCCTGACCTGTTCTTCCTTAATTTTATGTAGCACACACAGACCAGTGTAATCCTAGTTGGTACATCTAACACCTATCTTATCCCTGACATCCTCCAGAAATCTTCCAAATGGCCTTTCCTTTGCTGCAGATGGCGGGGAGGATGAATTCTCCCAGGAGAACCAATTCCAGGAATCAGAAACTTGACTGTGGCAAGAATACTGTAGTTCTGTGCCCACTGTGCTCTATTCAAATGTAGAATGTAGGAATATGAGACAGGGCCAGCATATCAAATATGAGTCCTTATTTCCTAGAAATACCTTTAAACATAATAAAATTGGGGATTTTGTTGTTCAGGGTATTTAATTTGTATTCATATACAGTAGTTGTACTACTCCTGGCTTGCATTTTGTGAGACTAAATATACCAAACTTCTGCAGTTTTGCCTTCTTTCTCACAAATATTTTAGTAGTCATTTCTGCAATTGTTCTGAATTGATTTAATCTTTCTTGAACTTGAGCTGGAGCCTACGCAGCATCTCAGTAGTGCGGTTTGTGCTTCTGGATCTTGCTTTGCATCTGCCCTGTGGAACCACTTGACTTTCTCAGAGCTCTGTTTTCTTACTGACATGTCAATACATTGAGGAAATAGTTACGCACACTTTCCTGCCTCTTTCAGCAGTTTTCAACCCTGATCTCATGAAAATTCTTATTATTGTTGCCAAAGGGTTTGGAGCCTATGCTGCTTACATTTATATACTTTTTTCCACTTTTCAGAGGGACATCTTTTTCCACGTGCACAGTGCCTGTAAACTTTGAGCTAATGCATTTAAATTTCTGCAAGGTGTTTCCACATTTTGCAACACTCATTAGAGGAAACTCACAGTGAGTCCCCAGAGAATTTCTCAAAGGTGTTACTCCTGAACTAAGATCCTCTCTCTGCACCTGCTCTTTCTACTCTTCCTGAAGTGAGCTCCTTACCTGCTGTACCCTGATGGCACTGATTGCCACTGATGCCAGTAAGGTTAATTGTTTCTCAGATGACCTTGATTTATGTGGATAATGTTTCATCTGTGCGAAGGGCATCATCAGAATATCCAGTATTTTTAGATGACGCTTGTTGCTCAAGACTGTTTTTGTGTTTTGGATTACTTCAGATGCCTTGAACTGAATGATGCTGTTGTGTCCAACACCCAAGTGGATACACACACACAGAGACACACAGAGACACCCAGAGACACACAGACACACAGACACACACACACGTGTCCCTGTTCTGTACTTTCCTTTTATATTGTCAATGTCGTTTTTTTAGGAAGGCATCCACAGATATTTGCACATAACTGCTACAGCAAGTGCTTGAATGCTAATGGGGCAGCAGGCTCACAGGGAAGCACTGCCCTGCTTCATTAGGTGGCTGAGAAGCGTGCTGGGTGCTATCTTTAAGAGAGATCTACACAGGTTCTTAGTTGGCTGCAGTACATGTTCCAATTGAGCTCTACTTACCAGCCAAATGTCAAGGTTCAGCAAACAATTGAGCTAGGGCAGACGGAATAATTAGAGTTGTGAAAGACTGAAATGTAAAACAGATGAACAGATTGTTCCCTCTACCTGTCAATCTTGGTGGGGGAAAAAAGTTCAGCTTCTAGGTAGCATCAGACTCTTAGCTTAGAGGGGGCTTCCCTCTCTCCCAAAGCCCAGAATCATGCTCAAGACTGCATTGCACACTGCAGTGTCACATCTTCAGTTAGTGTAGTGTGTATTTCTGATATCCAGCTTATCACCAGGACTTGAGTGCTCAGGCTGCACACACCAGGTCTGTGCAAAATACCATGTCCAAGGATGCTGTAACCATGCAGCGTTGCAGAGTCTCTCAAGTCCACCTGGCCATTTCATATTTAGGGTTGGATCCCTACTGAACCTCTCAGGTAAAACACCTTTCCTAGTGCTAAATGAGCCACCTTTAACTGATATTCCTTTTTCCATTGCAGCTGTTCTGTCTCTGTCTGCACTATAGTGAGGGATTGCAGTACACAAGAGGGTACAAGGTTTGGCTCTGGTTTCCCATGGTTACCACTGAAATCAAATATGAATAAAACAGAGGGCTGATTTCCTTGGGATTTAGTAGCATGTTTTTTTCCTCTTTACTCTCAACTGACTGAAATATTTTCTTCTTTTCTTCTGCAGTTTCCAACTGCAAGTTTAAGAAGTGGTTCAGAGGAGTAGGTAGGATGCCTGAATGGGGTTAAAGAGTCCTGCCTGCTAATCCTGCACAAAGTAAATGATCAGCTAATGGTTTTGATTTTAGCTGTATGTGGCTCGATCCTCTCCCATTGGGCAAACTCTACAAAGCACAATGACTTGAAAATTAGCTTCACTTTTTTTTTTTTTTTAATTAAAATGAAAGAGGAAATTAAATTACCACCAGTGAGAACAAGAAATAACAGTCATTCACTAATTGTTTGTCAGAAAACAGGTTCAGTGAAGGAGAAAATCAAATTTGATCAGTATTGCTGGGTTTGTCTTCATACTTTCTTGGCTAAATGGTGTTTTCTAAGATCAAGGAGAGGAACAAACAGCAATTTTGTTTCAGGATTTATGCAGAGATCATTTGCACGTCAGGTTACAAATATTGGTAGTTACAGTGGCACTTTATTTCTGCTACAATTGTCACAAAAAAATAAGATTATTAGAAGAAGCCTGAAAGGGACAAACTTGCTTGAGGTAAGATCTTTTTAAAAACTGAACATAAAGACATTCAAGTTGAGCATAAAGGGTAAACATCAGATCAGGCAAAGCAGGCAGACTTTAACCAAGCTTCAGTGAGACCCAATGGAGATGTCATGTTGTCCAAGTTAACTGGCACTGAGGAGTGAAATTAAAGGAGTTATCAGGAGTTATAAATTATTCTTTCTCCTGATCATTGCTGTTGCATGGCTGCTGTAAGAGAAAATCTGAAAGGACCCTGCTTCCATAGATGTGCACACTTACAAAAAGGAAAAGAAGACAAGTAATGGAGATAACAGAAAGAACCTGGCAGTGGAGCAATATTAGTATATGTTCAATAGCACTTCACACTGAGAGGCAAAAGACCCAAATACCCACAACTCTTCTTAAAAGGGACAGGATTTCTTGCTTCCAGCTGAAGTACCAGAGACAAGCAGCTCATGTGAATTGCATGCTTATCCATGTACACATGCCACCCAATGCACTCAAGGTGCATTAAACCTCTTCTACCTGCTGAGAACAAGACAGAGGATGTGTCCTGTGCATGGAAACCCAAGTGATATCAGCCCCAGCTATTCAGCACAGCAGCCATGCATGATTGCTGCAACTGGTTGCCATGGTTCAGGCCCTTCTGGGATCTCATCAGAGATTTCCAGTGTTGCAGAAGACATTCTGACTGTCCTGCTGGAGGAAAAAGACAGAGCAAGGGACCCTGCGAAAGAGCAGAAAGCTCCACAGCCAAGACTGCAGTAGAGATTAATTGGCTTAGCAGGAAGATTCATGTCTGCGTTCCCCAAGGAAAACAATTTTAAAAGCCAGTGCTGCTCACCTCTACAGTAAGAATTTAATTGTAATATGTTAAGTGTTGTTTTTTCCAATATGCACATATTGACTGTATTGGGTTGGGAAAAAGAGTTAGCTTGTGCCACAACATGCATTTCTCAAGTATCTGATTGCTGCTTCAGGTAAGAGTTTCCCAAATCTTACTGCTCACTTACTGCACTGCCTCATTTTTCTCTGCCAAGTGACATTGCCATTTGCTCTCTGAAGTGAGAGCAGAAACCTTACTGCTTTGTGAATATCACAGAATTTGTCAGTGTGAAAGTCCAAACTTGCACAGTAGAAATCTGGAGCTGGGTAGAATAGACTGGAAATCTCACTTTTTGGGACCTTCAAAGGACTTAAACTCCTTCGGAATCTTTTATCCCTGGAGTTATATTTGTCAGTCTCCTGCCGTTTACAACTAAGATTTAAATCTTAGACCATCTGTACTTGCAGTTTTGTTGTAGCTTCTTCTCATGTCTCTCATCTTTGAGGTGTAAGCATTCTTGTTTAAAGAGAGACTCCTGTTCTAACTTTAGAACCCAAGCAGAGAGGTTACTCTGTTGAAAGGAATCTTGCCAGAGAAACTTTTTCAAAAGCTGTGAAGTTGGTGCCCACTTCACTCTTTCTTGAAATAGTTATTCCTCCTTTGCATCGAATTGAGGTGTCAGTTTGTGGGTTTACATCCTTCTCTTATACCTCTTTCTTTCCGTTCCCTGGAGAGCTGCCTTGTCCCAAGAAGCTTTTGAGGTGTTTTTTTTTCTTTGTTTGTTTGGGTTTTTTTCTAATTCTACCGTTACTTTGTTAGGAACCGGCAGCTAGAGGAACAGTCCATGCCCGAATTTCCATGTGGGAATGGAAAAGTGCTGCGAGAATGTGTCGGGATCACTGCACTCTTTTTACCCAGACAGCAGATGGCATCGAAACTCCAGAAACGTCTGCCCGTCACCGCTCTCTCGGACCCTGATCAGGTTCTTCTTGGCTTCGACATGCTTCGACATCTTGGTGAAAGCAGGATTGTTTTAGGAGGCTTCCATTTAGCCTGCAGTTAACTTAAAAAAACCCCCTTATGATAGTAGTATATGTACACATTTATAAAATCTTTCTCCTGAAGCTTAGCATCCTGAGAATTTTACTTTTCTCCTTCAGGGTACTTACAGAAAATATAAGAATTTCTCTTATAGTGCTTTTAAGTGAGGATTCTTATTTTATTTCTCCTTTTAAGTCTGATTTCTCAAGTTTATTTTTTAGAATGATATCTGTTCTCCAGAAGTTTGGTTATTATGAATGCTGACTTCGGTAGAAGAGCAGATGTTTATCAAGTATATTAAAGTAATACTATTTCTAAATCATATTGCTTCTTGATGGTAGTCTTCACAGATTATGTATGGTATTCAATAATTTATGAATATTCAGTCCATATCTTAGAAAAACTAATACAAATAGCCCATTGTGAATATATAAGATCTAATGAATTCTATTGCAAAATTGACTCTGATTTCTATACTTCGTAAGAAGAAAGGAATTTGTAATTATCACTTCAGTTCTTATGAAAAGTAAAGTATCGTTTAAAAGCCATCATTTCCAGGATGGTAAAAGACAGCTGATTGTCTGTGTCTAATCACACACACAGTAGTCTTCATAGAAAGTGTCGTGTTCCAAGTTTCTTTCCTAGGAAGCACTTTTTATAGGTGCAAATAGAACAATAAAAAGTAGTAAATTTGATGGGGTTTTTCCTGTTGTTCTTCTTTTTCACAAAACCATTTTAACACTGCCAACAACAAGAATATTAAATTACACATGAGGGGGGAATTCAAATAGTTCTGTTAGTTTAACAGAAGTTATGTATGGTAGAATATTTTTCTTCAGAAATCCAGAAAATAGTCCTTTAGGGGGAAAAATAAGTATTGAGCCATTTATCTCATTAAAATATTTATGGATTAAACAATTGTAGCTCATCCCTCATCATTTGTGGTATTCAAATATCTTGCTGTGTCTCCCTGATATGAACAATAAAATACATGAGAGAAGTTTAAAAAGTGAAGTCCATTTGACCCTAAGTAAGATAGGAAGCTAACCTTTGCTGATGATGGGATTTCTCCTGGCTTTCATAATCATGGATTTCTCAAGACATACGTAGACATTGGACAAGTAATTTTTACTTGTTCCCAGTTTATCCATTGTAAATTCAGTTACTGATGTTGGGAAAGCAGCAACATCTGCATCAACAACTTTTTACATCCCTCGGTGGCATGGATTCTGTGATAAAGGTATTTTTTAAGGATTTCTTTAAGTGTTACTTAGGTTTGGGGTAGTAAATTTTTTAGGTTATACAGGATATTCAAGTGTCTTCCTCTGTGATTGTTTTCCATATCATTAAAAATTACAGATCATATTAATTCTAATTCTATTGTTATTCACTCTACTCTTACAAAGTATTCTAATCCTCTATTCTTAATTCTGTTTCGCTGAGGTTATCCATGCTGGTTAACAAGAGGGTTTTTTTCAGATATGTAATATGACAGGATTTATTGCATTCTTAGTAAATAAATAATATGTTGGTTGTTAATAAGATTAATTTAATGCATATCTGCATCCTTGCATACTTGCATAACATTCGCAAGAGGACAAATAAAACTTCTTCTTGAATGATGCTTCAAAATATTTAATTTTATTTAATTATTCATTTAACAGACATAATAATTTAATTGGTACTATACCATTTAGGTAAACAAAAATAACAACAGTAGAAAACACAATGTGAAATGATGCTTGTTAATATTGAGTAAGTACTGAGGACTGCCATGTTAAGTGATCTTGTGGCTGACTCAGTATTCTGCTACCAGAAGTCAAAGTTTGCTCTCAGAACAAAATGCAGGTGTGAAAAAGAAGGAACGGCAGGAGGGAGAAATCTGTCTGAACCAGGTTTTGATTCAGGCTGCTGGGCACGGTCTCACTACTTGGATTCACTGCCAGCAGCTAGTGACCCGTGTGAAACCTTAGTGCTTTGTGACCCCGGCTGGGCAGCTCCTCAGCCTACCACTCACTGCTTTTCCAGGACACAGGTTTCACCAGCTGAACAATAGTCAGAGAGCTCCATCCAAACCTCCAGTGCCGCTGCAGTACAAATAACAAAGGGTTTCTATTGTTCCAGCAGAATTCCTGCTCAGGTGATCTCCCAAAAGTTGAGGTTCAATTTTTTTTGGGAAATTGAGTACCCAGATTGCCAGTTCTGCTGGCAGGAGGAAAAACTGGGTTTGTGAGAACATTTTATCTTCAGGCTCTTTATCTGCTGTCATCAAAGTCAGTGAAATGGTAGGGACGGTCAAACAGAGGTAAGGATCACTTGTACTGGTGTCCTCAGCTTCTTTTTTGTCATACAGGCAATGCAGCAGAACTGTAACTATGTTTAGGAAGCAAGGTTCAGTCAGCTGTCAATGCCTCTATGCCTACTGCACAGAGTAAGTGACAATTAAAAGGCCTTCTTTTAATACTTCAGGAGCTAGCTCAGGTTCATAATTCTATTCCTTCTTAATTGTCTGTGTATTGCCCTGATTTTCTAGCCTTCTGGTGTTTTTGCATTCTTGCAATGGAGTTCTCACAGATTTTCATGTAAACTATGTATATTTTTGGAACTGCGTTTCTTTTGTTATCATTCCTTTCTCTAGGAGGAGTCGGATGATGGACTGTAATTTTCACCAGTGTGATTGGAGAGGTGGCAACTTCATCCTCCAATCTCTAACCTTTGTTAGAAATCTATATAAGCTGAAGTCAGAAAAATAAACTTGCTTCCTTTGCCTCAGAACTTGATCCCAAGTGCATCTCATTCTTTTGTGTCCTATAGCAACATCTGTGAAAAGGACCTTTTCCTCCTGCATGTTTTGAAGCCTCAGATGCTCATCCACAGCCATAAATTTGCCATGGGCCTGTTTTAGGTATGAATGATCAGGTTTCAGAAGAACTTCTCTGATTCTTTGTTTCTCAGTCTCAGCTTATTAGAGAAATGGTGTACAGACTCACAGCAAATCCTGCACGGGCAGAACAGGCTCTCTTCTCATGCCTTTGTGCAAGAAAACCAGCCCTTTGTCAGAAGCAGCTTCATCTGATTATCAGCAGCTCAATCAAATGGCACATGCAAGTTGCTGTCCATCCACCAGCTAACTCAGTATTTTGCTGGCAAAACAGCTCAGTGCTACACCAGCCACTGATCTTTCTGTGCCTCTTGGAGGGCAAAGGAGCTCAGGAGTACTGGAATATTTTCATTTTCAAGGCATAAAATTGGCCTACACTTTTCATCAGAAAAAGGAACCGTCATAACAGGAAAACATCCTGTAAACAGTGAGTTACTAAAGGAGCTCCAATGCAAAAGAAAGGTATGAGAGAGGTGGAAAAGGTGAGAATACCACAAAGAAATATAGAAATAGGGCTCCTGCATGCAGTAATGTAGTTAGCAAAGGAAAAATTCAGCCAGAGGTCAAATTGGCAAATTATATCAAACACAGCAAATAAAAGGCTGTTATTGCTCTGTTACAGAGTGGAAGCACAACGAAGCTGCAGGTGTGCTGCTGAATAGGGATGGAAGGTTAATTAAAAATGCCCACAGAAACGACAGAAGTACTCAGTGCCCTCTTCACATCAGTCATCATGAGTGAGATCGGCATCTAGGTCTCTGTGCGGAGAAGCAATGACAAACAAATGTGGAAGAGAGTTCATTTAAGGACCACCTCCACAAATTGACACCTATAGATACCTTCCCCAATTTCATGGGGGGAAAAAACACCATGATGAGTAATTAGCCATGGGAGCTAGGAAAGAGGTGGAGTTTTCTTGATGAAAGTATTCAAGAGACAGTTTTATAGAGAAGGGAGAACTTAATCTAGGGCACTGCTTTCCGTGGCAGTTTGAAGTCCCATTCAAATCTGGACCTTTATGTCATTTTTATGATCACCTCTGGTTTCTGCAGAAGAATTACAATGAATGAAAAACAAGTAGTCTGATTACAAATCTGTTGTACATTTCTAGTACTTGTACATAGCTCATCCCTTCAGTTTAAACTTAATTTCTCTTTCTTGCATGTCTGACAATCCTGTCTCCCTGCACTAAAGATCACAGAAGCAGCTGCAGAGAGAGAAGTTTCATTCCCCAAAACACTGAATTTTTTATTCTGAATTATTTGCTCATAATGTTTCAGCTTTGGCTTCTGTCATTAGCTCTTAACTTCTGTTTAAGGGTCAGTGGAAAAACATTTTCTTAATGATAAAATTTTGTTCTAATTTCTGGTATTTGCAGCTACTTACCAGGTATGCCTTACAGAACCAGATGTGGTACGTTCTTCACAGCTCTCACTTGAATAATTTCCACTTCATTGCTTTGTTGTTTTGGTACACCCCTCTCTGGTTTTTTTGGAAAGCTTTTGTGCTACCAGACAGAAAGAAGGGGGCATGCTTTTGTACCTTCATTCCATGAAATTCTGTCCTCAAAACTATCCTTCAAACAATTTGGCAGATCTCCTGATTTGTCTTAGAGAGAAGCATCTGAATTTCCACCCTGCACCAGAACAATATCCATCTGACTACTATGTTTACTGAATAATATTTACTTCCCTAAGCTGTCCTGGAGCCTTTTAGGGCCTCACCAGACAGCAGTGATGTGATTACCTCCCAAAGAGGAAGAAGTTGTGCTGTTACTAACCTGTTATACTAACCCAATACTAGCCCAAATACTGTCTTTTGAGTTCCAATGGGCTGAGTCAACATTGCTGCGATTTAAGGCTCTGTCTCTTGGACACTCCACAGCCTTTGTGGCTGAGATTTCACAGGCCAACCTCTCAGCCTGGCTGCTGACACCCAGAGTGCTCCAGCTAATTCCTTCCCCAAGCTGCAAGTCCAAGAGCTCTCTGAGCTTACCACATGTTTTTTCCAGGATACGTATGATTGCCAGCAAGCCTAATTACTTTTTGGCTGATGCAAGACATACAGAGGGGAGAAAATTATCATCAAAAAAAGAAAGGGCAAACTGTAGACATTAGCATGCCTCTGTGCCCCTGTGGCCATGCAACCTTAAGGTTTAGATTAGAGGCTTTTAAAGAACCCACCCTTCTTAGTCTCTCTTTTTCCTCCTGCAAGTGATCTTTTCCTCTCCTTCCAGCAGATGTTTTTCTGCTCCCAGTCTTTCCTCATTTTTTGACATGACTGAAGAGAGAACACTTCCTGGGTTATCATTAGTCTCCCTGTCAGGAGCCTCATGGATCAGGCCTGTCAGATGTGCAAAATCTATCACCACCTCATCCACAGTTTACTTGTTACCCTGCCGAGTTTCAGATTGGAATAATTAGTTTGCCTTGAGCCATTGCCAATTATTTTGCTGCTGTATGATTAAATGGACTGTAACTGAATAGCTGGTCACCAAGATTTAATGAGTCTCCACTGTTATATCTAGCCAAGTTAAAAGGTTTGGTTTTTTTCTTTCTGTCACCTCCCCGAGGACTTCAGCTGAATCTGAAGGCAAAAGGTCACAGGCATGCACAACAATGAGAACAGAATTTGCAATGTAGAATAGAGTAACATAGAGGGTCCCTAGTATCAGACAGAGTTTATAAGCGGGGTGGTTAACAGGTTGTTTTGCATGCACACAGAAACAGACACAAATAAGAAAAGTGCAAAATGGACTTCCTTATAAGAGCTATATATTATTTCCTAATTAAGAAAATTCTCTTTTTTAGTATGCAACCCAGCTGGATCAAAGCATACTTTTAAATAGAAAGCTATATGCTGAAGAAAATGGATTCTTCATCTATGACTAAGATTCTTGCAATAAATTAGTGTTTGTTTCCCCAAATTAATCTCCCAGAACCTACATATTTGCTGTCTAGTTGTTAATTGCTATCTCACTAAAAAAAAAAAAAAGGCATAGCCTGTTCTTAATGTGTCTATGCCAAGTTTTGATTAATATTATGTAACTCAGCTGTTGAAACTGTAAATGTATTAAAACGGAAGAAAATTGTTTGAATTTTGGACTGAAACATTGTGGGCAATTAACCTACAGTCTGGACCAGCACATTTGAGCACATCAGTAAAAAGATGTCAATAGTTCTCTGTCTTGCTCAGAAAAGAAATCACAACGTCCCTGTAGTACAATCTGTTAAGCAAAGCTTTCAGCAAATGTGGGTTTGGGGTGATCAGCAAAAGCACTGATGTGATTTTTATAATTGGATGTAGATGTGTAGATTTGATCTATTAATTTGATCACATACATGCAAAGCAGTGCCTCCTACATCCTTGATATTCCAAACAGCCAAGCAATGATTCATCAGACCAACATCCTCTTGATGAGAAAACTGAATCATTGAAGGCCTTTTGTGTTCAGATCAATGAAAGAAAAGATATTGCCATTTATTTACCTTCTTCTGTCAACTGCAATATGCAGGTACTGCCCCAAATACAATAGGCTTTTCCTTGTCCTAGAATGTTCTTGCTGCTCAGCACTCCCACAGCCATCACAGGCAGTGAGCTGGCAGCTGCACATCCCCAGGAGACATTTGGCTGCCTTTCCCCCTGAACCCCTCTTCTTCAGCTCCTCTTTTCCAGCCAGGGAAAATGCTGAGTGCCTGTCTGACCTGGACATGGCCAGCTGGCAGAGTCTGGTGGCACACATTGGTTCGGTGAAGGAAGAGGCCACTTCTTCCTGTCTAGCCAGTCATGCTTCCAACCCTGGGGGAAAAGCTGGCACTTCTGCCAGGAGCATCTGTCTGGGCTGTATCACATCTGTGTTCTTATCACCACAGGGAAATCGTCCCTGAGCATAAGGAGCAGTGGGAGAGCCTTGGGGTCTAGGCGTGGGCTGGCAGTGGGGTGCATGCCTGGCCAGCAGCAGGCAGGGATCTGTAGGAACTGGGGAGTTTAGCCACAGAATGTTGGGTCTTTGAATTCAGAACAGTGTTCTGGCTGTCTGGAGACTTNGGCAGGATATGCCGCCTGTCCCAACAACCCTGAGTTGGCTGTGCCAAAATCTGGGGCTGCGGCAAAACCTGGCCCCAGGAACCCACCAGGGGCAGATTTCTCCATGCGTATTCATGATGATTACATTGTGAAAGCCCTGGACCAGCGAGGTAAGCCCAAGACATGCATTTTCAGATTAATAATGATTTTTGTTTGTTCATAAGTAACTTTGAAACCAGGATTGTTTCTGGACTTCAGATTTTGATAAAAGCTTCAGGATAAGATCCTAAGAAGAAAAAGAATATCTATCAAAAATAACTCCTCACAATAAAAGCACTTATACTAAAAAAACCCCAACAAATCTGATTTAACCACTGTTCAATCCTACTGCTGTTAAAGAGAAGAAAGGTATGTAAGGGAATGTTAAAATAAAATACAATAAAAGCATTTACAAACAAGTTGTGCAATGAGCAAAAGAAACCCCAATTCCTGGTGTGTTTGTCTTCATGGAAGCTCCAGTATCCAGTGGGATAAGGTTGTGCAGCTGGAGAGATACTATCACTGTTTCTGTCTTCACTATCAACCCACAAACTTTTACAGTTCTTATGGGGAAATAATTGCCAAGTTTGGATGAAATTTGTAGCAATTTTGGAGGTCATGCAAACTGTTTTCACAGAAGCTAAATCGTAACTAGACCTTAAGTAACCTTAAGCAACGCCACTACACCTGCAGGTACTGCTGTTTATGAGCACTAATTAATTTTTACTAATTAAAATTATTCAGATGCAGGTACAGCTATCTCTGGCTTTAATGTAATCATTAGGTAAGCCTGGGTGGAAATCAGAAACCCTTGTTTTGCATCTTCAGAAGTTGATTGTGTGCACATCCATCTGTGCAAAAGAAATATGATTCTCTCCTGCAGACAGCAGATAAATATCATGTCAGCTCTCCTCTGCTGCTGAATCCCTGGATGATCCTGTTATCTTTCCTTCATTGTTATTCTCACTGGCAGCAGGAGCCCTTCAGCAGTCCTTACTCTGTGCCTGGAGTGGGAGGTGGGGTGTGAGGCACTCAGCCTCACAGCACCCCCAGGCATATCCTCATCTCCGTTTCACCAGGGACCAGCACTGGGAACCTGAGCACAACACTTCATTTGTGGTCTGCTGGCTTCTTCTCCACATTTTTTGTTTCTCTTGTCTATTCAGCCTGTAATCTTTTCAAAGGCTGGGACTGTCTCTGACTGTCTAGACACACAGGGCCTATTACAATGGGACATTGATTTCTGATGGGGTCTCCATCTGCTTACTGTATTGCAAATGATTTCTGCTAACTTTAAAAGAGCTACATTTCAGCATCAAGGTTCAGCAGTAATACAGACATTTGGACTTTATTGCAAAGATAAATAATGCCTCTACTCATGTACTAATGAACAGAGAAATAATCTATTTCAAAATCACTGAAGTTTGTAGGGTAAAGGTGGATTATGTGGTTTTCATGCTTGGCCAATGATGTATGCTCTTGCTTTCTTTCTCTGCTATCTGCTGAAGCCAACTGAAATGTCTGACAAGTTGCTTAGTTTTTCTGCGCAGTATCTGTAATATATACTGTTATTTCTTAGCACTTTTTTTATCATTGTTCTTATCACTACAGCCTCTGAATGTCTCAAAACAGCTCAAGAATTTATTCGTAATACATAAATGTTATTGTACCCATTTTACAGAGTGAAATATAAGGGCATGAAGTGATACATAGACATGTAAAAATTATCTTCCAAGGAAGAAAAATCCAGATGCCCTGTCTAATACTTTAATCATGGGTCTAGCCTTTCTACAGTATTTTATTGGAAAGCCTCAAGGAAATCTCTCCTTGACACATGAAAAATAAGAAGTGTGATTCCTGCCAAGATTATTTTTTTTCGAGTTGACAAAACCGTTGCAATGTCAAAACAGTTCTCAGAATTGCATCTTTTGTCTGATTTTCACATCCTTTTCCTCTGCTTATCTAGGCAAGCAAGAAATTCTGGGAAGCTGCAGCTTCCTTTAGAAATATTCCTTTCTTCCCCAACAATGTGACCACCTAACAGAGCAGAGGGAAGGTACAAGACAGGGAGGATGTTTGGGACAGGGTGGATGGGTAACAAGAGACGTGCCTCTGTCCTTTTATAGGATAACAGCTGCAACACCTTCACAGGCTCTGAGAAGACAGAAATAATCTGTTTGTGGCCAATTGTTCATCCTTGGCAAATGACCCTGGAGAGTCAGTGTTAGCAGCTATTGATACTGAGAGCAACGGTCTCTTCCTGCTTTTGTAAGAGCATACTTTGGATTACCCAGTGTGCTCTGCAATCCTGCTTTTGAAACATGCCTAGCTCACCAGGCATCCCAACCTAATGGAGCAAAAACAAAAACCAAAACCAAACCAAAAACCACGCCCCCCCCCC
>VWYP01022057.1:35795-47279 GCA_013400435.1 Pycnonotus jocosus | reverse complement strand
CCTAAATATGAATATCCCTTTCAGGGAGAGCTTCCCAAATGAGGGAAATCCAGAAGCTGGCTTTTGAGAGTGAAATTCCCTGGGAATTTAACATACGGCTTTGCCTGGCAGTGTTCCCACCAAAGAACCAACAAAAAGCAACTGGCTCTAATCCTTCTCCTTATGTATTTTGGCAGCTTTCCTCCATTTAAAAGGAAAATAAAAATAAAAGTCCATCTTGCTCCCACACTGGAAGAAGTCCAAGATACACACATTGGGAGTACAGGAACTGGCATTTAAGGTCCTCCTGACACTTTTTATGCTGGGTCTTTGATCACACAGAAAAAGGCAGTTTATTTTTGCCTTTTATGGTCTTAAAACAAAAAGTTGCTCTTGGAAGCTCTCTGCAATACAATTTGGTGTTCAGCCTTCCTGATAAACCTGTTCCAAATAGTGCCATTAAACAACAAACACCCCAATAGTCCTGGTTAGGCCTCCCGTATGTCTCTTCTGAACTGTGAATTTTGTAAAGATTAAAGTAAATGTGAGACCAAAATTGGACCTTTGTTTAGTTTTGTCATTTCTATGATAATTTTTTTTTAAAAAGCAGCAAATATTTTGGGGTTCAAGACTGGACTAAGACAAAAACATACATGCTTTTGGTGTCATAACCCTTAACGCTTTTTTAGATAAGATGAGATCTGAGACAAAGTTGTAGGGAAGATACAGTATGAGACGATGGCAAAAAGCCATTTGTGTCACTTCTGCTTCCCTTCAGGGATGCTGTCTTCAGACAAGCATATCAGAAATTCTGATCCAGGATTTTTATCAAATCTGCTGCTCTGTCCAGGTCTGCTCTAACTGATGTGTTTTCTCTGTCAAGCATTTAGTCATGCAGAGTTCCTAGTACTAGTTCCTAGTATTTGTAAAGAACTTCTGTTCACTATGACACTTTGACCTTTATATGGGAACAAAAACAAGACATTGCAGTTTTTCAAGTGATTTATAGTAAAGATATTATGAATTGACATTTAAAATAGGTATTGTTCTCACATAGCAAGCATCAGGCCTTGTATCTCATCAGATAATAGGTCTTAATTTGGCTGTTAGGGAAAAGTCATATCTTACCCATAATGAAATACTCTTGTTTATCCCAGGAGTGGTTTCAGAAATGGTTTGGAGAAGGCAGAATTCCTAAACTGGAAGGAAAAAACTATCTGCTTTTATTCAGACAGACCTAGAAGGGCAAATATGGTCAGCTTAAAAGGTCAGATCCTCAGATGTTGTGATGTCCTAGAATCAGTGGAAAATCTGATTTACACCTAGAGAGTGCCTAGCAAGTATCAAATTTGAAAACTCTGGAATTTAACTAATTCTAACTAAAAACACTGAAGAGAAAGGTGTGCAGTACTAGATATATTAGGCAAGAATCAGCAGAACGAAATTCAGTGCTCCTTTTAAATGGAAACTGATAGCATGTGAGACCTGACATCCTGTCTAGCAGATTTTAATGCTCAGACAGGCTAGGCTAAACTGGATAGATAAAACATGGTCATTTCTACCAGCATCTCTGACTAGGTGGTGATGGTTTTCCATGCTGGTGCATCCTCACCAATGGCAATGGAATTCATCAAGAAGTTCATAAGACAGAAGAGGCTCCCATTTTGACATGTTGCTATGTTGTTGCTAAATTTTGTTGAGGTGAAAGACATTTGGGCAGATGAAAAAATAAAGCTGTAACTAGCAGATATAAGTGATGTAAATTACAGCATGACAATAGAGTTTGCCAGTAGGGTACAGGAGAGGCCCCAGTTCAAGCCTCCACATACCTGGGCTGACAGCAGCATTTCAAACCTTGTCGTGGAGATCTCACTACGAGATAATTCTGCTGTTTCATTCTGCTGATCGTGGAAGTAGATGTGTATGTGCTGAGAGTTGCAAGTGGTGGGAACTGCTCCAGGGGATGCCTGCATTGCAGAGTGCAGTGCAATAATGAGTCTGACCTCAGCAACATCCCACTGTGATTGAACAAAGAACAAGCAAAGCCTGCAGGCTGCACAGAAGTAAGAGGATGGGACACACAGCAGCCTTGCAGGTAAGCCCAGTCCTGGATGACAGAGCTGTTGTGGTGAACCAATGAGGGCACACTGCTGTGAAAGTGGTGCTTTCAGAGAGCACTGTGCTATCAGTATAGTGAAGAATGGCCAAGGAAGAATTGCCACAGCATTCCCACCTGGAATTCTTGACAGCATCCTTAATTTGCTCTGTATGTGCAGGTTTCCTTTGTGGTTACCTCTTCCTCAGCACAGGAAGGGCATCAACCTGTTGGAGCCAGTCCAGAGGAGACCACCAGGATGACCAGAGGGGTGGAGCAGCTTCACTGTGAGGAAAGACTGAGAGAATTGTTCAATTGGGCTTCTCTTTTTGAGAAGAGGAGGCTTCAGGGTGACCTAATTGCTGCATCCAGTGCCTGAAGGAGCCAAAAAGAAAGATGGAGAGAAACTATTTGCAAGGGCTTGGAGTGACAGGACAAGGAGGAATGACTTCAAACCAAAAGAGTAGGTTGTTTTGATGGCAGTTCTAAACCCAAACTTGCTGACTTCTCTGACTGCTATGTAGTTTTTTCTACAATAAAATATTTTTAATAAAATAGCACTTGGGGAAAAGCATGTGTTGATATTTGATCCTGTCCTGCCCCATTTGGATTGTGCTGGCTTTCATACTCTCCAGCAGCTGGAAATACACTGAAATTTTGGGTTCACCATACAGCAAGTGCAGCTCTAACTGCATAGGACAGCCCTTTCAGTGACTGACTGACTAAACTCTGGTTTCACTTCTGCACCTGCAAATCTGGCAGTTTCATCTGTCTGACAAATTGTGGCTGCAGATTAGGCTGGATAGATTGTGGGCTATTTCTTTCTAACCACATGTCAGTGGTAATGAAATCATGTTTCACAATACTTGTCAAAGTAATATATTCAGCAGAACTTTTCGCAGGCATCAGAAATTGTGTATTTAGAGCAAAAGGGTTCTTGAGCAGTAGGCAGTGGTGAAGGTTCTGCTGATTTTTCACAAGTACAGGTAGAAAACAACTATGAGGGAAGTCTCCAGGGCATTAGTACACTGCTTAACTTGCAATATCCAAGCAATCCAACCATTTCTTCTCTGGTCCGCTGCACAGTTCTTGCCTGACACTTGTCTCTTATTCAGAAATTGTTTGTCTGGGTCTGACTGGTGCTCCACCTTCATCCTTGCTGGGCAGGTGTCGAGGTGCTGCTCACTTTCATTCTCCTGCTACCAAATGTTTTCTGCTTCTGTGGAAAGGGGCAGCAGGAAGGGGCTTATGTCTTTGTCTCAGCCACCACTATTCACTGCCCAGCACATCTACTGACAGACAAAAATAAAATCCTGAGCAAGAAGAAAGCAGCAGAGGTGCTGAGATATGCTCTGATCTCCACCTCCCATAATGTGGGTGGTAGCCTCCTGCAGAGGAATCAGATTTTAGCCCTTTCAGTCATGAAGAAGTTCTCAGAGATACAAAAGGCCATGTTAATCAACACAACAATGCCTGCTTCATCTACCAGAACTCCCAAGACAGGGCATCAAGATAAATTTCCATTTACTCAGTGATGTAGTAGCCCAAAGCTACCAGTCCCCAAAGGGTCACAAGTTGTCATGCTCTGTGTTGATAGCCTGTTTAGATGCTTTTACCTGGAGTAAATGCAAGGTAGTACAAAGTATCCTATACCAGAAAAAGCGTTAATGTTTTCACTTCATGCAGAGTGCCACGGAAAGGGCACATTTAAGGACAGCTGGAGAAGATATTCAGTGATATTCAGTGTATGGCACTGTGATATTCAGTGTATGGCACAAACTTTGTGCTGCTTTTTGGCTGGAACACAGTTAATTTCTCTCACCGTATCAAAAGTGTGGCTGTGTGTTTGATCTGTGCTGTAAGCAGTGTTGATAACACAGGGATGTGTTGGTTATGAAAGCTCAATGTTTGCCAACAGAGCTTTGCTGCTGCTCACAAAGACCTGGGAGGGGACACAGCCAGGACAGCTGACCCAAGGCATGTTCCAGACCATATGGGATTGGGCTCAGCACACAGAGCTGGGGCAGAAAGAAGAGGGTGACATTTGGAGTGATGGCCTTTGTCTTCCCAAGCCGCCAGTGATGGAGCCTGGCTTTCCTGGGCATGGCTGAACACCTGCCTGCCTGTGGGGAGCAAGGAATGAATTCCTTTGCTTTGCTTGTGTGTGCAGCTTTCGCTTTTCCTCAACCCAGGAGGTTTTTTTTCATTTTTTCTCTTCCACTTTTCCCCCGTTGCACAGGCAGGGGGGTGAGCAAGTGGCTGTGTGTTGATCACTCATTGGCATTCCTTTTTGTAAACCGAAACAGGAAATGAAGGTCTTGAGATAATGGCAGATTTGACTGGAATGTGCCTTTTAGAACTGCCACTGGCTTTGGTTTGGTAAGCAGTACAGTTGGCTCACCATAAAGAAAGATGTGCCCTATTAGACAGCTACAGTTGAAGGTCTGCATAAAGATGGAGTACAAGAGAATCGTTCATTATCCAGGTTGGCCCCATGCTGTCACATGTGTGATTCCTGCATGCTTTTCTTCCTGGAAGACAAGGAGAAATCTGGTACAGTCTTTCTGTAGAAACAGGGCAATAAAAGAATGGAAATATAAATGTTGTGCCATGCACAGTCCTCTTTCTCCACTCATTCCCCGTCTCACACCTGATAACCTGTGCTTTACACCCTGGCAATTGTGATGTCTTGAAGTCAAAACTGAAGTCAAAACTCCAGGCCTCAGATTTGTAGAGTCTTGACCCCTTAGTAATGAAAGTATGTCTGTTCATGAATCAGCATGGAGTCTTAACTGTCCCCTCTGCTATTACTACTTGTTTACTTTTTCCACAAAATGCTATTCATTTCTTAGGTTGAAATAAGAATTGGTTGTCTGCTATGTCTGATAGAGCCACATTCAGTGTGGAAATGTCTGGATATATCTTACTCAAGTGCTATAGATTTTGTGGGAATTTTATTCTTAGCTAACTCTGCTGCAGAGGAGGAGCAGAGCACTGGACACTGCTGCTTGATGGGAGATGGCAGCTTCCAGCTCAGGATTGATACCTTCCATCTGTTCTTACAGCCATTGCAGCTTGGCTGCTCAAAACCTTCTGATGAAATCCACACCATGGAAAGCATGTTAGAAGAAAACAACAACACTTGTTTTGTCTCACTTCCTGCTTACATCAGGCTTCCATTTGCCTTTGCTGCTAACAATTGGTTGGACTCCCCCACAGGAGAAGTAAAGCAGAGGGCCTCTCTAAGCAATTTGCATCTTTGTAGGCACTGGTGGCTGGGAAAAATGTCCTGGGATACACTTATACCCCTAGGTCCAGGATGTTCTCGTGTGCTGGATGTCCTGGGCTTATTTTTGGTAGGAGACTCATTCATAAGATGTCCTTTTTTCCAAGAGAATTAATTCTCACTCCTCACCCTGCACCTCCTCCTGAGATCTAGCCATGCTATTTTGGCTGTAAAAAGGAAGCAGCTGAGTGGAGCAATTTTGGGCAAAGAACCCTCTGTGGGGTTCCATGAAACTTTTTAAAGTGAAGCTATCATAATGATGCCTTCACTACCTTAATGATACCTTCAGCTTTGTATGCTTGTAGATCTGCCTCTTTGGGGGTTGCAAGCTGGGTGGATAGCAGTGAACTCCTCAATAAATCTCCTAATAAAACAATCTCCTTGCAGCTCAGCTGGGGTGTTCAGCAGCCCAAGGACCCTTCCCTTCCCATGAACATAATGTGACTAACTGGGAAGGAGGGTTCTCTGCACCAGGGCCTTTCTGTATGTGTTAGAGTGGCCACAGAGCCACCACCTGAGACCGAGGGACAGTGGCCACACCAGTACCTCCTAAGGCACACAGATCTTTACAGGAGAAGCAGTTTGCCCAAAGCCATGCAGACAAGGCCACCTCACACCTTCAGGCCCCTGCTGACATTGTCAGGACATCTCCCTGAATTCCAGATGCAAATCCTCCAAACTCCCCTCTGTCATTTTTCTGCAGAGCAGCTCCAGGGCCTGGCCTCCTGTTTGTTTCCTGTGGAAATTCCTGAAAGTCTTCCGAGAGGTTAACAAAATGGTGTCTTGAGGATCTGCCAGCATACCAGGTAGGGAAAATCTTAGGAGATCAAACAGCCTTCCTGCCGGCAGCTGCTTCTGAGAGCAGCTGTAAAACCCAGTGCTGGTGACTCTGAACATGGCTCCTGGCCTTGCCTTGGTCTCAGTCCGAAGCCAGAATCACCACCTACTCCTAATCAAGACCCAATATGAGTTGTGCAGAGCACCCCTCCTCTGTACAAGCTGCTAATCAAGGTGCTAGAAATTGTTAACATTTTGGAAGGACACCTTTCCCTGCTTCTTCTTCACCCTTGAAATTAGATTAGTAATTCCCCTCAGGATTTCAGAATGTGAAAACTTGGATCAGTTTTAACACTCACACATCGTAATATATTTTATGTCCTTATTTAGGGCCAAACACAGTGATCTGTGTGCTCAGTTTTCAGACATACTGACTTATTCCTTGGCACAGCCTCTCCGTTTCACAAGTACTCAGGCAGAGCAGCCTGTCAGCCAGAACCTGGCTCTCCTGTAGGCAACAGGATGATGAGGGGAGACAAATGTAGCTTTGGGATTGCCAGTGCTGCTGGTTACTCAGCAGAGCCTGCTTGCAGGAGAAAGAGCAAATGAGCAAGAGGCAGAATAGAGGCAAGTGCTACTCTTTTTTATCCTGGGGTGAAGATGGGGAAAAACAAAGTCAAGTCACAACTCTAATCTGCTCTAGGCAGGGTAACTCAGAGCTGCTTCCTACTATGGGCTATTATCAACACCTTCCTACACATGCATGTAATTAACACTGATTGGTCCTGAAGAGTCATTAATTTTGGTGTCCTCCTGTCCCATCCACAAGCAAGCCAAATCCTGACTGGCAGAAATTGTGAGTTCCTCTTGACCCTCCCACTTGATCACTGGAATTGCTGATGCAGATAAGGAAGAGTAGTGCTCATACCACTTCTCCCAATGGGACGTTTACTGAAAAGTTTCCCTCCATACTTGAGGCTGTTCCCATAACAGATTCCCTTCGTTGTATTTAGATGCTTACACATTTTGGTTTTATTGCCTGTGGTGTTAGGAGCCCATAATCAATTTTTTTAAAATAAAAAGGAAGCTTTAAAGTGATGCTGTGCCCTCATTAGTACAACATCACTGGTTTCCAGGCTTTCTCCTTGCCTGTTTATCTTGCAGCCCTCAAAGAGCCATCCTGGCCTCCTGAGCAGCCAGTCTGATGCCCAGAGATACACCAGAGGAACAAATCCTCTCTACTGCTTTTTCCTTGCTGCTAAAGAGGACTCTCTGCTGCTGGCCTTCAACACAAGGCAATCTTATTTCCTCCAGCCTGATGAGCAAATAGAAAAGTTAGAGCACTGCCCTCTTCCTCTCTCCTTCCTACAACAACTTTGCTTTCCTTCTGAGGCCCACACATCCACCCTTACTCCAGAGAATGAGACTTTGTCACACGTTAAACCCTGCAAATGTCAAGTCTGCGCATTGTTCAAATAATGTCTCTGTGTCGCTTTGCTTCCACTCACTTTTTTGCCTCTGTCCTCCTCTATGTTTGCCTCATTTCCTTTTCCTTTTCCTGCACCAGGCACCTGTTAAACTGGAGCAGAAAAGGAAAAGAAATGTGTTATAAAATAGGCAGGGAGTTGGGTCATAACAATTGAAAAAGCTGTTAAGTAGCACAGCAGCACTCTTATGGGGCTTTTCTCTTCCAAGCACTGTGATTTTTCAGCTGGAGCGCAGTCAGGTTATAAATTTGCTATTTAATCTGCCATGTTCATGGCAGTGTAAGCAATCAACAAATTAGCACCATTTAATTTCTTTTCATTGTATCTGTTGGGCACCATCCCACTCTCAGAAGAGAGAGCTAGTTTTTCTTTTTTTTTCCCTTATATTCTTTTTTCCTTTAATAACCTTGAACTGCTCTAAGGGCTACAGCAGTGCTGCATCTGGCAGTGTGTCACACAGACCACACAGGGAGAAGAGGTCAGTGTGGGGCAAACACCAAAATTCTTGCACAGCATCAGCTGAGGCCGATTAGGAAATGCATTGGCAGAGCTCAATCTTCTCCTATCTAATTCTGAGCCTCCAACTCCTGTGCCTGTGGAGCTTAGGTGACTCTCCCCAGCCCCTTTGTCGGGGAAAGGGCTCCTTGCCCTGGCAAGCAGGATGGCTGGGATGGGTGTCCTTGCCTGAGCCATCAGGCAGCTCTGTGCTGGAAGCAGCTGTGGTGGTCTGAGCCAGCACATTGCCTCTGCACAGCCAGATCTGGCAGCTCAAAAATTTGTAGGAGGCCTGTCCAGCACCTCCAGAGGGGAGGACATCAGTCAGCAAGCCCCATGCAACAAATGATGAGTGCCAGCTGCTGCAGGAGGATGCCCCAGTGAGTCCTGACTAGAATTATGCCAGCTTACCCTTTGGTTCACTGTCTTTGGTACCTACATGTGGAAATGGTCTGACCTTTATCAGTTTCCCTGTTTTAATGGATCAAAGTAATTTCTTTCTGTTTGTAGCATAATAGTTCTCATTTTCAAGTCTATAACAAAGTTCCTCCCAGGATTTTGTCTTATCTTCCACAGCTGTTGGATATTTTGTTGATTTTAGACATGTCCAAGGATTCCTTCTTCAACTGCTGATTGACACTGGCCAAAACAAGGCAAAAACACAAGCTTTGTCTTTGAACTGTACAGTGCAGCAATCTGGAGTGTGGTAAAAATTTACTTCACTGAGTTACCTTCTTTATTTGTAGTTAAGATGATCTTTCCTTGTTGGGTGGCATTTGGCAAGTCACGTCACCTTGTCTTGTCCCCTCTTAAACGGTATTAACCCATCATCTCTACTTTTTTTCACTCTCAGATCTGTAAACAGGTGATGTGCTTTGGTCTGTGGTTGCCTAAACCTGATCTCCACTTTGCCTTCAAGTAGTGAGAATCTAGAAATTAAAATATTGAGACAGGACCAGAACTTGGCCACAAAGTACAAATCTGTTACTTTGCCTGTGTAGTTTGTATTTTCACCATCCTGCTCTGTCCAGCAGATCTGCCAGGGACTTTCTTACTAAAAAATAAGTGAAATGGGTACTTTCTTGGGTCAATGATTGGATCAGATGGGAATGTGTTAAAGCATTCAGAAATAAATTATTAAAGATGCAGCACTCCAGAGAAAGAGTTTGGTTTCGTTGTTTTAAAATGGGTTGTATCCTTGACTTAGTGCAAAAAGCAGTAGAAAATAATTTGTTTTGGAATTCTAGCACAGATATTTGCCAAGGGGGCTCAGCTGCTGTAGCAATCCTGTAAAGTGTATCCAGGAGCAAAGGATTCTGGTGTCACAGTGACCCGGTGGGTACATGGCACATGGCAGGGAATAAACGGGTTCAACTAACAAAACAGCTAAACTTTCATAAGGCAGAAGTTATGAGATAAGTAATTCTGCCCTGGAGGGGAAAAAAGAAAGATAATCTTCTTAAGAACACAACTGAAAGGGTACAGTATCATTAAAATGTGTCCCATTTAATTTCTGTGTGGGTGGGATGGTGTACCAACAATCTGCTGAAACTATATCTTGCACTTATCTGGTACAGATAAGCTCTTGCCTCTGCCTTTTTTATTGTCTTTTTTTTTTTTTTTTCCCCCGCTGTAAAACAAGGTGAGTTACTTAGCTAGAGAGTCTTTTAATTACTGTGTCCATTAATTCCAGTGCTGAGACTTGATCTATGTGCTAATGTCAGACAACTTTTCTTTCAACTCTAAAAAACAGGGACTTTTATTTTATTTTATTTTTCATCACACAAGTCCTGGCACTGTGGAGCCCTGAGCTGACTTGTGGTTTCAGATGCTACACAAGTACTACCACTGGGTTTTGTTTGTTTTTGTCTTCTGCTTAAATCTCCTGGCCCAGTGCAGGCAGAGGATACTTGCATCCTGTCCTCTTGCATCAGGGTAATTCAGCTGTATTAGGGAAAGATGGGTCACTTTAGCACAAGTTATCAAAGTGGGAGCTTTGAAGTCCATTTGAGAGAGGAGTCTCAGCCCAGCATGAAACACGGCAGTGAGAGCTTAAAGGGTATTTTATTTTTTTAAAGACTAAATGTGGAGTTTATCCTGTCTTCTTTTTTTCCTTTCTTTTTTATTTCTTTTTTTTTTTTTCCCCAGTGGCAGAGGGTCTGTGCTGTAAGCTATCACATTTTCCACGGTGTCTGACTGCATGGGAACATACCTTTCCCTCTACTTAAATCCAAGAAAAGGGTTGGCAAACTACAAGTGCCACAAAAACGCAGGAGCAACTGCATGTAGATGAAGAAAACACTGCACTTCAGTAGGTTGCAGAATCAAAATAACCGCTTTTGTACCCCGGGAGGGGTAAAGAATCAGCTTTCTTCTCCTTTCTCTGCCTTCTGTGTGCTTGTCTTTGTGATGCATATTCTTATGTCTGTGGTTAAGAAAAACCCAGCAAAACCAAGTCACTGGACAGGCATGCACCAGCAGCCCTCATTTCTAAATCTCACATTCTCTCTTTAGCAGCTGTTTTTGCTGTAGATATTAAAGTTCTGCTGTGTGAAGGAGAAGCACTCTCTTTCATGGTAGATGTGTTTTGCAAGTTGGTGATGAGCTTTGTGAGGCTTTCATCTCCTCAGAATGTGGAATTTCTGGTGTTGTGGTGGGAATGCTAAAGGCTTCTCTAGACTGAGAAACAAGGTGTATAATGTTAGTGCACTGAAACATATGTCTTCCAAATTGCATCTTTCAATGCACACAACAGCTGGGAGAAAATTCTACCTTGATAACTTTATATTTAAATGCAACTCCTGGGGTATCAGGGACTCACTTAAAAGTCACTAGATTCCAAATAATTTAGATTGGGAATGACCTTCAAGGTCAGTGAGTCCAACCATTAACCCAGCCCTGCCAAGCCCAACACTAAACCATGTACCCAGGTGTCACATCTACACATCTTTTAAAACCCTCCAAGGATGGTGACTCCTTCACCTCCCTGGACAGCCTCTTCCAATGCTTCACAGGCCTTTCTGGGAAGAATTTTTTCCTTACATCCAATCTAAGTCTCCCTTGGTGCAACTTGAGGCTATTTGCTCTCCTGCTGTCCCTGTTCCCTGGGAGAAGAACTCGACTCCCCCAGCTGTCCCCTCCTGTCAGGGAATTGTGCAGAGCCAAAGTCCCTCCTAAGCCTCCTTTTCTCCAGGCTGAGCCCCTTTCCCAGCTCCCTCAGCCTCTCCTGGTGCTCCAGACCCTTCCCCAGCTCCGTTCCCTTCTGTCCTGGTTTAGAGGACAGGTGTCTGAACCATTTAGATCCCCTCCCTTCAAATTGTTATAATTTAGGCAAGAAAATTAATTAAAGAGGCTTTTCTCTAGGC
>VWYP01022057.1:0-28792 GCA_013400435.1 Pycnonotus jocosus | reverse complement strand
AAGACACCAGCATCTGCTCAGGAACCTTGAGTTACATCTTGGGGATCATCCATTGCCAGGAATGGTTAATCTGCACCATTTTGTGTGCCAGCCAAGTGTCTGAACAAATGAGTGATCTCTGTGCAGGGCACCAAACCTCTCCTAATCCCGACACTTTTCTTTGTATTTGCTTCCCATTCTTCCCTCCCTTCCTTGTCTCCAAAAGCCCTTGCTGCAACAGTGGTGAATTACGAAAACACTCATCCTGAGGTGAGTGCACTCCCTACCAGTGCTCAGCTTCATTACCAATCTCCATGGCAGAGGAAGAAGAAATTTGAAAATTCAATTGTAAAATGCCCTCAGGTTGGTTGCTGACTGATTCATTCAAAATTCTGTTTTGTTCAATCAGTCCAATTGTTGGGAGACTACATGAGCAGATACTCAAGGAGTTTAACTTCCTGACATCCATGGTCTTGGTAGGCAGCTAGTGTAGAAGTAAATTGTCTCTCCAAAGAGTTTTTCCAAGCTTTTATGATGCACAGGAAAAAAAAAAAAAAAAAAAAAATAAAACAAAAAACAAANAACAAAAAACCCCCCAAACAAACAAAAAAACCCACCACCACCACCACCAACAACAAAAAAAACAAAACCAAAAAAACCCACAAACCCAAACAAACAAACCCAAAATCCCAAAAACAAACAAACAACAAAACAACACACAAAAAGCCCCCCAAAGGAGTCAGTCCAGGGGAAGGAAAGGCACAGGCATGGGGACAGTGTCGGGTGGGAAGGTGTGCCAGACAGTGGCTCTGGTGACAAATACAGGAGCCAGCCCTGTGCTGTTGACACATTCTAATTCCAGTGAGAGGCAAGGAAAAGTGCTTCAGGAAAGCCTCTTCCATATGAGATTTCCTCCCACCATTTCTCCTGAGGGGAGGCATGATCCTGTCCTGTGCTAAAACAGATCATCTGCACAGATTGAAGGGGAAAGGATGGACAGACAGGACAGCTGTTAAACCCACCAGAGAAAAGCTGGTGGCATTCAGTAAGTGCATTCTATTTTTAGTCCTTCAGAAAAACAGATCCAAAGGATGCAAGGAGGAGATTTTCAAAAGCCACAAGTTTCAGCCCACTCACAGCAGCTAGCAGGAATTTTACTCCTGATTACCAAAGAGAGCAGAATAAAGTCATGAGTGAGCAAACCCCACCTTTACAGAGCAGCATTACTCCTTCCCTCCAGAGCTGAGCAGAGGCATGTTTCTGATGATCAGCAAAAAGCCTGCATTTAATGTCAGCCGAAGGGGGGAGAGAGTTAGAAACCTCACAGACACCCTGGGATGTCACAGCAGAACAGGAGGCTGTGCTGAGCTGGGGATGAAAAGATAAATGAGGCAAAGGCAGCGCTCACATGGACTCTGACAAAGGCAGGAGGAGGGAAAGAGGGAGCAGGGAAGCTCGGGGAACAAAAGCACGGACTCTGCTCTTACCAAGACTGAAACAAAGGCTGCTGCCGTTTCTGATAACTGAGTGTGACACTGTGGGGCAGGATGGGAACGTTTGCCTTTTGTTGCTTATTACAGGTGAATGTACTTACACAGCAGGTGAAGAAATCTCAGCAACACAGACCTGGATGCAGCAAATAAGGAAACAGAAAATAAAACCCAAGAAGTGCCTGTTGCCAAACCAAAAGGATGACATCAGTCAGACCAAATTGTACACACCCTGAAACAACAGTGGCACTGTCTAACTCCACCTCTATTGCTATAAGGTGCCCACGATCACCATCGTTTAGATCATTACTCAAGACTAACACTGAGCAGTGATTTAAATAAATAAACTCTGGAGAAAGAAATGCACTGCTTGCTTCTTTCTTCTATATTTGTAGTGGTGAATGGACCTCTAGTGGCAACAGCAAACATCTCCAATCAAGTAGAAATAAGTTTTGGTTAAGAGAAAATGGTGTAGATAGAAACCATCTGAACAAAGTTCAGAATGAAGAACAGGTACCTTGAGTAGTCAGGCACAAGATTTTAACTTGTGAATAGCAAGGTCATAATTATGTCTGTGTTCTGTTAACTGTGCAGTGGTCTTTGTTGGTTTTGCCAGAGCAAATAATAGTGATTATTTGTGAATTAGCTGTGAAAAATAATGAAAAAGTACCTCCTCATAGCTGCAATTTATTTAAAATTATTCATAAACTAAATCATGCATTGGGTTGTTTCGGGTTGTTTTTGGTTTTTGTTGGGTTTGTTTGTTTTTGTTGTTGTATTTTGAGTGGGGTTTTTTTCAGTTGCACTGAGATTGGCTTTTCTTCTTGAAGCCTCAATTTTTACCTTTAAAATATGAAAGGGTCTGGAACAGTGCAGAATGTCGGTCTTAAGTCATATTCATGACAGTGGCACAGCATTGCAGAGTTGCCCAGTTGAAAGATACTGTGTACTTTACAAACTCAGATGAATGCAGTGGGGAAAGATTGAGATCAAAATTTGGATTCAAACAGTTTTTCCTCCAGTTAGTTTTTTTGCCTATCGTTGCAGTTACCCATGAGCTTTTCGTTAGGAATGGCATTGGCCCATGTATGGCACTTAGAAGATATGCAGTTTATGTGTCCTATCCAAAAGAGAATCAGAAATTTAATATGCTAAATCCTATCAATTTTCAATAAATCATTAGGTTTCCAAGAGGTGAAGTTGGATTTGAAAATGACAGCAAGGCAACTGAGATTTCCTGGTTAGATGTCCAACCATCAGAATTCACCATTTTGCAAGAGTAGAATAAACACAAGTGTTAAAAAAACCACTGTTGCAGCAAGAGCTTGTGGGGACAAGGAAGAGAAGGAAGAATGAGGAGCAAATACAGAGGGAAGATGGAGAAAGACAATAATAGAAATGTAAAGACATTAATAGAAATGTAAATACAACTATAGATACACATACATGTACTCTAAATAAAAGTGTCCATTTGTGCCAATGGGCATAGGCTGAAGCACATTGTCCATCACTAACATGTATCACAGATTTCAGTTTCGCTTAAAAACTGCATTTTGGGGTCAGAGGTCAGTACAAACTGCCTCACAGTTTGCCAGTGAAAACCTTGTGCACAGGGCTCTCTGACCCTTAGTGATGTCTTCACAAATGGCTTGAACCTGTCCCCCTACCCTGCTTGCTAATGGCACTGGAGAAAGATGGAACAAAGACCCAGGTCCCCAGGGCTTTGTAGACAACAGAACAGAAGGGTTTGAACCACTACTCCTCCAGATTCCCTTCCTCAAGGCTCCCCTCTGTGTTTCTGGCATCTCCTTCTCTTTGGCTACAAAGTCTTTGATTGTCAGAGGTTTTTTTTTCTGGTATTGACCTCAAAAACCAGATCCCTGCCTGAAATAAGGCTCCTTTGTGCTCCCAGAGAAGGATTGGCCCAGATGAGTAAATGAGATGTTGTGAGGGGTGCTGTTGCAGCTCAGTTCTGCATAACACTGCTGTGCCTCCACAGCAGGCTCTGAGTACCTCACACTTTCCTTCTCCTTTCATTTTCACTGGAATGGGGCAGAGGCAATATTACTTTTCCAGTGAGGAACTGCTGGACCAAAGAATCCAACAACCTCATCTGGAAAACACCCACAGGTGGAGCAAAGAGCTGAGATGATGGGTTTGTCCTGTATCCCCAGTGCCACCATCCTGTCCATCACTCACCCCTGGAGGAGACAGACATGTGTCACCCACCTGCAGTGTCACCACCTCCTCTTGCAGGAGGGTTATACAACCACACACGGTTCCTCCAGCTAGTGAGTGGCTTTTGGAACTATTTGCATGCTTGAATTGCAGACACAGTCCTGCAGAGTATCCTTTCACAGGACTGGATCTTTGATGGTGATGCCTCTGTCCATGCCTGATGAAGTGCCTGAGCTGGGTCCCTCTTGGCATGGGAAGAAGCACTGAAACAGGATAAGTGTCCGGTGTGGGCAAGTGTCCAGTTCCCCAGGTACTACTTGTTCACTTTATCTGCTGTAGACACGAGGAGTCAGTCTACACTTTCATTTTAGGTTGTCTTTGCAGCTCACACATAATGTCCTTTCTGATGTCCTCTCCAGGGAATATTCTGGAGGCAGAGAGAGCAGTGCTAAAGAACAGGTGCCACAGCTCAGCTCCAGCAACATTCTGCTCCTCTCTTAGGCATGGCTTGACCTTTTTTCTGGTCCTTTTTCACTACTGACACAGCATGGAGGGCTGGGAGGGAAGCATGGCTGCCCTGTTGTTATACACGGGGCTTCCTGTGTGTCAGAGTTCCACATCTTCCTCACCTCTCCCACCTCATCAGTGAAAACACAAAACCTACTCAATCAGAGCAGCTTAAAATGTAACTCACTAGGAATAACCCACTATTGCCTAAACATCACATTGTCATTTCTCATTTCAATGTGATGTCTCTTACCAAAACTCTTCTGCTTATGTGTGTACTTTGAAAACCCAAGGCTCATTTGAAGATAAATATTTTTGTTCAAGCCTAAAGATTTGCTTGACTCGAAAGAAGTTATTTTTTTCCTGCTACTTTTTGTTTTATAAGGGAACAATTTAAAAAAAAAAAAAAGCCTGTAAAAATTGTCACATGGCCAGTAGAACTAAAACAAGTGTAAAGACCTATTTTTCATCAAGTTCCAGTCTGATCAACCTGAAATATAGGTAAGACATTGCAAGTTCCAGCATCTCTTGTTCTCTCCCTGTCTTTCACCACACACCGTATTGGAAGGTACTAAAATACACGAGTCAGAGATGCAGATTCAACAGCAGCAAAGTGATACAGGAGGATAAGCCCTGTTGAATATCAATGGCAGCTCAGAAACCAAAGCCTTCTTCAGTGTTTATTTTAAATTCCATTTAAATCTGCAACTACCTGGCTAAATGTAATTTATAAATGTTATGTGGCCCTCCACACTTCAGGAATGCAGCTGTAACAAAGCGAGACCATCACCCCTCCTCTTCACCATGTGCAGTTTGTGCAGTTTTCCCAGTGCGTGTCAGACATCCTTGTGGGAGTGCTGGTGTCAGATACATCACCAGATCCATTCCAATGCCCAGCTCGGGCTTCTGAGGCCTGTCCATGATCTCTCCATGTTCTTCATACACGTTATAAGGAAATTATCAAAGAGGTCACCAAAATCTTGACAGGAAACATTCTGGTTTGTATCTGTTTGCTGATAGAAGTTTGCTAAACCCTCTGGTGTGTTAATAAGCTATTAAAGACTGTGTTTGCACTGTGGTAACAATTAAAATATCACCAGTGGGAATCTTACCCTGTGTGTACAAATCCTTGTATGACAATTAATGTAGCAGGGACATGTTCTCAAAACAATTAAGATATAATTGGATGAGTTGATCCAGAAAACATATGGTTTATTTATAAGGAGTCGGAGGTGAAGAAGGAGCCACTTTCAACATGGCACAAATTAGAGTATGAGAAGAGACTACACTATTGCACTCTAATTAACTGAATTATTTAATATCTATATTTAATTTAGTTTTTAATTTAGGGGAGAAAACTGCCTAATTACATGATTTCACACCCTCATTTTCACCTTCACCTAATATCGTCAGGTGATTTCACCCCCAAGTAGATGGCAAAGTAACCCTTCATTTGTTGTGTGCAACGATGCACCACTTTATCCTTTCTCTTCATGTGGCTTTGTTTCCCCTTTTATTTTTTTTTTTTCCTTCCCTAATTATTTTTGTGAGATCGTGTTCTCCTGTCTCTGAAATAAGTTAACACAAGTCAGAGCTCATCACATGGTGGCAAGGGTAGAGTTTGGCAGCACACAAGAGCTGTTGGAGATCATACAAAAGATGCCTGGGGGACAGCCAGCCACTAGATTACACACTAAGCCTTCCTCCCTCTTCCTGGCCAAAAGTTGTCTCCAAAAAGCTGACAGGAAGGATAGCCTGGAGATTAACCTGCTCTTCTGGGGGAGAACCCATTTTGTCTCCTTTGCTCTGCTGTAGGCATCTTTCCTGTTTAGGGCTGGATTCACTGACTGCCTTCTGCACTGCTTGTTGGCTGTAAAGTGAGATGGCCATGAAATCCAGAGCTGGGCTAATATCTGTCTCATCTAGGTCCATAATGTGTTTTTCTTATTTGTGAAACAGAAGGCAAAGCATTTCCTTCTTCCCATCAGTTCCTGAGGTTTAAGAAAAAAGGGAAAATTGAAAGAAATCTCATAATGTGCATACACTCGACCATAAAAATGCAGTGAGAATATGGTAAGTAAGGTCTCCAAGAGGCCTGAAATAATTTGTTTGAGGATTGAGTATATCCTGGAGGAATGGGAAGGAGGTCCAATGAAAACACCTGTGGTTCCAGTGCTGGGAGGTGACTGACATGGTGCAGAGGCAGTGCTAAAACATGGCTGGAGAGTGAAAAGTACTGGTCTTAACCTCCCTGCTGTGTTTGGACCTCTTGGAGCTAAGAACAGCCTTTTCTTTTGGATCTGGAGGCTATCCAAAATAAGGCAGCACAATGAATGCTGTAAGGGCCCTTGCAAGAGAACCAGGAACCAAACAAGATCCCAAATCCCACAGCAAACAGTGGGCTGGACAGTAAAGGCAGCACTCTGTGAGATGTACAGGATGAGCTCACAACACCTGGAGAAATCATTGTGTCCATGATGGGCAGAAAGCACCTGGGTTCAAAGAAATCCCTTCCTCTTTGACATCCTCTCCCTAGCAGGAAGATAACCTGGCATCATGAGGCACTGGATCCACCGTGGTGTGGAGGGGTGGTGGCCTCCACCCCAGGCAGTTTGTGCCAACAGTGCTCTGGGCTGGAAACCCATGGAGAGAGGCAAAGCTTCACTCAGGCCATGCTGATTTTGGCTGCCTGGTGTCTCCTGACACCTGAGTTGGTATCAGGAGAGCAGCCAGAGGTTTGGACAGTGCTGTGTTTTCCTGTTGGGCATGTCAGCTTCTCCTCACTGAATCCCAGGCAGCCTTCCCCTCAGGAGCAGCACGTCCTGTCTCAGTCCTTATGAAAACTTTGGATTACTGCAAACAAAATGTTAGATAGGGTCTATTTATCCTTCCTGTATCTCTAGCCAATTCTTCCAGCTGCTCTGGGTGTGACATAAGGAAGTTATGCAGATTTAGCTGTGCTGGCATCAAACAGGTTCCCAAGAAACAACACAGTGCAGTTTTTCCGACCTGGATTGCTATAAAGGACAGAAATCTTGCCTACATGCTTTCCAAGGGGGGCAATTTACAAGCCCAGAGAAGGCAATTTCCGGCATAGACCAAAACTGGGACCCTTGAAACACACCTGAATGCATGCAAAGTGCACCTAATTTAAGTCAGCATCCCATTGGAAAATACTTAACTGCTTAAGGGGCTTAACTGCTGTTGCATGAGGAAGAAAATTCTAAAATGAAATATATGCTTTGAAGCTGAATCAGCAATGCAATTTCAAATTGACAGGGCAAGCTGTATTTACAGCTTGGTGCATACTGTCAAAAACAAGAGATAAAACACAAGTACCACAGCTAAAGCAGTTCTGTACCTGGGCAAATTCATTTCAAGTCCTAAAGAAGTTGAGAGTTTTCTTATATAACGAAGCAGCAGCTAAAAGAATCAGTAATAAGTAGGTGTCTTAGCCCATATCTTTGGCTGGTAGAACAGTGCAGACACATCCATTTTCACCTTTTCTCTTTTTATATGAGCCCTTCCACCTCTGGCTGTTGCAACAAGAATGGATTCAAGAATCAGAGGAATTCATAGGAGCTGCTGGGAACATAGAGCCCTGCATTTTGCATATGAAATACCCGTGGTAACAGATAGTCTTGGGCAGTCTGTGTAATTGCTGGTGAGTGTTATAAGAAGTTTTGGACCACTGTCAAGTAGTAAAAGCAAGTGAAGGAATAATACTTTCAGAAGTTTTGTCCCTTTTCAATGCCGAGGAGTGAGTCAGTGTAGTCTGGCAGCCTGTGAAAGTCACATTCCTGGTTATATTGCTTGGTGAAGAAGAGATTCCTGATGCTGTTCCCGAGTTTGGTGAGACCCAAAGCCAAGATGAAACCTCGGCCATAAACCAGGTCTGCCTCCAAACTCTGCCTCCAAACTCTGCCTCCTTTCCCCACACATATCTCTGATGTCTTAAATTGCATTTTCCTGCATGAGGCAAAAATGAGACTTCTCTGTGTGCCTCCTTTTAGGGAGATATTGCTCAGTGAAGCAGAGATTACCTGGCCATAATAAAAAGTCAATTTGCAACAATATTCAGATAAAGACTGCATTCAACATTTTTATTCAATATTTTTATGGATTCAAGGGACCTGAAAGTCTGTTCCTCAGTTTGTAGATTGTAAGAGAGAGCCTGTGAGCTTTGAAAAACACTCTGAAGAATTCCATCTGATCTTGAGTATGAAATTACCCTGGGAAAAGAATTAAGAAAGCAAATTACCTGTCTTAAAAAAAAAAAAATAAAGACAATCTGAAAGGAATAATTACTTGAGCATAAAAATATCTGGGCCTTATGGCTGGTCACAAATTACATGTAAAGCAAGAGAGATACAGACAATTTATGTCTGGATGCAGGAATACAGCAGTTATGTCTAACATATCTGAAGTCATCCCTCTGCTTCTTCACGCATAGGTTTTGCATGTAATATACCTATTTGGTCTTCTTGTGGGCATCAGATTCCCAGAAAACCAAGAGTCTCTTGTAACAAATGCAGAGGACAGTCACGATGAGATTGAGAGACTGGAAATCCTGACCTGCAAAGACAGAAAAGCCTTGGTGGTTGTTCAGCTCAGAGGACAGCAAAGGGAGGTGTGGGAGATGTCCTCAGCTGTTCCTCAGCTGCTCTGACGAAGAATGGAATAACCTGTCTCCCATTTCCATTGCAGATGGGACACAAAATTATGCTGTCAATTGCAGGGAAAGGTCATTAGCTCCAGCTTCAGGAAACAAAACATCCAGGCAGCGGAACAGCTGAGCCCCAGGCCATCACTATCACACCTCTGGAGAGATTGGAGAAGAGATTAGACAAACATCCATCTTGAATAACTCAAACCAGCCTTGGGGCATGGCCGTGGAGCAGATATCTCTTCCAGGCCTGTTCTCTGGTTTCCTGTTTCCCAATTGACTTTTTAAATAATGCACCTCCATCAGAGGATTATATTACTCTTCTGTTGTGTGAATGGGTAACTGATGCATGAACTCACTGCCTCCATTTTCCTCAGGCTCCGTTGTGGATTTGACATTGCAGAGAGCTCCAGAGCAGGGTTTTATGGCTGTCTGACCACTGTGAGCACCTCTCTTGTTTGTCCCTGAGTTATCACAGCTCAACTGGAACCAGGTGTCTCCTCCAGCCTTGGCTGGTCATATGGTTGAGCCTCAAACATCCTCCCCAGTTGTGCCTACTGATAAAGAACCTGAAAACCTTGGGCAAAATACACTTTTGGAAAGATCACACTCTTCTCAACCCTTTGGTGTTGAAGGTCTACATGGAAGCAGAATACTTAATCACATTTATATTAATTTCTAATTAATGAGCCCTTATTCCCCTCTCTAAATAGCCTCACATAATTCAACTCCTACTCCCAGTTCTTGTGAATTTAGTAACTGGGAGTGCCAAAGTCAGAAACCAGGTTTGCTTGCCAATTGCAGGGAAATCAGTGTGAAATCAACAGTTTGAAGCCCTGTGGTTTGTGTCCCTGCTATGGATTGTTTCCTCTGTGCTGGGCGTTCAGATGCAAGACCACAAAAGTCAATTTAGATAAGAAGGAACTTTGCAGCAGTTGAGATAAAAGGATCCAGAAAGCAGGGCTGGGGAGACAACAACACAGTCAGAAGAGGGAGGAGACAGGGGAAATTTCCTGTTTTACACACAAAAAACAAAACAGTACAAAAACATGAAACCCACAAAACCATATGTCTTACCCCCAAAGCTGATAATCATTTTTCCTGCTCTTTGAGCAGCAGGAGGAGGCACAGACACATTATGTAGAAGGACGGCAAACCATCGCCCTGTCCAAAGACACTGCTGTTAACAGAATGACACCTGTCCACTTCAGTAGCAGTGATGTTTTTAAGGACTTTATTGGAATAGTTGGATAGGAAAACTTCTGTTCCATCCATCAGTCTGGGTGGATAAGGGCCCACATCCTCAGCCGCTGTCCAAAACCATGATTGTCTATACAGATATGCTTCCCCAAAACAAAGCTCAGCTGCCTGCCAGCAAAGTTCTTTCACTCTAATTTTGGACTGGAGATAGGAGAAACATTCCCAACAATGTTGCTGTGGCACTTGGATCAAAATCAATGTTATCAGGGGGAGTGGAACAAGGAATTAAACGGGTTTTTTTCCCTGGCATTTCTTTCTCCTCCTTATCTCTCTGACTCACAGCCTGAAAAAGTTGTAGTTAGAATATCTTTGAGTTTGGTAAGGTTTGGGATTTTTTAAGAAAAAGATAGGCAGGGTGAAAAAAAAAAGGCCAAAGCACCAGTTTGGAAAGTACAACAAACCTGCTTTCAGATTTTCTTCAGAAAAAAACAGGAACAGTTTGCAGGAAACTACTTTACTCAGTTGAGAAAAGTAGGCAGCAGGTCAGGCTTTCCCTTCAACTATAGCATTTCTTATGACCAAAGAAGCTACCAAGGACAACCCCAAAAATATTTTTTTTCCCTAAGGATTTCAAGGCTTTGAGGTTCTCCTTACACCACTTTTGAGATAATCACTGTCATTTCACTTCTCTAGCAAGAGCACCTAGCAACCTCAATCATTTTGGCAGATGTTATGCAAACATATACATCCATTTGCACTGTTCTGCAATTCAGTCCCTGAGCTCTCCTATTATTGTTGGGACTTATTTGCATAGCTGGTGAGTGTTACTGTGCTACCTATCTTTCAAACACCCTTGTCTCAGCCAGATCTCTCAGAGAGTTTCTCTAAGTGTAAACAAGCCAAGACTTGGTGGAATCTCTCTCTTCAAATTGTCATATTCCCTGAGAGAATGTTTTCTGCTGGTTTGGCTTTTTTTTGTTGTTTGTTTTTCATTGCCTCTGAGCTGCCCCTTTTAAAACTGGAGGCACAGAGGCAGATAGATGGGGAGAGCTCAGTTCTTTCTGAGCACTTGCCCATCAGTGTGTCGTTTATATTCCCCTCACTTTTAGAAACCGTTCTCAGGGCTTTGTTTGCTTTTCAACTGCTGCCAAACATTGTCCAGATGGTCTTAATGTCACATCACTGTAGGTCTTTTATTTTCTAGTCTGTTCCCTGTTTTGTCCTTCCTTCCAAGCCAATGTCTCTAAGACTATTTTTGGCCCCTTACTTCATTTCCCCTCCCTTTTGCCCATCAAGCTGGGTGAGTCACACTCATCTGTCCAGGAAACCTCATCTATTACCCCAATTGTTCTGGACTGAAAGGAGGAGAAGAACAGTCATCTCCAGATGACATTGTTTATGCCACCCCAAAGCAGCTCACCAAGGGTTTAGATAGTTAATACCAAGCAGTTACTCCACACACACACAAAAGGCTGCCCTAGCAGCACTGACTGAACCTTCAGGACTGTGCTTTGGAGAGGGAGCATCCTGCCAGGAGCCTGCAGTTATCACATGCCAGTGTGTTTTTTAACAGTACCAGGAGATCCAATTCTCACCTATACACGCATGCAGAAGGACCCCACCAGTGCCAGCAGAGATGTCCAAGCACAAACATTGGGCTGAGATTCAGCTCCTCAGGCAGGGTGGGTAAAGAAAGATGCACACAATCCTTGAGTCTTAAATTCAGACAAATGGATGCTTTTCCTCAGTATTTTCTTCACCAACATGATCCTTAGAAAACTTCATTTCCCTCTTGAGTTTTTGTCTTTTATTGTGACTATCTACCCTGAGTTTAACTCCATCACAATGAACATTTCTCCATTCCTTCAGTCCCATTCTCAGGAAAGCAAGCTTTACTGACTTCAGCCATTTCCTACCAAATTCTGAGAACATTTTTCCAAGGCTGTTGGTTTCATCAGTGCCCTTAGTTTTGATGCTCTCCTGCCTGCTCAGTTTTAAAATGGAATCCTGGCCAAACATTGCATTCCTCCAGAACAGGCAGCTCTTTCTCTGTACTGTAACCACCAATATCATCAAACATGAAGGAAAAGAAATTATCTAACCCTCAGGGAACAGCTACTCCTGCCCTTCAGAGGCAGAGTACAGGAGACATTTGTGTTTTGGAAACAAGGCTGTGCAGGGTAACAATGTAAAGCTGTAGACCCCTTCAGTTTAACACCACTCACTCCTGAAAGGAGTGGGAAGTATTTTTGATTTTAAAAAGAAGAATTAAAAAAGCCTAACCTCACCTGTGTCATAACAAGCTAAAACAATAAAGGGAGCTGAAAACTTCATAAATAAAGGACTTGACTGACACCATCTCAGGAGTCTCCACATTGTGTTCAATCCATCAGACTTTGTGAGACATGGAGCCAAATTCTCACAGTGCTTACCTACCAGTGCAGGTAAATCCCTTCTAATGCCAGAGAAAAAACTCTGGAAGCACACACTGGCAGTTTCTAGGAGGTGAACTTGGTGTTTTCTCTCCCATCCAGGTTCACGGTTACGAAAGCACTGCAGAACTTTCTGTGGGGGGCCTTTGTGTGCTCACCAACCTGTGCAGCAAAAAGTGCTGCAACCAGCAAGTTAACAAGGTTACAAGGTGTTGAGTGTCATAAGGTCTGCACAGAAATAAATTTTAGGAAGAAAAGAGATTTTCATTTTCCATGGGAAAAAAAAAATAAAAATAAATAATTTTTTAAAAATCTAGTTCATAGAAACTCCAGGTTGACCTAATTTTTTTTCTAAAAGCACACAATTCCAAAAAATAAAAAGCACCTGCAATCATTCAACACCTCTGTGAAATCAGGACAAATCTTGCCTTTTCTTATTTTCCAGAGTAATATAATATAGCAAGCTCAAACCAAAAGGTCCTTCCCAGCCTGCCTAGTAATCTCCTGAGAGCCATCCCACACATCCTAACACAATGCTGTCAGTTGGATGATGGGATTAAATAGCATCCAGGTTAAAGCCAATACAATCCAGAGAACAATGTTTTCAAACTCAGTAGTCCAGAGTGGACTGTGGAACGTATGATGTTCCTCCCTTTCTTTGTGTGTCTTCAGGAATATTCTTCCATGCTGAGAAAATAAGTGTGAAACTCTCAAAAGTCACCCTGCCTGCCCACCAACAGGATGATCTGGGTGGGATGTAATAGCAATGGTGCCAGAATCCACTGAAGACCATATTTAAAGCAGAGATGTATTTTACAAGATTTTAATTAAAGGAAATAATAATAATAAAAAAAAACTTTTTTAATAAATCTGTCAAAGCCCACCTCTGTTTCTCACCAAGTTATAATGATAGAGGCTTGACACTGCAGAAACCAAAATAGGCACAAAAAACTGGCTTTGGACTTTTCACTCCCTTGGTCTGTAACACTGCTTTCATTTCTAGAAGGCAGAGTCAATGATCCTGAAAATTTTGGTAAAATCCTTAAACTCTGGAAATTATACAGTGTTCTACTGTTGGCCACCTGGTTTGGGGTCCTGGATCCAACCAGGATCCAGGATTCTGTGGCAGGGTTGCAGATAGTCTGTCCTGCAGGAAGGATCAATATTAGTGCAAGAGAGGAGGCACTTATAGATGGGAGAGTGTACAGAAACAACAAGGGCATTGGCCAAGACAGGTCAGCCAGCGTTCTTGGGACAGCAGCAACAACGTGCCAGGGTTTTATGTGCATGGGTTGGTAGAAAAAGCTGATTTTTGAGGTGTTAACACATACACTGAATAGGCAAAGCTGGAGCGTGGCCTAAACAGACAAATCTGGTGAGAAACCCAAATCAGAAATTCCTATGAACAGTTTCCCCCCACCTCCACACCCCCATTATTATGGCTGTTATTGTAATTATTGTGGTTGCTGTTATTATTTCACCAGTTCTGATGTTTACATTTAATCTCCATCTGCCAGACAGCTGCTGCAGAGCAGAGATCCTCTGCGTACGCACAACAACTTTGGTGACCCGAGTAATTACAGAAGTACTTCATAGCTTTTCCCTTCCCTAGACACCATGGAGATGACATCCCTGAGACAGCAGGATGCGGGTTTGGTCTGTGACTGTGGATCATCATTAAATTGTTTTCTGAGCTCCTGTCACCACCCTGTAAAGATTAATGTGAGCAGAATGAAAAACAGAGTTTTCCTCTCAGACCCCTCCACTCCTGCTGCTCACAAAGGAGGATGAGCACACCCCACGTGTTCTTGGCACTTGAGGCAGAGTACAGGAGCCTGGCAGGTGAGGAAGAAGAGGCAGGTCACGGCACACTGAGGCAGGAGGGTGGGGAGGTCATCGGCAAACTGAGCCTGCACTTCTCCAGACACTTCTGAGAGCGGAGCTGAGCCTCGGTCAGGGACAGCTCTTTGTCAAGAAATGCACATTTTTTCCTGCCATGCTGCCTAGAAGAGGGACACCTTGCATTGTCGTGCCACGTGCTGAATCCCTTGGGCCAAGCAGCACTCGACCCCAGGAGGCAGAGCTGGGGCACGGGTGAGCCCACACCATTCATGCTGCTCCACACACAGAGCCTCAGCTGGGCCATGTGAGGCCACTCAGCTTAGCAACAGCTCCAGTGGTCAGCCACTCTTTTGAAATTATGCATGTACTGAGCTCCTGGAGGTTCCTCAAGTTTTTTTGCTCTCCAGACAATAGCAGCAATAACTTTCAGAGTTTCACAAATTTATGAGGTGCAGTTCACATCACTGCAGCCATGGTTAGAAACCTTAAGGAGCTAGATCCAGCTAGCTATTTATAGAAGGACATAGGAGCACCTTCCAAATCACTGAAAATGCTCCAGGCTGGCTTGTTTCATCACTCGAACCAAAGGATGGGATTTCAAAGAACCTGATCATACAAATATCTGACAGAGCAGCGAAGAACAGTGGCCAGAGCCTCTGCTCAGATTTTTGGGGTCACAAAGGGAGGTAAATTCATCAGTCAGTGGAGGGGTGGTGATCTGTGCCAGTGAAAGAGCTGTTGCCTTTGGGGAAACTTCACAAACATTTTAGTCACACCTTCCAGTTCATCAGGAAATTTCTCTCTTGCAGAAGAGACACTGCAAGATACATGTGTGTGCATGTATGAAGCTAGCAAGATTTCCATTCNTTTCTGCAAGTTGATGGGAATAGCTTTACCAAGCTCCTTTGGACTGTGTGACAGCTACCCAAACACCAGGTCTTCACTCACCTTCTAGTTCATGCTCCAGTTCCTGCCTTTCCATGTTCATGGTCCCCACTAAGCCTGTCCTTGCAGGGCCCTCATCTTTCCCACTTCTCCATGCCCAGTGCATCCCAAAAGCTTTGTGTCCTGCACCATCTACCTTCCACAACTCTGTCAGGCAGCACTTGTCCTTGAACCAAAATTTAGTGCCACAGCTGCCTCCATAGGAGATCAGCATCTTTGCTGTCACTGCCATAGGCTGGGAAATACTCAGGAGGTGACCTTCCATTGTGTTAATTTTGCCTTCTTTGTGAAAAATGTTTTTAATAGTACTCAAGGTCTTATTGTATTTATTCAATCTTTCTGGAGGTAATTTGAGAGCATTTATAATCTTTTTCTGCAGCAGCATGCAGTGCTAGATGAGACAAGGGTTGACCAGCGTGGGTGAGAAAGAAGAAGCTAACAAAACTTCTGGATTTTTTTGCAGTCCCCTTGAGAGAGAGGAACAAGTCACAGATGTGCAGTTGAGCAAAACAGGTGTTTTTATAAGAAAGGAAGAATTACAGCTCTGGGCATCATGTGAGCCTCAACCTTTTCTGAACTAAGGTTTAGGAAAACCTGTAACAAGACTTTGTGTAACAAGAAAGAATATTGAACCAGTGCAAGTCCACTGACAGTTGAAAACTCTTTTTTGCCATGGTTATGTCTCTGGAAAGGCACAGAGAGGGGAAAATACTCCAGTTTTCAGGCAGCAGCTGGTGGTAGGATACAATAGGGAAACAAGACAGCTATGGTGGGATGTTAGCAAGTCTAAAGGCATTATCCAGTTCTCTGGCACAAGGGTATTTTTCATCAGGGTAGTGCAAAGAGCATGCCCTTCTTTAGGATCCACAGTTAGTGAGATTCCCTGGTATGTCTTCTGGGCTTCAGAAGGTGAGAAACCGAGCCTGGTGAGGTCATGGAAAAACACCAGGGAAATGTTGCCTGACATGCTCTGCCTTTCCTCAGCCTGTGCTGTTTCTGTAATCCTGACCTCATCCTTTTCTCCGGTGTCCAGCCTGGATCCAGGAATGGTAACTGAAGCTTCTCATCTCAGTTGCCTGCCTCTTTACCAAGCTTCAGAGTAGCTGTCAGTGAAGGCATCGACTCCCTGACGCTTCTGCCGCTTGGCTGAGATGCCACCAATCTTTAAAACCCCCTTCCCTCTGCATCTCTGCTCCAGGTCCACAGGGATGAGATAACTCAACTTTAATCCCTCTTGGTCACTGTGCCCCCATTTGACACCCCATTTGACACCTTAAATCTTTGGCACTAGGTTTAAGAGAAATTGGAGAGCATGGACTCCTGCTTCAGAGTGTCTGTTTAATTAAGAGCTCAGGTGTTGAAGTACCAGGTGTCCTCTGGGCTGATGGGGTGGGGTTTGTGGGACCTGGTGGAACAGGAATGCCGCAGTTCCAATCCATACTAAAACCTTCCCTCTCAAACTGAGTTCTTTCTTAGCTGCACATTGTCCCTAAACAAAGGCCGTCCCTGTCAGGACTTCGAGCAAGTGGCACCCACTGTTTTGATTTGCCAGGAGATTCCAGCCACGGCAATGCTCCTGCACAGCAGGTTTCGCATCCATGGAATCTGCACCTCTCAGCAGAAAACCTCACCTGTGGAAAGTTTCCAGCCATTGCTACTTTGGAAACAGCGCTTAGGGCAAATCACACTGCCACATCAACACTGAATCATACCTCAGATGCAGATAGAAGCCTACAGGGTTTCCAGAACAAGCTTTTTTTCACCACACCCTTAATTTAAAAAATCCTTTTTCCACTTCCAGTTCTTCCCAGGGCAATGAGCATTGTTAGAAGTGTTTACATTGCTGCTCTCTGCCAAATTAACATTATCACTCTCACAACCACAGGAGCTTTTAGGTGACGCTAGCTCCTCACAGGCAGCAATTTCAGAAGCACTAAAAGCAAACAGGTTATATGACCACATTTAACTATCACCCTGCTTCAACAAGCAAGGATCCTAAATTCTAACCTTTGTGAAAAAGCCAAAATATCAGATGCCTCCAAGTTTCATGAAAGCAACTTTCTTTGAACATATATTTTGTTGCTCTTCAGTCTTTCAGGTATCTTTCCACAGCCACTGTTGTGTCAGAAGGTAGTAGTGAGAACTAAAAATCATCTAAAATATCAGTCCATGTTGTGAAACATGTTTACACAGAACATTTCACATCCCCTTTGCCCACCTGGAACCTCCTGTGGGACTCACTTTCCCCACATTCCTGCTCCCTGTAGGAGTAGGACAGCATTGTCAAGCTGACTGAAACAGGAATCATTCCATGATGTAGAAAGCTGAGGATGATTCATCTGAACCTTACCCCCAAGCCTGACCTTTAAGACTGTTTTCCCTCTCCCAGCTGTGTGTGCCAAGTCTCCATATATCATCATCAGTGGGAAATATGTAACCGCACTGGAGGAGGAAAATAACTGGGAGACATGTGAGTAACTGAGACAATGCAGAACTGCCAGATCTGTGACAGCTGCTGGGGGCAATGCTACGGTCTGGCATTATGCACATCCAGGTAAATCATCATTTTGATATATATTTTCCTGTGGGCACAGGAACTAGCACAAACATACAAGGGATTTTTCATTTATGTCACATTGTGAAGGAAGTATTGGAAGTGCCATTTCACCAGTAGCTCTTTCCTGGAAGGGGGAGAAAACTGGTGGTGTCCCTCCCAAACACCCTAAAGTAGATTAAATGAAGACATTCCTTCAAGAATGCAAAATCTACAACTTCTTAGCCTGCCAGAACATATTTTAAATTAGCTTTTCCAAACTTTTCCAAAAGCTCTCAACAATAATAACAACAGTATAAACACTGTAAACAAAGTGTCTTTTCCATGCTGAGCAGCTTAATAAAGAAGAACAGTGAGAAAAAAAGAAGCAGAATCAGAAAAGCTGTGGAGAATCGAGGCTGACCCTGTCTCTGTGGAGACAACTCCTCACGCCTTGTAGCTTTGGCAAAACCTCTGCCTCAAGTCTTGAGCTATCCTGGCTGATCTTAGCCCCTGGTGCTCTGTTAGGTCTCCATCACCCTGTAGGCTAAAGCACTTTCCCTGCCTTTTTGTGCTGAGTGAGTCCCTGCAGCTCCCTGTAGCCCCTGATGCTGCCCAAGGCACTGAGCATTGTGAAAACCAGCCTCCCAACATCCCACAGCCTGCTGGGAAAGCTCGGGCCAAGCTTCGTCAGTGAGGCAGGATGAAATAGACCATCTTGTGGTGGAAATATTAATTAGTTACTGTTTCTGAAGTGTACTAGATGTTAGAGTGTCTCTGTCTCTTCTTATCTACAATATGGGCTTTCTGGCCCTTCTCTCTACCCCAACCAATATTTTATATAAACCTGGAGTGTAAAGTCTGTGCTGACATTACAGGATGAGCCAAGTGACTATCATTCAAATATTTATTTCATGAGAAGTAAGAACATTTTGCACTTTTCTCCAGAACTCTTTCAAAATCAGCTCATTTCTTCTTATTGGAAGAGAGCCCATTGTTCATTTGACACTAAAGATAGAGCTTTGCTGTTTTCTTTTAAGTCAGCATTTAGAGGGTGGACAGCAGAGAGTGAGTTAAGCTTTATTATGCTGCCTTGTCAAAAGGATACATTATGCAAAAGGAATGAAGTGGAACAAAAAAATTTTGCTTTCTTTTCCACACAGTCTCTCTCACTGGCATACGGTTTTCAAATGATATTACTCCTTTGCTTTGTCTGGTAGATTTCAGACGACTGTGTCAATTAAATGGCAAGAGCACCTTGCTGCCTCAGGAAGCAGTTTCCTCCTGCCCACAAAATTTCTAAATTAATGGGGCAGAAGGGTGGTGCTGTTTGTCTGGTTTTAAATCTCTCTTAAATAAGCATTTTAACAACTTGGTGCCAGGGCCTGCAGCCTGGAATGAACAATATTCCCTCAGAGTAAAGGCAGGCAGTGTCACACCCCGGAGGGGCAGGAGGGGCACAGAGGCACGAAGTGATCTGCCCGAGGTGACGCCGAGTGTAGGAGCAGGCACCAGGGCTCACAGCTTCCCTGCTTCAGACTGGAGGCAGACAGAGAGGGACTGCGTGGTCTACCAAGAGAAAAGAGGACAGATGGTTGTTTTCCTCTGTGGCTTTGCAGGATAAACCAGGAAACACAGAGTGATGCCCCTCCTGATTTGTATTTCTAACAACGTGTCCCTACATCCCAGCTGCTCACAGAACGCTGTGCAGTGAAGTGCTGGAGCACAAATCTCATCAGGAGCAGCTGAGGGAGCTGGGAAAGGGGCTCAGCCTGGAAAAAAGGAGGCTCAAGGGAGACCTTCTGGCTCTGCACAACTCCCTGACAGGAGGGGACAGCCGGGGGGGTCGGGCTCTGCTCCCAGGGAACAGGAACAGGAGGAGAGGGAACGGCCTCAGGCTGGGCCAGAAGACGTTTCGTTTGGATATTAGGAAGAATTTCTTCGTTAAAAGGGCTATTAAGCATTCGAACAGGCTGTCCAGGGAAGTGATGGAGTCATCATCCTTGGAGGGATTTAAAGAACATGTAGATGTGACACCTTAGGACACAGCAGCACCGGGTTAATGGTTGGACTTGATGATATTAAAGGGACGTTTTCAGCCTAAACAGTTGTGTGATAGCCAATAAAGTGTTTCTCTGTGTGTTTATCATCCTTGAAAGTGGAATCCCTCATAGCTGGATGCAGCTTGCATTGTGCACAGTGAGGGACTCCAAGCAGACTCCCGATGAAATCCAGAGCTGGGTGTGATTAACTTCCCTGCACCTCTGAGGAATAGTAGTAGGAAATTGCTAACATTGTAAATTGTCTCAAACATGCACTTACTGAAGCTCTTAAAGAGCAATTACTATATGTTAACTGAACACCCATCAACTGTAAAAACAGCAGTTATGTGGGTTTAATAAGTATATAAAGGAGAAAATCTCACCACCCTGCAATTAATTCTAAATGTCATAAAAAGTGTAACCTGTACACTTATTGCTTATTAATACATAAAACATGTACAGCATGTTAAAACATTTAATTACCACATATATAACAGGCTAAAAGTTAAGTAACAAATTATCACTAGAGTACTGTTGAGCTCTTCATTAGCAATGTGAAACCACCCCTCAGCATGCAGGGCTCGTGTTGTCCTGAGAATTAGGTGATTTCAGCTACTGTTCCGTGATTTTAGATCGGGGACAATGATACACTGCCCATTTTCTCTGATTCCAGAATCACCTCACAGCACAGGATACTCCTGAGAGAGTCAGAAGGCAGGGGAGGGGTAGCAGGAAGACATGCTCCTGAGCAAGGTCTACAGCCCTCACTTCCATGAGGCTGTGTTTAAAAATCTAGCCAGAAAATGAGGTGTGAACATCAATTCACACTGTGCCAACCTCCATCAGGGACTATGAGCACTTCAGGACAGAGAAAAGGGTCTTTGCATTATGGAAGTCCTCATGATGGAAGAGGAGATCAGTGGTGGATGACATCAGCAGGGGAGTTTGTGGCAGAGGCCACAAAAGGGGAGCTAAAACTGGAGGGCTGGAGGCATCAGCAGGAGGAAAGTCAGGGATTGGATATTACAACAGGAGTCTGAAAAAGTAGAGGAAAAGGGGTGAGGGCTGACAGAGCAGGTTATAGGGCTGCAACTTGGACCTGCACTAAGGATAGATTCTCACTACAGATCCCAGAGCGAGGAAAACAATATCTGAGATGTGCCACTGGAACATCACCCAGTCACACAGTCTGTTGACAGAAGGAAACCACAACGCAGAATTACCCTTTGTTTAGTCTAAGTCAGCTGCCAGTGTGCACACACACCACATGAAAGGCAAAACCTGAACATGTTCCCAGAACACCTTCCTGAAGAAGCCATCTGCTGCTACCCAAGATAATGTTACCATCCTCCCCATCACAACCAGCTTTGGAAGCATAAACTCTATTTTCCAAGAGAGATAACATCTTCACCTCAGCTCCAAGCCTGCCAAGTGCAGTCCAGAGACTTGTAGGGTTTATCTGCATGCACAAGGAGGTGGTGAGGATGGGATACCCAAACAGCCTCCTGATCCCATGGGGTAGGTCTGGAAGTGGTTGGTCAAACTGAAAGTCCAACAAGAGAGGGTCTCTCCTGGCCCCAGACACACAGATGGATGGTTGCTTGTTCCCAGAGTGGGTGGAAAAGTCTCCCTTTCCTCAGATGTGTTTTTTAACAGGCCCAAATGAGGTGTGGAAATTTGTTCCCCCTAAAAAAAAGGGTGTTGTCTCACTAAATTTGCTTAAAATGTTTGACAATATTTGATGGCATTTTACTCATTACTCACCTAGATAGTAAATCCTAAAATATGGTTCCCCACCAGATTCAAAAATTAAAAAGAAAAAAAAATTAAAAAGGTAAAAAATAAAAAATATTAATTAAAAAACATGCCTTTCATGAACAAATTTATAACTTGGAGAAAATATTTAACCTAAATCTTTTCCACTTCTGAATGTCTTCAGGCTAATGCCATGGAAAAGGATCCAACTCACCAGGATTTTTGGGTTATGATAGAATTCCTCAAAACAATATTCCCTCTTCTTCTCATACCAGTTTTCATCTGGCAAAAAGGGATGTTAAACCCCTTTTCTGCCCCAACAGCAAGACACAGCTTGTTTGTCATGTATATTGTAAGATTTCTGGAAAATGTTTCTGTTCTCTTCCTACTACAGGAAACACTACAGAAATATTTGTGTAACATGATTTTTTTATGCTATTGTCATGCAAAGTAGATTATTGTCTTACTCCATTTTTCTCATTCTATCTCCTAATTATTCTCTTTGAAAGAATTAGTGGCAAAGGATTAAATACTGACAGACTTTTGCTCAAATTCTATCTGCTGTTGGTGGAAAGAAACATTAGATCCAAAATAACTGAAATACTTCATGAACAACAAAAGCCTCTCTAGTGCAACTGATCTTCCATGAAAGTGACAATGAAATGGTGATAGGAGATATTTACACATAGTTTTAAGCTTTTGTCTATCACTGGAATATAAACAAGAATTAAAATTTAGGGATTTTGAATGCAAGTTTTTACATCTCTTCCTGCTTTGACAGACTCAAAGTTAAATATTATAGGTTTAGTGAGCATTACTCTTGACACAGTAAAGCTGGTCAAGAGGGGACTATCACTACCTTTAAAAGAAAGACATCCCAGTCTGAAATAGGAGACAACCTGGGCTAACCAAAGCTGTGCTGGAAACCTGCTTTTGAAGAAGCAAACAAGATTCCTCACTGCTCAGAGCCAGCTGAAGACAATCTGGAAAACTTGGTGCAGAGCAAAGCAGTCAAGCAATGAAACAGCTGTACAGACAGGCTGTTTAGGAATCATCAATTTAGATTTTCAAATTTGTTGAAAATTTGAAATGTGGCTAGAGATCTGAGCCACAAAGTTTTGATCAGGATTCAGACAGGCTACATGTGATCTTTGGTCTGACCTACCATGGGACTGGGGCAGTGTTCACATCCTGGTGTCTCCCAAGTTCTTGCTCAGTTTGGACCTGAGAAGATTCAACTCACACCAGCTCAAGCTCCAAAAGCTCAGATGTCTCAGTACCTCTGTTCATCCTCTGCTTTGAGGTTTGTGTGGAAAAGCACTGTGTCAACATGGGCAGGAGCTACAGATAACCCCAAAGACAGAAAGAAACTAGGAAGCAAGCTTATGTCATCACTCTCTGCTTTTTTCTCTTTTCCATCATTAGCTTTCAGATTAGACATCTGAAAAAAAAAAAAAGAAGAAGAAAAAAAGGAAAAAATAGAAATATAATGGCAAGGTTTGAGATACTTTAGCTTGATAAAAAGACAAACCACCTTTGTGTGCATAAGAACCAGCCACAGAATGGAGTTCCTGATATTTGCAGAAAATATGACCGAACAGAGAATTAGTAAATTCTCACAAAGCAGAAACTCACTAGAGTATTGGAGAACAGCCCAGCTGCATTACACCCTTGAAAGTTCATTTACAGCATTTGCTGGTGTTCATGTCAGGATGGGAGCTCTCTGAAATTTAATTCGGACATTTTAACTGAGAAATCTTGGAAACTTGTCTTGTTCAACGTTCTAATTTTGCATGAAAAATGAAGTGATCTCCTCTTTCCTAAGCAGTTTAACCACCTGTTAGTACTGCACTTTTCCACTGCTGGTTGGTGAAGGTACGTGATCATGCTTCTATTTGAATTCACTGTGAATAATCACAAATTTTGCTTTCAAGGATGACACGGAGGACAAGGTCTATCTTTTTTTTTTTCACAGCAAAAGCCAGGTGAACACTCTCCATCTAAGACTCTCCCAGAATGCAGAGTGTCCCCAGGAACAGCTCACTGACTCAGTGACAGCAACCATTTGATATAAATTAATGGGAGGAAAAAAAGAGTTTCCTTGTCAACTTTCCAATAAAATTGCATGGAAAGAAATCTAGGTTACAGTGTGAAACCCTGCAGAATGAGGTCCTAATTGCTAAACATGAACTTTCAAATGGATTAAATAACAACAAACATTTAATCTATTATATTATACTTTTATTGCTGCTGTTCACTGAGTCATTTACATGGGATATTATATCAACATCTAATCATCTGTCCTTCCTGCTTCTGATTAAGAGCACAGAAGCACAACCAGTTCCTCAGGGAGCGATCAGTCTTATTTAAATCTGTTGATCCCCAAAAACCATTTTTTCTGCCCCTGAGCTGAAGAAACACAAGTCTTTTTTGCAGCACCTCAACCAACAACCATAATAAAGAGCCCAACTCCTACCAGCCACATCCTGGCCAGAATTTGCCACCTGGCTTCCAGAGCAATGCCATGAGGGAGGGTGGAAGAGGACATTACAGAAGTAGCTGAGGAACAGAGGGAACAAACATAATTTTCTAACCGGTTTTCCAGGAGAATATTTATGTAGTATTAGCAAGAAATACTCTGCAGTTGCAGCAAAACATCCCAAGGCCTCATGCCTTTCTGCAGGCAGCATGTTTTGAGTGCTGGATATTTATTTGTCTACGAAAAACCAAACCCTTTTCACTTCTGAATGACTATTTTTACTCAGATCACCTGATTTCAACAATCATGTGCCTGAAGTCCTGAAGAGTCTAAGCAGAGGAAAACATGCTTTTTTCCAGAAAAAACACATCAAAGACCTAGTGCTTTACAGACCTTGCCTGCTAATTATCTGTTGGTTCTTACAGACCCAAACTACCTGCAATAGTTTAAAATTCCTTTAACTGCAGCATCTCTGGTAGAAGCCTGCAGTGACTTCGGCATAAATGATTCCATGAAGACTTGAAGCAATATTCAGCACCGTAGCTAAATATGGTTTTCTTCAGCTGCAGAGAAAACTTTGAATTTCAGTCCAACATTTTCAGCACAAGCTAAATTAATTTGAGGCATTGCTGGTGAATACCCACCTCTCTTTAAACGCTGCTGAGAGCACAACAGAACAGCTGCAGGGAAGCACATTTCACATAGATTTGGAAGTCATGCATGTACAGTTGGCTAGACTGAGCTAAGCTCTTCATTAATAGAAGTGTAAACTCTACAGAGAATTCAAGAATCAAGCTGAGGCATATTTGCTGTTACACCAAATATTCAAAGAGAGAAATAGTTTGAGAAGGAAAGCATGTCTCTTCTCATTCCAGCACCTGACTTCATTTTTTCCCTAAGCATTGTAGCTGAAATTAATCAATTGCAATTCTTGAGTGATTATTTTATGAAAAATTCATTTTATGAACAATGTCAGAGTAACAGAGCTCACACAACTAACTTTTAGGAAGCATTTCTTTTTAGGATACTAAAACAGAAAAAAAAGTTAACACAAAAGTATTTTACCTCTCAGTTCTCACCAGAAAAACCAGATGTTCAGTCAAATCTAAAATTGAATTAGTAGCAAAAGTACTGTAACTTACGAGAACACAAAATGCATGAGAAAGAGGTAGGACTTCTACTTCTGTGGATAAAGCTTTTGTCAGAATGGATTAAAGTGAGATTTTCATTAGGGAAAGATTATTCCCTTCCTGCTCACCATGGGATTTCCTTTTTTCTCCTTCAGGAGTCAAGGCATTGAGCAAGAGAGGGAACACACCTGATCTGATCAATTTCCACATTCTGCTGAAACAAAACAGATCTCAAATGCAGCAAAAGGAAAGTCAATAGTGCTACCTGAGTCTTAGCTGCACACTCTGTCTGTTGCTACATGATACAGTGCATTGCACGAGAGTTTATTTTGCTTATTTTTTGAGACTTTTTCCTCATTTTTTTGTGAGCTGACAGAACTTTGCTTCAGATTCCTCCAGCTGTAAAAAGTGAGAACATAGTTTCAACCACAAGATTAAAGCAAACCCAAAATCTCCCCACACTGACGCCATTTTGGGTGCTTTGCTTGATTTGCAGCATATTGTGTGAGTGCTGGAGAGAGAGATTGTAGGATCCAAGCTGGAATTAATTAAATCTGAAATAGAGATCTATATTTTCTCCTCTGTGATGGTAATTTTCTACATGTTAAGGGCTCTTGTGTGCTGTCTCCTGGCAGTGATGCCTATAAACCTAAAGAGAAAATGATAAAATATACTTTGATTCTGCTAAGAGATCACCGTCTTAGTTCCCTGATATGCCACTGAGCATACATTTAGATGCCCATTTATTTGCTCATTTGCTTTAGATTTGCCTTTTAGTCAGAAATTATTAGACACTGGACAGGCAAAAATGCTGTTCAGAGAAGGGCTGTGAGTCAGCGAACACACCCTCAATGTAGTTCACACTTCACCAAAAATGTGGGCTTGCAAAAAGAGACAAGCTGGAGAAGTCAAGGGATCAGAGAAGTCAAGGGTTTAGAAAACACCAAGGAAATAGGAATTGGGAAACGGGTTCATGAGGGAGATCTGGAGACCAAGAGTTTCAGCCTCTTGCCAAAAGAAGGATTATTGCTGATACAAGACCAGGCCAGTGGTGTTTGTAATCTCTCTGCTTTGGAGCCAGACAGCTGGCTCTCATGGTGGAAAGTCCTGTGTTCTCAGAAAAATACTAAAGGAAGACTTCAGAGTGAGGAAGAGAGCAGAAACTTGGGCCAGCTTCTACTGAACTGAACACCAGCAGCTGTGTTGAGGTATTTCCTCCAAGCCTGGAGACTGACTTTTGCTGTGTGGGTTCACATGAAGTCTTCCAAGATAAACGGGCCCAGAGTACCAACATTTCACACCCACTTCCCAAAGAGTGGATTTTCCTCTGGGAACCCCACAGATCCAAAGTTGTATGTGACTCTGCCAAGTTTCAGTGCTGTCCCTTAGTCACAGGACAACCTCAAAGGCTGAACTCTTCTCCAGGGAGGCTGGATGTTTGGAAAGGAGGGAGATATCAGCCTGATACTCCTATTCCCATAGCAACTCCTGCAAAGCCTTTGCTCTGGGGTGGATACAAAGGCAAGAGCTGTGCATGGGGAGGATTCAGCCACTGTACCTCCAGGCTGGAGGAAAGTGCCAGCAGTCAAGGTAGCAATAATGAGACAAACATTTACCCAGGCTTCATAAGCAAAGGGAGGACAATGAGCCTGGGAACATAGTGTGTGCAAAACCCCAGTTATCCCACGGCACTAACGCTCCCTGGGAAGCCCAGGGTTCTCAACTGAAAGAAAGGGACTTGCCCATCAAGGCAGAGGGGTAATGATGGATCACTGTTAGTAACCATTCCCTTTGCTTCTTCCCTCCCACTCCTGTGATTGCAGTTCAGCACAGGGACCTCAACACAGGTGATCCAGGACATGAAGGGAACTTAAGGAAAGACAGGTAAGGTTGTCTCTGTAGCGATAGGACAAGGGGGGAATGGGTTCAAATCAAAGAGAATGGGTTTAGATTAGATTTTAGGAAATAATTCTTGGCTGTGAGGATGGTAAGGCACAGGTTTTCCAGAAAAGCTGTGGCTGCCCCATCTCTAAAGGCCAGGTTGGACATGGCTTGGAGCAACCTGGGATAGTGGAAAGCGTCCCTGCCCATGGCAGTGGGTTGGAACAAGATGATCTTTAGGGTTCCTTCCAATTAAAGTCATTCTATGGTTTTATTATCCGGTCACATCCAGCCTGATATCTAAACATGGCGAGATCAAATGCTTTGTTTCAAACTCACACAATCCTGATATTAAGGTGGATGGGAAAATGCAACTGCAAGAATCTAGAACTCATCCCAAGGTCTTCCATTATTACATCAATGATGTGATTTTTATTGATCTATCACTGAGCAGCCCTTTCCTCTTTTAATTTAGTGAAAATGCAGGTAGGCTCTGGGCTAGAACACATAATGTGCAAATTACTTGTAGGTCACTCTGAACAAATGTTTCCAGAGATCCCTGAAAAAAGGTTGTCTGACAGCTCAAAATGCATCATTCCCCCCCCTTTCCCAGTACAGCCAGGTTAAGGAAATATGCATCTGAACAGGGATATTTCTCTTCTTTTTGACTACTAGGGAAAAAGACATAAGCATGTAAAGCTATCAGGTGATCAAAGGTTTCATGCTGTTTCATAGCATCCACATTCCTTTATGATCCTACTCCAGTACAACCAAAAGCTGCTTAAACTGGGAACTGGATCTGATTAAAACAAAACCAGATTAAAAAACCCCCCAAAACAAAAAAAAACCCAAAAAACCTCAAAAAAACCCAAAAACCCCCAAAAAACAAAACAAAAAAACCACACACACACACACACACAAAAAAAACCCCACCAAACAAAAAAAAACCCCCAACCAACCAACCAAAAACCACCACCAACAAAATCTTCTGATGTCTTATTGACATGTATTTAAAAACCTGTGTTTAGCAAAGAAAGATTCCATGACAACACCATGAGCATCACTTCTGGGTTTTGGATGAGAATGAGTAAATACACCCAGCTCCAGATTTTTGGGTGAATATTTAGCTCCAGTTGAGCACAGCCTCAGTGCTGGATCCAGCAGGTCATCAGATACTGGGGAATACAATATTGCAACAGCTCATGATAGGGCTTGAGTGGGTAATCCAAATACCAGCCTGTCTCCATCTATTTTGATCTTCCCATACAGCCTGCAGAATTTCCTCCTATGTTTGGGTTCAGGAGTCAGCAGAGCTTGGCAGCGTGCCCCTGACCTCTAATGGATATTGTCCTGGGGAACACTGGAGGCATTTTTGGGGGATGTTGTAGACTCTAGACCTGTGTGACCTAGGGCAAGTCACTCCCCATGACCTGCAAATCAAAAATTCCCTGTAAAACACTGGGGGAAAGGGTGCAGGAGGAAAAAAAGAGGACTTTGTTCCCCTCACCCTGAGCTACCAAGTGCAGAACCAGTCACTTGTAGGGACCCATCTCCAGAGCAAGCCAATATAAAAAGCACACACAGACGAGCACGCACTCTTAAAAAGTTTTTATTAATTTTCATTGTTTTTTTTTTTTTAAAAAAAACAAACCCGTCAGTGCAACAGTTCAGTATCCCCTTCCTATCCCCCATCAGTAAGCAGTAATTTTAAAATCAGGAAATACCGAGTGCTG
>VWYP01022056.1:24573-45085 GCA_013400435.1 Pycnonotus jocosus | reverse complement strand
GGACAGAGGCAAACCCCCCCTGTTCACCCCCCTGGACAGATCCAGGGTATTACAGTGCCCTTGGGCAAGACTCAAACTTCCTTTGCTCAGTTCCCAGACTGGCCAGGGTCTCCTGAGCTCCCAGGGCAACCAAAGAGATGCCCTGGATTCTGACATGGGATGATTCTACATTGTTCTCTTCTCATATGCTTCAAACAGGTACAGACAAAACATGTGAAGCTACAATGACAGCCATTCTGTGTTCATAGCTAATCTTGGAATCTGCTCTCTGACATTGCAGTTCAATTTGCTTGAGAGGCTGAGGTCTCAAACATATCTAAGTTCCTACAAGCAGCAGAGGAGAAGAGAGAGACCCAAATGAAGATCCAAGTGGCCACAGCATTTACCTGTTCTGTGAGTCTCACTGGGTGGCTGAGCAGAGTGTTCTAGGCTGGCTGAAGAGAAACACCCTGCTCCAGAACAGTCTCAGATCCTTCCCTGTTTTGTCCCTCTGCATGACTTAGGCATGTGCTGGTAAGAAATTGGGAAATGTGGAGCTAATGTCCCAATATTCCAGTGGGACTAGAAGGAAGATGAATGAATTGTAACCAGCACTGCTGTAACAGAGCTGGAGAAGGGATTGAGGACCTGAATCTTTAGGAAGACCCTTCCCAGCACAAGATGTTCATTGCAGGCATCCACAGGGACAATTTTTTCAGAAGCAGCTGAATGGCACAACTTGCAAAGGAGAAGGAAGCGGGGGGAAAAACAGAGAGAAAATAGGGTGTAGTTGCCATCAGTGGTAGTTACTGAAAATGTGAGAACATCTCCTAGGAGAAGGAAGCGGAAACAAATCCATAAATTGGCTGTTGCTCTGTCCCTCACAATTGCAGTTATTAAATCTCTCCATTCAAATAGAAGAAATTATATTACATACTTTTAGGTCTGGATTTGACCAACTGTACGGGACTTTAGAAGATGCAAAATATTTAGCCTTAACCACACAGGAAAGGAGAATTAGTAAGTCTTTAGCTTTTATCATACATTGTCAGTATCTTAAATGAGTAGTGTAAATTACATAAAGGTGATTTATTTTTTAACTTTGATAGACATAGTTAATAGCTGTCTCTGAATCCTACACTGTAGCTGCAAGTAAACAGCAAAAACTTTAGGCAATCTAATGTAAAATACTCTTTTTCTTTTCCTGCTATAAAACATTTTTCTTTTACCAGTGTTAAAAATATTGATAAAGTTTGAGATGGAAGTATCTATTTCCACTGTATCTTTCAATTCCAACTTCCTATGACAGGAGATTTCAGTATTCTTACTTTCAAACTTCAAAATGAAAAGCTCAAACTGCTTCAAACTATAGAGATTGTTAATCGTGAATAAGATTTAGAGAATATGAGAGGGGAAATGAGCTTCAGCCTAACTTTGAATTCCTGAAGCAGCAACCTGGGATTCAGCACTTGGTTTCAGTCTCACACATTACACACTAATTGGCAGACAGGACTTTCTCCTCTCTGGGAATTGAATTAACCTTTGGTTGGAGAACTGTTGAAAAATGTATAATCCATAACTCCACACTGTTGTACAGCACTGCTGTAGAAAAGGGCCTGAATTTGATTCTATTTCTGTGTTTCACAAATCTCTGCCACATTAGAAGTTGAGAGTTGATTTTAAAGATCTGCAGTAAACCTAGTTGAGTTCAAAGAAAATTGTTTTTCCTGTTGAATGTTAATCACTCTTTTGCTTTCAGGCTTGTCTAGCAGGACCACCACTCTCACTGTCTACACTTCTAGTACTCACCAATATTCCCAGTCTCTGATAAAAGTAACATCTGCAGGGTTATGGTATCTTCAGTCTAACAAGAAGGTAGTAGTTGTGGGGTTTTTTCCCTATTATTTTGTTGCATTGTGCTGGTTTGTTTGTTTGTTTGTTTTTCCCTCCAAGAATGAGTAATTAGACTGCACTAGAAAATAACCCTGGAGAAGTGATGTTTTAGAACCAAATCAAGCAAGAGTTTGGAGACAAATACATGTCCATGGAACTTGCAGCTGGATGGTTCACTTCACTTACAAGCTGAACACGTCAGTGTGGGAAAAACCTGCCAGGTGTGGGCAACCCCTTAATAAGCATCCCACCCACCAATCAGTATGGATTAATTTGTTTTTTTTTTTTTTTTTTTTTCTGGAAAGTATGTTTTATGTCTTGCCTGCAGCCCTCCCAAACCATGGTAAACCATGTTTACTGAATCAGCTTGCCATCATCAAACCTGATCCAAATATGTGCATCCGTGGCTTCAGTGAACACAGGGACAGCAGTTGTAGATGCATTCTTTGTCTGGAGGTTGAACTGAGCACTATTATGTGGAGTTAATGCCTTTGAGCACGATCAGAAGGAAAGTAAATCTGCTGTTACAGATTTGGAAGAGGCTAAATTTTTAGGTTTTGTTCATTTATGGACAAATTTTGAGAAAACTCAGTGCCACCAAAGGAATAATTAAAGTGTCTGGCACCACTTTCACCACAAAATAAATTCTCATTCCTTGTGCAAAAGAGTTATGAATAACAGTGTGCTGATTTACATTGATCTCTCTGCAAACAGATGAATAGTAAGGATGAGCAGTTTCTGTGAAAACAGGCTGATAAATGCAACACAGGAAGCAATGGTCCTATTTATTTTGGATTTTAGGCAGTGTGGTCTTGAGAATTGACTGTTGGAGCTCACAGAAATATTGTAGAAAATAAAACAACAGCAAAAAGAAAAAAAAAAAAACAAACAAGAAAAGCCACATCAACCTACATTAAAATAACCTACATTAAAATTAAATTATAAGTCCTATCAGTCAACACTGGACATACAGAATGAATGTATTAGAAGAAATTGAACACAAAAAAAAATCAGAAACACAGCTCTTTCTGTTCTTCCTACACAATTACTTTGAATATATTTATCTTTGGGAATGAAAAATTTTAAAAGCTACTATGCCATAAATGGAAAAATCACATTGAATTCAAGTTTATGACTATTAAAATATATAATTGTTTTCATTGTGGCAAAACGATTAGCAGTATCTGTAATAGCAAAAACATGTAATTTCTAACTTTGCAGTTTGGAAGAAGTCACTCCCATTATATGCAAGTTAACAGCTGCTAATCAGAATACTGAGATTTGCACAAGAGCTGTTGAAAGACATCATAGCTATTACAATTAGTACTGAAAGAATAGAAAATAAGTAAGTAATCCCATTATCTGTATTGACAGAAATGAAAAATCTTAGACCAAATTATTCCTGTTTTCCAAGTTTAAAATGAGTAAGTGTGGCAATCGATTACTTCTTTTGCATTTCTCCTGTTGTACCGCCAGCCTTATTGATTGGTTTCAATTAATGTATGCCAACAAGTAAATTAACAGAGCACCTGAGGCATAATTCTCTGGTGGTTGGTGTACACTGACTTAGTATTTTTGCTGTTTTAATTCCTACTGAGCGTATTGCTGGGAGCTACAATATTTTTCAGTCTGGACACGGGCATTACCCATGGCTGTAATGACAGGTCATTTACAGCGAGCCCATGTTTCAGTGCAGAGATGTCTCTTTAAGTGACACCTTATCAATGGCAATTCAATTAGTCAACCCTAAGACTTTGAGATACATCTCACGCTGTGTCACACAACACTGGCTGCTTTGCATTTTAAATGTTAGCTTTTGTCATTGCTCTGCTTATGTGGTATACAGAAAAAAGAAATGCATTTTCTGTACAGTTCTTAGTTCAGAACTTCGTGGAAAACATTTTCTATGTTAAATGTACCTGCCTTCACTCTCAGCAATGCTGTCAGCTGAAGACACTTGTGGACTTGTACTTGTGGATAGGAGCTTTTCAAAGCTGGAGCTCACCCTATCACCATATCCCATGTGTCATTGACTGCTGTAAACATCAAATGATTCTGAGCATCTGAAATATCAGAACATCCAGGTGTCTAAAATATTCAGCTACTGCAATATAAATGGGATGCAGACACAAAAACTATTGTGGAGTACACGGCCTGTACATACAGTCAGAAACACAAACTGTTTTAAAGTAGCAGAGTAGCAGAGAGTTTATGGCCAGGTCCTGATTTTTCTGGGATACTTACTTGATAAAGATGTCCTAATAAGGATGTGGTCCTACTCTTCAGCCAGTTGAAGTCCTTGGGGATAAACAGAGCTGCTTTCCATGGGAAGTGGTGATGTGCTGAAAGAGATCCCTTCTGGAGTGCCTACTGTAGCACTGTGCAATTTCTTTGTTCTTTTTTTTTCAGTGCACAATCCTGTGTGTACTGAGCATACACTGTTCAGGGTGCACAAGTGTAAAGCAAAGGAGATGTATTCCCAAGCTGTGCAATGGCAAACTCTGAGCAACATGGCACACTTAAAAAGAGAACATTTTTTTTCAGTCAGTAAGTGCTCTAGATGCTTGTTGAAAACTGTTGGGAAATGAGCAATACACCCAATTTAAAAAAACAAAAAAAAGTCCAAATATTTGCTGGCTGTAACTGAGCAAAGGGTCTTCTAAACCAACACAGATATCTGGAACACCAGGCACTTTATATCCCTAAATTCTGTCTTCTAGCTCTGTTGTAGTGTGAGTGTGAGTGACTGAATACACAAGTCCTACTTACCCTATCCTTACAAATAAGAAATTATGTCTGTCAGTCTTTTCAGTAGTACTTGAATGTTTTGTGGGTCTGTACCTTCTTACTTCTAAATGAGCATTTTCATATGTGCATCTTTGAGTTTATTGTTGCAGAATCAGACTCAAAGCTATTTTTCCCATTGTTGCCTAGAAATAAAAAAATGCTTGTTATTTGCAAAGAGAAAGTTATTGCCAAGACAACTCAACTGGTGTACTTGGCAAGACTGTAAGCTAAATGTACACAGATAATTTCCCTGATGTGTGGTATTACAGAACACCAACTTGTTTAGCATGCAACATTTGTTTTACCAGTATGTGCAACATCAAATTCAGTATTCAAAATTCCATGCTAATGAACAATTTTAACTAGTTTCAAATTACTGGATCGCTATTCTGAGATCAAATTTTAATGGAGGAAAAAAGTTGTGTGATTAGGCTCATTAAAAGAGTTTAAAATTTAATTAGACTGAAGTTTAAAAAAAAATACTGGGCAAATTAGTCCTGATAGAGCTGTGCTGCTTTGTAGTAAAGAAAATTAACTCATAAGGAAAACAGATAAATGATATCCACTTATTTATTCTAGAAATGTTTTCATTTTGTTTTGTTTTGGTTTTAAGCTGGCAAAACATATGTATTTCTATACACATGTGTGTGGGCTGAGATATGCATATGTATTTTCAGAGCACATCTTTGTTAGTGTGTTAGTTTGAATCAAGAGCATGCTTTTGAAATGCACATTTTTCTTTCTTTCTTATTGAGCTTTGGTTCATGTCATGGGGAGCTTTTGCAGTGCCTCAACTTGATTCCTTTCAGATGAAACTAGGATTCAGATTTGGAAGATTTAGCACACTCCAGGAGTGTAACTAATGCACTCCAGCTGCAAATGGGCATTCAGTCCAGAGAGCCAGACTAGAGTTAATCTGAAATAAAAAGCCTGAAAGGTGTACATTATGGACAAATGTTGTCAGCATCAACTGTTTCTCTCTACAGGGTTGCCACTATCCATCTATAAACCATCTGCTAACCTAGAAATGGCCTTTGAATTTTTGTATGTTCTTTGTTTCATTTTATTATAATTTTTTTGTGTTATTTGTGATTCCATGTGATGGATTAGACATTGTTCCTACACAACCATAGCACTGCTACAGTGCAGCACAAAATAAGTATTTACACATATTCAGTGAGATGGCCAGTTATAACAGCTTCATCACTGTATAATATTAGATTGTTGCAAACCTGCATGATCTGCATCCCTCAGCAGAAACTCACTTCTGTGCTCGGAGCCATCTCTTGCTGTCTTTTAAAACCTTATCCCAACAGGTTATTATTCAGGCTGCTGTACAATTCTACAAAGCAAGTTGGATGTTCTTGGAGTGTGCATGAAATAGCAGCCCTAAAATTCACCCATACAGAGCTCAATGCCTTGCTCCACAGATTAAATTCCAATGTGAATTATATTTTCTATTATTACGGTGACAAACATTACAGATTTATAAAGTTACCTATAAATATGTGTTGCTGTCTGTAGCAACTGCTTTGCAGAGCCCTTCTGAGGTGGGGAAAGGTTTTTACATTTGCACACGTACAAGTTTTAAAACCCAACTGTACTTCTTCCATATCTCTCTAAAGCTCACTTGGTTTTCTTGCAGTGCTGTTCAACAATGCTTCCCTTTTATGCATTTGATTAAAACTGGATCACTGGGGAATATTAGCCCACATGACAAAATCATCATGTAATTTGGCAGAAGCATGGAGCAGTTGACAGACCTTGCCTAGGGAGAGCCCCAGGACAGAGCTAGCAGAGGGAATAAATTCACCTTTGACCAGAAGCAAAAGCAATGCCTTTTGGATTGAGAATTAAAGCCTTGCTGTAAAACATTCCATCTGCTCCAACACCAAACCTTCAAATGCCTGCCACAGGAGCATTGAAATTTGAACTTTTAATAAATTATACTGCTGCTTATACCCTTAAAATGAAATTATTCAGCTTCTCTCATATTCTGAAAAAAACCTGATTGCATACTTAACCTGATCTGTTTAAAGAGTAACTTAGCTGAACCCTGCAGTAGGAAAAATTATTTCTCATTACTTTTTCTGATTCTCTAATTAAAGTCATAAGAGTACATATTCCTCTAGCCTTACATGTCCAGTTCAGGATAAGGTAACCATTTAAAACAGAAATTACACTATATTTTCCAAAAATAAGATTTCTGAAAGACTCTACTATTAACTAACTTTACTTTCTCAAGGTTCATGAATATATTGAACTTTAGTGACTTACATATGCCATTCTGTCTCATTTTGTAATCAGTATTATGGGGTATGATAGTAGAATGATGAAATGTTATGACTTTCTATGTGGAATTTGTTTCAGTTTATTTTCTGAGCCAATGTATAAGTATACTTGTTTAGGGTTTGGTTTTCCCTTGGTTTTCTTTTCCTGTTCCTGTTAATAGGGTAAATGAAAACCAGACCAGAAGGATGAAACATTGTTAAAAAGGAATATGGGGTAAAACAGCAATGCATTGGCAGGAAGAATCAGCAGCCAGAAACAGCCTAATGAGAATAAACTACTCTGATACAACAGGAGGAAAGAATTCTTGCTGTATTTTTTTTAAAATCTCCCATTCTCTTGCTCAAATCATAGCTCTTTGGATGACATGAAACCAGTTTCCTTCATTACAACTTTCTAGGATGTATTCTGCTTACAAACTTCAGTTTGTGACTTTGGATGGTTTAAATGGAGCCACGAAAGCTTCTGGCTCTGTCTTCTATTAAGACCACTTAGAAAGAAAAACTTTGGCATGCCAGAATCATAAAGCCGAATATCTGAGGGTTTCTACTGAATGAATTAACCTCAGAATAATCCCCACTCAATCTCTATCTAGTCATGACCTAAGTGGATACATCTCAGGAGGAAAGGTGGTTTATAGAACGAAGATTCAGAACTAGAGTAATGCAGATAAGGGACACGTGTGTTGTAATTCATGTTTAATTTAATCAAGATGTTCAGTGGTGCTAACATGAGATAAAAATACACTAGGTTTTGTCAGAGAAGTTTCTGGAAGTGATAGTGGACATATGCCATTGTGTGTTCCAATAATGTATCACTAAGTTGGTTGTTCAGAGCTTATTCAGAGAAATAAGTTTTCCTTAAAAATTGTAAATGAAATCTGATCATGATTTGTGAAAATCTTTTATATCCATCCATCCATCCATCCATCCACCAGCCTCAGAGGCTTAATTTGCTAGAACTACAGAACCACTACTAGATTAAGAAAACCCAACCACAAAACAAACAGAGAAACAAACCCAGTTAAGGTAGAAAAGTTAATTTGGCTATTTTTTTTCTTTTAAGGCCACTTCTGGCCACATATATTACAGAAACTTTTCCATAGTAGGTTTTGCTTTCTAAATGTTCAGCATTCTTGTCTTGCATCAGAAACTTTAGTGTGTTTGTCTTTGTGACATTCACAAAGATTACAGAACTGTTCTCCTATAAAGTAACCTAAACAAATGAGCTGCTGAGTAGCTGTAACAAACATTTTCTGCAGTTAACCCAATACATGTTCTCATCAAATTTGTGAAACAAACCAGAAAGTATTTTTGTTTTAGACAGTAACTTTTATCAGAAAAGCAGTTCAATGTTGGATAATAATCACTTTGGAAAAGAAAAAATAAAATGACAAACTACATTGAAAGGTATTTAGAAATGTCTTATTTGTACTAGAACACGAGGACCCGTGTTTGTATTGCTGAAAAAGAGAATTTTTATCTAGAAAGGAAAACTTCCTAGTAAGTGTGCAACTAAGATGAAGTTGGGAAAAAGTTCCTTAATAAATTCCTTCAACTTTGATTTTGCAGGTTTTTAACTAAATAGAAAATTTTACCTTACTTATAGGATCTAACTTTCTTTGTATTGTTTTGAAAAATAATAATATATCAAAATATTTTTCTTCTTTTTCGCCTCTATTTTCCTTTTTTTTCATATTCAGCTAAATTGATAGTTTGCTTAATATGGGGGACCATTTGGGACCATGTAATATTCAGATTCTTCTGCGAACTTATATGTTTCATACAGAATTCTTTGTTATTCTCTGAACCACAGTGTCTTGACAAAAAGCTTGCTTAATGGAACAAATATTCCCCAGCTAGGGAGTTTAACATATCAAAGGTAGAAAAGACTAAGTAATTACCCTTCTAAATTGAATTCTGGTTAAGATTTAAAACATAATTATTAAATAAGGTATCAACAGGGCATGAGTTTCTTGAAATTACAGTTTTGGGAAGATGATTCAGTCATTTCCTAGAGCACCATATCATGGGCTGGATAACCCATATCTCTATGACATCAAATAGGGCAGATTCTGTTCCTGGCTAGCACAAAGCATGTGTAATTCAAGAGCAAATCAATTCTGTCTTAATTTTGGCTCCAAGTGATTGTGAGAATACAAACATTGTCAAAGACAATTTGATAGAAACACATCGACAGTTTCACAAATGTCTTGAAGAGGGAAGCATGGGGAGAGAGGTTTAAGATTAGGAAAAGATTTTAATATTCAGAAATTGAAGCTATTTTGCATTAACAATATGAAGTTTCATCCACCTTGTGTAGTTGAGGTTGCAAGTCCTCACAGGGTTTATGAGCAATGTGCTTGTTGATGTCATCTTTTGCTGTTTGTATTAGATCATATTTCCTATCCAAGAAGTAAAATCACATGATTCCTATGACAGAAAATAAGTTGTATATGTATCATGGGAATCACCCTCTCTACATAACCTCAGACTATATGAAAAAGAATTCTACGTCAAGAGTCTCATCCTGTGTTCCACAAATGTTTTGCTAAATGTAGGGAAAAACTTTATCTCTACAATATTTGAAATATTGTTAGACCCTATAGTCAGAAAATGCACATGAAAAATCCTGGATTTCAACTTCTGTGTACAGGTTGGGTTGATCTTGTCTTTATTCAGGCACTGTCATGTCAGATTCTTCTTCTAAAGAAATCTTGGAGTGTTTTAAAACTTGAAAGGTTCTGCAAAAAGCTTCAGTGTGGTATTTCATTTATCTTTCTCAATACCAAGAAACAAAAAGCCCACACAACTCTGATACCCCTCACCAAAATCTGATACTAGTATGGATAACAGTATCCCTTAAATCAGTTGTCCCCATCTCTAAATCCTTATTGAAGTCAGTTGAAAGGCTTTTCTCATCTTAGTGGGGCATTTGCGTTTTAGTGAGCCCTCTCCCAAGATTAAAGGTTGCCATCATTACGGGGCTCTGACTAAGGAATAAACCTGCTGTGTCTGAGTTCAGCTGGTCAAAAATCCATTACTGAACATTTATGTGGAGACATTATTCCATGTCCTTACTGTCATTCATAAAAATTTAAGTAATGTGGAAAAGAGAGCTGCAGAGATGTCCTTTTTGGCAATGAAACTCTGAAATAGTTTTCTGTGAAGTGTCCTGACATTTTCTCTCCAGTACAGAATATTTACAGTGCTAATATAAATGTCTGAGGCGCAAATAGTTCCTCCTGGGTGTGTAGAATCTAAACCAGCAGAACCCTTGGAGACAATCCAGAGATGTGAACAGCCTATAGAGGTATTTTCTGTGAGCCATATAGCATTTGGATCTGGAGAGTATAAATAAAGATACAGTGAAACCAGTCCGAATGGCAATTTACCACATATTCAGCTATGGCCATTGGAGCCAGCTAGTGCTGGAATTTATTTCCCCAAGAGTTTATTTATGTCAAGTACAGAGTGTTACTGTAATTTTGGAGCAGGCTCTCTCAAAGGCATGAAGCTGATGTGTGCTTCTCTGATGTTGCCAGCAGGTTGGGCTCTTGGTTTCCCATTCTGATGGGATGGCCCCACCTTCAGGCATCCTTTAATTAGGAACTCAGAGATGAAGGTAAAAAATGTAGATCTGTTTCTATCTCTAATTAAGCTTTGCTGCTGAAAGTTTTCAACATGCATATTCAAAGTTTATGTATTGCCTGAATTCTGCACTGAGGGCTGTTCACAATGTGATCCAACAGCTTCACTTTCTTATTTTGCTGTGGCTTTATTGGATAACACAGGAACTGGCATAACTGCTCCCAAAATTTTGTGAAACAGTCTGTCTCCTGATAATATTGACTCATCCCTACTGTAAGGCTGATGTGGACTTCATTTTTGATCTATCACTTAGTTTAGGATGGAGTACTCCAAGATTGAAGTGTATTATTAAATTCTGCATGTTTGACACACTGTGTATTTCATAGCTTCCTAGAGATCTGCTGCTCTTTTAAACAAGTTCAGTTAAATATTTTGGTTTTCTTTCCATCCAAACATTTGAGCTGTGGAATGCAGTAAACTCCTACAGCTGCACAGGCACAAATTTCAGTGGAGCATAAATGTCAGGATTGGAGAGAAAACGAGGAAGGTGTGTTTTTCTAGCTGCATAGTGACTGTCCATAATTTCAGTTCTCTTAGTTTTATCTGGCACTCCCTATGAAAAAAGGGCCATCTCCAAGTTGCTTTGAGACACTTCATAAAATCCACTGCAGCAACAGATGCAGTGTCAATACAAGATGTATGAATTTGTGGATGAAGTGAGATTTCAAATGAGAGTATCCTTTCTGCTTTGTTCATGAATTTCTTTTATCCCTTACTGCCAGTGATCTAAATGTTGAAGAGTTGCCATTATGACTATTCCACTTGTCTCCATGATAAATGAAGGTTCTTGGCTCTTATTAGCTGGAAAAAAAGAAAAAAAACCCAAAAAACAAACCCCACCCAAAACAACCACTTCGAATTTAAAATAAATCCCTGAGTTTGTTGGGCTCATTGCATTTGTGGATTTAGGCTTTGAGTCAGAAGTAGTTAAGAAGTAAAAAAATGTAAAGCATGTACTGTGTCCATGAGGTCATCAAGGCTACAAGTATGTTGACTTTTGGCCTTAACATGAAAATGGGCAGTTTCATCAACATAGGCATTCTGCTGTTTATTTCAGTGAGATCACTCCTTAATTTCAGTGAAATAAAATGGTAATTTTATGAGTCAGACTCAGTCTTGCTAGAGTAATTTAGAAATTCACATCTACCAACCCCTATACTTCAGACATCATGGGTTTGAAGTATGATGCTTCTTTTCCTTGATTTCGTAAATAATTTAGATTAACAAAATACAGATGGTTTAGGCTCCCAGTAGCTACAAGTTCAAGAAATTGTTTAACCTTTGAAAGGAAGACTCTATACTTTTTCAGTTCTTTCAGCATTTTATTCAGAGCTTAACTGTTCAGGGGTTTTATTGTTTTGTTTCTTTCTTAAGAAGTCTATTTTCTTTAAAACATCTGTTGGAGGCATATTTGGAAGTAATGGGTATGTGCTTAATGAGTGTGTGATAGAATACACAACATGAATCTGCAGTTTTCAATCCTTCAAGGAAATCTTCCTTTGCAAGATTTCCTGAAGAAACCTAATCTTCTGGACATCAATTTCAGTATTTTAAAATATTTTAAGGATATATGTTATCCTTTGAAAAACAAAGAGCATGTACGAACCATAAGGTGGTATTATTATGTATTGATTTCTGTAAGACACAGCAAATACTCTAGTTTTGCTCCCAAATATGGACACTTATCTTTCTTTTTTTTTTCTTTCTTTTTTTTCTGAAAAATACTCCCTCATAAGAAAATGAATATTCTGGTGGATTCCTGCAAGATATTACATAGAAAAGATGTGTCAGATGTTTTGTGAATTACTCCTCTCTATTTAGTTGAGGGATGTTGGGGGATGCATAATAGATAAAGAACTGCTAGATACACTTTTATCAAAATCTATGTCAATATTTTTCCACAAGCTGTATTGTTTTTCTCAATGTTCTTAGTAAAAAAAAGTGTGACTTTACCATGGATAAATAGTATGTTTTGTACAATTTTTTATTGAGTTTATTTTAGGAGTCATTGCTACTGATTTTGTATTTTGATTGGAATAATAGCATTTGCCTAAAGCTCAAACAATCTGACAGCTCATCTGTGTTAAGTTATCATAATAAGTTTGCTGGAAGTGCCAGGAGTCTAAAGCAGAATAGATTAGCAGAAGGTGATTGCAACATCTGGGTTTTAAATCAGAGCTGAAAACTGGAGAGTTTTGGCATGGTTTTTAACTTTTTGCAAGTTCTATCTAAAGTGCAAAACAAGTGTTCCTCTAATATAACTTCAAGGCTCAATATGTGATGCTGTTAAAATATTATTTCCATAAATAGCAAGAGCACTATGGCAGAAAATCAGTTCTGAATGTAGGTGTGGACAGCTCTGGAATGTTGTGAACTCAATTTTCTCTCTGTGTTGAGCCTCTTTTTTGGGCAGGAGTCAGGATGGAGCAGCACTGCTTGCCACAGTGACTGATGAATGATTGCATAGCTCTAATGGGACAAATAGAAAGAAGAAATGAAAGGGTAGAGAGACATCCCCTCATGCCTAGTTAGAGCAGTACCCTGTACACTAATGTGATATTTTATGGTTATTTATCCCCTGGCACTATTTAACACCACCAATTTTGAAGATAAATGTAGTAAAAGCATTTTTATCCTGCTGCTATGAAAATGTGCTTTTAATAGATTTAGGTTTTCTTGGGTCATAAGAAAGAAATAGAAAGATTTTGCAGCTTTCTAAAGGACTGTATTATATGTGGAGTTTAAAATGTCATAAAGCAGCTTGAAACACTGTAGGGAGTCTGTGCAGTAATTGGAAAAATGTTTCATACTAATGTTTGGATTGCATTAGTGTGAGCTGTTGGCATACATTTTGTGACAATAAACATGTCTTTGCTTAATTGTAATTATAGCTTACAAAAAGGTTTAAAGAAAGAAAGTCAGAAAGGTACTTTGGTGAGTATGGATAATGACATTTTAATGCACTTAAGGCACAATGCAGCACTCCTAAAGACCAGCTCTGGCTTGCATGCACTGTAGGTAGACCAACTTTACATATTTATTTAGTGATGTTTGGAAAATTGGAAAGTTTGTTAGGACTTCTTTATTCTACCCCTTTTCTTTCCAAATTAACAACTGACAGGGTTGCCAGTCTGTATCTCTTTCTCTGATTAAATTCCTGTTAACACATGAGCAGAATGTGATCATTATTCAGTATCATACAGGGGCCTGTTACCAAATTTTCACTGGTGCTGCTGTCTACAGATCACTCCTTCCACAGCAGGTTTAGTCAGCATAGCAAAAGATGGAAGACATAGAATCATCCACCTTTGAAAATTCACTTGAGAAAAAGAAAAAAAAAAAAATCTAAGTATAGGATCTGTATCAGCATCTCATACCTCCACAGCAGCCCATTGCAAATGCAAAGCTGGGCTTTTGTGTGCAGGTTTGGACCTTGTGCAAATCCCTCAAACATCTTCATGTATTTATAGTTTTCCATTTAGAACCACTGAGAACTCTAAGCTTAAATTCTGGATCATGAACAACCAGGAAATGTAAAATTTATTTTCCTGTCTTCACAACAAGGTAGGTCTGCATGACTGGTAAAGATAATTTAAAGAGAAAAATAACAAGGTGAAAAATGTTTACATGTAATAGGGAGATTTCAAGTAGCACTGCTTTTTACTTGGTTTGACTTTCCAAAGAAAATTTAAGATGTAACTTCAGTTTTCACCACTGTCTTTAATGACATTACAAATTATGTTGAGCAGAATAACTGACCTATAGCTGAAATCCTTGTGATTATAGCATCTATTTTGTGTGCCAGCTTCCACAGATAGTGTGGATCGTGGCAACAATGTGATTGGCTGGGCTTCAACCTGAGCTACTGATAAACCTCCTGAGTTTATCCTTGATCCCTAGTATGCCAAAGAGCCACACCTTCCTGTGGGCACTAAGGTTGTGAATGCTTCAAGACACATCAAGCTGGATGGATAAGCAGCACATTTACCCTATATTTTGATTGCTATATTTTAAATTTTGCACTGGGCTTGCAGTCCCCCATCCTACCCCTTCTTTTTCCTTTCTTATTTATAGAATAAAATACTGTGTTCAAAGTTCCTGCACAAACAACAGTCTCTCATTGGACATGGTCTGCTTGAACACGTTCCCTGTGGTGGAACCCACATTATACAAAAGGTTGTCAACATGGAATCATTAGGACATATAAAGTAGTGGTTTCATTCTATGTATATAACTTTTATATCTACTGCTTACTTATCTGAAGGCAGTATCAGCCATAACAGCTTTCAGGAGTTTGAATAACAGCTGACATTCTTGATAACAGAATAAAATTTTCTAGATAAGAATCTAGAAATGTGAAAATATATTTTTAATCTGAGTTATACCACAAATGCCATCGCACAAGTAATGGCAAGTGATTTAGAGGGCAACATTAAATGATTACCAAAGAGAAGGTTGTCATCAAGTGCCTTATCAGTGTATCAGTGTGAGTAACAGGTAACTCCATCAAGCACAGAGCAAAGGCAGTTCACTACAAATGTGGTATATCTCTACATGGAATATGGTGCAGAGGTTTACAGATAAGCCAAACTTACTCTCTCAAGCAGCTTTAGAAAAGTGCATTTTCTCTGAAGCATTAAAATTGTTAGACTAAGACATGAAACTCTAGTAAAGGCTTTTTGCACTGTTTTCTCTCAAACAATTCTGAGTAAATGGTTTTCCTAAATTATTTCTCTTTCAAACCTAAAACTATGACTGTAGAAATTTAACCAATTAATCAAATGCTATGATAGATGAGAAAATTGACCACTCTCCACTAGGTGAAAAACTAAAAGCTTCTGCATTCCTGGTAACAATTTATGGTGGTTATGTTAAAGGCTTTAAAATGTTCTGGTTTTAATTCATTTTTATCTTCATGGTATAAATACAGGGGTTTTTAAAAAGATTTGGCCCTCAGTGAAATGTAATCAGTCTGACTGGGTGTTTATGGATCTTTGATTTACCTGTCCTCTGTCAAAGCTCTGGAGGTGGCAGTGGAGAAGCTCCTTTTCCAATGATTTAAGGTATATTTCAGGGAAGAGCAACAAAACTGGAGAAAGGAATTGTGTGCCTCTCCATGAACAGTCTTCCAGCTTTTTCTTTGGTGGTCATGACACTCACTTTCTTTTGTTATAGCATGGGGGTTTTTTTAAAAAAGAGGCACATTTTCATAGTATGAGGTTCTTCTAGTGCCAACCTCAAGTGGAATATTCACACACCATGTGAAATCATTTTGACAGCTGTGTTCTCCAGAAAATACTCTGTGAGGTCCAGGGAGATGTAGGAGATGGTTGTTTACAATATGAATCCTCATCTGAGGCAGGAAGAGTCCTTCAGAACACATCAGTGACAGATATGGCTCCAGATGGGAGGTATATCCAGCAGAGGGCTGCTGTGGATACCAGGAGCCAATCTTGCTTGTCAGGACAAGCTAGGAGACAGGAATTCTGCTAAGTTGAGAAGCTCTGCCATAGCTTCTTGTTGTCCCACTTGCTGCACCAGAAAGCTTTTCTGATGTAGCCCCAAGGTGGTATTGGTATCCCTGCACCAGCAGGAACATCTTACTCTCCTTCCAGCAGCTCTTCCACACTGTGCTCTCCTGACCCCATCTGAAAGAAAATTCCTGAAAGAAATACCCCCATCTGAAAGAAATACCCCTGCAGGTGTGCTGCTCCTGTACACACCTGAAGCTCAGCTTTAGTAACTCTAGAGAGTTCAAGACACTGGTAAGTAAACACCAACACAAACCATTGCAATCTGTCTTGTGCTACAGCCCTGCATGGATTTTACACCTGTCTTGAACCATGTTTTGACCAAAAGAAATGTTTTGGCATAACCATTTAATCCACCTGTGTGGATTTTACACCATAGAAGGTGTCACCAATGCTGCCTTCAGAGATCTTGAGAGAGTTGTTTATGGTTGGAAGGAATAATTTACTACTCAGTTAATCTTAATTTGTTCCTCACTGAATGTTAGTACTGCTCAAGACATGTGTGTTTTACTTTTTGTGTCTAATACTTTATGGGTTATATTAGACTGAATTTTCTGGTAATAAGTCAAAGTCAGATAATTCCACTTTGTAACTATTCTTCCTCCAATTTCCTGCATGAAGCTGCTGTCAGAAGCTGAACTGTATTTATTTATCCTTTATAGGCCAAAGCATGTTGGCTCTGCAGCAAATAATCACTGTCTGGCTGACTTTATTGAGCATCCATGTCAATTCATACTATAAAATATGCTTTTCATGTACTACAAAGTCTTTTTAGGGCATCTGAGACCAGAGTATGGTCTCAGTACAACAGCAGTACTTGAGATAAACCCTTAAGAGATCATGCTCCTGACATGAGGAAATAAACTGCTTGATACGTTCTGTCTGAAAGTCTCTTGGATCATTGGAAGTGAGTTCCCAGAACAAAGGAGAGAATCCAGTAGTAAGATCCTGCTAAAATATTGAAAATACTGCCCTCCCAATAAAATGCTTTTTCAACAGTCACTTTTACTTGGAAATTTATCATTTTATTTACCAACATAATGACCTCAAAACTCCCAACTCCAGTAAAATAAAGGGAAACATTTTACAACTTCCAAGCCTACGTTGATTATCTAACTCCAGAAAACATTGCCTTGCTAAAGTAATTATCTCCAGGATTCATAACTTGCATGCTTTTGTTAATGTTCATTAGAAATGAGACACCATTGGGGTCTACAGACAGTGCTTGAATACAAAGAGCAATTGCTCTCCTTCCATAACCCAGGACATCAGTTTGGTGTCATCTGTTCATGTCTCCTACTTCTGTCAGAAGAAAAAATGGGTAAATGGTTTTATTATCTGCATTAAAGGATGAATGAAGGTCTTCCATAGAAATATGGAGTAAGAACACTGTACTGACATTTTCCAGTGCATCCAGCAATCAGACTGGATGGGTTTTAGCTACACACATTTTCCTTATCCCTGCTTATGTGAGGGTGAACAGACTGCACTTGAATATTTAGACCTTGCCTTTCCTGAAAACTTCATTCATAGTGATTATAGGTTCTGCTTCACTGACAGCTTGTGGTAGGGCAATTCATTAAGACTAATTGAATTCTGAAGGGAGGCAAAAATAACCTTTGGATGTGAGTGTGAGTTATTGAGAGATACTGTAATGCACATGCTCATAGTTTTCAGAGTCTATAACAAAGAACATACAGATTTACAAAACAACAAAGGTAATTTCACATTTGAAATACTGGAGTTTAAAAAATCAGTGTGGAATTAAAAATAGTGCCTTTTGCTTCCTCATTAGCAATCATGATTGTTTAGTCAATAACAGTCAGGAGAAGTGACACAAAAACTTGCTTCGCTGCTGAAGCAGGCAGGATATTGACTTTTAAACAAATGCCTCAAACATACTGTGCTTACACTTCTGGTTTTAATATTAAAAGCTAGTGGGGGAGCTTGTCTTGTCTTATTTTATCATTCATATTAATCTTGCATGCCCAGCAAACTTCATGCTGGTTTGTTGTTGTTGTTGTTGTTGTTGTTATTTTCCACAAGAAAGAGAATCACAAACGTATCAAATCATCCTTTTCTTTCCAGAGTTTGATAGAAACCTCTGTAAGATTTGGAACTTTGGAGATATTTCCATTGATCTCAGCTGCTATGAGCATGGATAAAAGCCAGAATAAAGCAAAACAAACGACCCCTCAGGATTTCTTCATTCTAATAATTAATGTCTGAAGCTTTTCAGCAGCACTGTTGGTGAACCATGTGTCTGCACTGATTTTTTGGGATATTGGATAGTTAAACTTAGTAGGACTAATGAGATCTGAGAATTATATAATGTATAATTGTCAAGTATTCTCAGGGTAGTCAACTTAAAATGTAATTTGGAAATTACAAGTGCTGTATTTTGTGATTCTCTGTGGATTATTGAAATATGGAAGATGCATTTTTGTGCTGAGGTTAGCATTTTAGTTCTTTGTCCTTTCTTATTTCATAAGAATTTTGAATCTTTGACTGATTTTTATGCTGTATTAAGATTCTGGAATGTTCAAATGGCCTTTGTGTGGGACATACTGACAAGAAATTATCTTCTAACTATTTAATCTCCCCTAAAGACCTTTGAAGAGATATCATACATTCATTACAGGGAGCTTTTTGGGTTTCATGCTCTGGAACCATGTGATTCATGGAGCATTTTGTCTGGTTTTTAACATATTGAGGATATTTTGGTCTTTGCTTTTAACATCAATTGCATTAAACCTGACTTTGACCAACTTGACAGGACCACATAGAATTGAAAGTGCACTTCATGTTAATTTATGTGAGTGAACAGCATGGAAGTACTTTTGAATCCCTATTTGCAAAATGGCCATGTTCAGCAGAACCCAGATTTTAGTTGATCACTTAAAAAATAGCTAAAGAGGAGGAAAACAAAATCAAATACTTCTATAATTAGTTTTATCTACCTCACTTAGCCTTTTAAATGTTGCTGCTGTTACCATGACAGTTTTTAGTTCTCCTCTCAGGGTGAGTTCCACCATGCTCTCCTGGGAGATGAGCTAAGGGAGGAGCTCTGTGTTCTGCGTCAGTATGCCCAGTTATTCTGTTGCAAAGTTTGCAGAGAGATGTCAGCCCTCAGGTTGCAATTCACTCAGCCTGTTTAGGATATTGGGTATGAATAGGGCCAACAATAATGAGCTGAAGTCTAGAAAAGAGGAGTCTTTTGTGGCGATGCTCCCCGCTTCGGTGCTTAACACCCAGCCAGCTATAAAAGTATCTAACATACTGGCGAGGCAAAATGGTCTTAGCCACAGGATAATTTACTTAATTTCTTGCCAATTAGCACAAGATTCTAATGACTAATTTGGGAATTGGGGAGGAAAAACAAAGATAAACAACAAAGCCCTGCAGCAAACCTAAGCAACCAAGTGCCTCCCCTCTCGGGGCCAGCCAAAGCTGGAACAAGACCCCTTCATTCCCCAGCCCTTCCTGTCCTGTTGGGGCTCAAGCCCACATTCTCCCCTCCCCAACACCCCATCCAAACAGGCAAGGACAAAGAACAGCTTTGGAGCCTTCTGGAAACTTTGCTGTCAGGGACTCAAGCCAAAGTCACAATGCCCCCAGCCAAATTCACAAAGTGGTCAAGCCTATCAAGGCATACAGGGCAAAGCAATCATCATGCACAGTTAATCACAGAAATCTCTGTGGTTGACACATGATAAATATTCATGGACAAGTGTTTCTGCCATCATTACATATTTTAAAATAAAGATCTCTGTGTGAAATTGAAACCTAATGCTTCATCTAACTTGTTTGCAGTGCAGGAAAAAAAAAAAAAGAGATTTTTACCTATTAAAATGATGGATTGCATCTCCTTAAAGGATGATTATAATTAGTTGAATAAACATCTAGAAAGTAATGATCTGTAAAGATACTACTATCCCACTTTCACACACAGTAATGAATGCAACAGAAATCCTTGGTGTGCTGGTTTACCAACCAAAATGATGGTTGTACATGACATCCTTACTGATACAAAATGCAATAAACCTCTTATAATCTTAAGATGCTTCTTTGTAAGTTCGTGACAAATTAGTCCAAACCATTATGAATTAAAAATTAGTTCTTTTTAAGCTCTTTAAGCACTTTTGAAATGTTGTCTGGGGTTCAGTTTGAATATGTTTTTCTGACTGCATCAAAGTAATAGAATCTGCTCTTATGAAACCCCACCTGGAGCACTGTGCCCAGATCTGGAGCCCCCAACATAAGAAGGGCACAGATGTGTTGAAGAAAGTCCAGAGGTGGGAAAAAAGAGGCTCAGATGGCTGGAACACATTCTCTATGAAGACGAGATGAGGGAGCTGGGGCTCTTCAGCCTGGAGAGGAGAA
>VWYP01022056.1:0-24555 GCA_013400435.1 Pycnonotus jocosus | reverse complement strand
ACAAGAGGCTGTGAGCTGCCACCCTTAGCACAGCAAAGGGCACAGGGAGCTGTGGCACAGCCAGGGGAGGACACTGGGACACATGGCAGGAGCCCATGGCTCCATGGCTCAGAGGAACAGAGAGACTGTGGCACTCTTGGGCTGTGAGGGGGTAAAAGCCCAGGGGTTCCTTTGCTCAGGGTCCCTCCTTGGAGGCACCAGCTCAGGCTGTTTCTGTGTCACTGCACTGTGCATAAATGGCTTCATGGAATAAAACATCTGAGACTCTGCTATGGAAATCCTGGGATTGAGCTGGTGAGGAAACCTGCTCTGACTGTGGGTGGGGTGTGCAGGGGGTCAGGCAGGGACCCACTGGGTCACTGGAGCCACCCCTGTGGAGGGGCCTTGGTCCCAGCAGTGACAGTCTGGGACATTGGGACTGTGGCTGCCAGAGAGCCTTGTGAATGGTTGCACTGGGAAGTTTCCTTAACTGGGGGTTGGAACTAGATGATCTTCAAGGTCCCTTCCAATCCAAACCATTCTATCACTCTATGAAATTCTCTCATCCTAGTGTAATCGAGAAAAAAATTATCTTTAATAGAAATAATTGAAATTTGTTTATAAGCATGCTGTTCCTGGATTTAAGGATAACAGCGAGAGAGCATTATTTAAACATTTTCTGTAGGCCTGTGGGGTTTGATTTTTGTAGTGCAATAATCAGTGGTGCATCCCTCCATATGGTGCATGGATTAGCTGGATACCATGATGACTGTGACACTGTGTTAAATATGAATGTAAAAACTATTTACATGTTACTATGAATGAATAGGTGTATTTGTTATGAGATCTGATTGTTAGGGAAGCAAGACAAGTCTTATACTGTTACTTCTTCCTCCAATTCTTACCTTGTGGAGGATGTTTTCTTGTGTCATCTTGACAGATGGTTTGTTCACAGAGTTATTCAGACATTAGAAATGATACTCTTTAGAATTTATTTTCCCTGTATTTCAAAAGAGTTTATAAATTCACACATGGCATATGATATGTTCTTATGCCTTGGGGAGGAATATGTAAAACAGTATTGGATAAGAAATGAAAAGATGGGAAGGGAATGAAGAGCAGACAAATGGGTTTCAAGAAAAGATCTGATTCTGGTGTGAATGTAGCTATTCCTTCTGTTTCAAATCAGCAAACTAAAAAGTATAAAAAGATAATTTTCACCAATTGATCTAAACTAGATTTAAACACCAGTTTAGCTGAATGACTGAGGTGTCAGGTTTTGAACAGTTATAGCTTGTGCCTGTCAATTTACCAATGCAAGGTAAATCAATATGACCTTCATCTGAATGAAATTAAGAATATCAACTAGAGGCTTGTATCATTTAATGCTGTGATTGCAGATAAGCTGATTAAATTTATGTAGACTTAGACCATTTCTGGTTTGGATCTCTGCAGGGCTGGCAGCCTATTATAAGGGAAAAAAATGTTGATTGTCGAATTGGAGTTTACTTTTAAACCATCCAAAAGCCATTTGATTGGATTAGTGTTCATGTGGTGACCATTCAAGATGTGGCCAGATGAGACACAAATGTCAGAGGCAGTACAAGCTAAAGGGTTCCCACCTACCTGCCCACTCTGCCTCAAACAGACATTTCTCAGGCTGTTGTATTACAGACTATGAGGAGAATTAAACTTTTACAAGAAGTGTCTTTTCTAAATTGTGTTTTTAATGTGAAATTCTTTTTAGATCTTTACAGGTAATCAATATCACTAAATAATCCCAGCTTTGGTAATTCTTAAAACCTAATGATTTTTAATGCTGTACCTATCTCTGCCTCTGTCCTGTAGCCCAGTTCTTATCTCCTCTGGGCCAAGAGGCCACCCAGCTCTGGGATCAATTAGGGTCTTGCCTGAAACACATCCCTGTACCTCCAGCATAGCACAGAGAAGTCCTGTGGGAAAGGGTTGTACTCCAAAGGGGGAGTTTTCTAGCCCCTGGTTAACCCACTTCCCCTTCAGCATCTCAATGGACCTTGCCACTGCATTGTGGCTTCCTTTTGAATTATCTGTTTAAATTTTAAACTGCTTTCTGGAGTGTTTCCCCTGGGTGTTGTAGAGAAAACTTTAATCTCATGTCTGTGCTGAGAGGCATGAAGGAGGTCCCGTGGTAGTTCTTTCTGACAGGGAAATGGATGCTGCCTCACAAAACAAGTTTGAATTTTACTCCCAAAGTCTCCAGGCAGTTCTTTCACAGCTTAGCTAACAGGCACAGACAACACTTTGAGAAAAACCAACTTAAAACAAGCAAACAGAACATAAGGAAAAAAGCTTAGTAGGAATTCAATTTTGTTGCCAGCAACAAACTTTTCAGAATCTTAATTTTAAATCTACCTAATGATTTCAGACACTCTTTTGGATTTCCAGATTGGAATGCATTCACAAAGTAATTTAAAACCTTCTCAGTGAAAATTTACTGAGATGCCCAGGCTACCGTGGCTTTCAATCAATAACCTCTCCTTTAATAATACAGTATCCTGTTGACAAGAAAAATAGTGGATATGTCTTTCTGTAAATCAGTCAAAGGGGATAAGCCCAGAGAAGGAGTAGAAACTAAATTCTCCAGATCAATAGCTACTGTTGTGTATCTGTCACCTCCACTGTGTGGCAGGAAGTGTAGTTGAAACAGAAATAGTTATTGATGCATTTTCAAATTTCAAACGTTCACTCACTTGAAGATACTTAATGAGAGTTTCTAAAGCACCTGATTACTTGTCCTGGCTCTAATGACCTTTGGAAGTCAAAATCGATCTTGGGTTTTTATTTTTTTTTCCCCCCATATATTGCATGTGTCTATCCACAGACTGATTTTTCCTAAGGAACTGAAGTGATTTGCATAAGGTAATGCAGGGAAGCCCTGAGTGCAGTGGTTTCTAGAGCTGCAAACAAGTGCCACAAGCAGCAGTGAACCCTTTCTCTCTTCAGAGGGAAGAGCCCTGGCACTGTGAAGCAGCTGAGTGCAGGCAGGGTTGTGCTGGCTCAGAAACACAGCAGAGCACTGGCAGAGACCAGCAGAGAGGGTTACAGAATCAGAATCTTTGTTATTGTAGTCCCTCTGCTTTAGCTACCTGGGCTGGATTCTTTTTGAGCCACATCTGTGATCCATGCTGCTCTTGCACGTCACTGTACACCTCTCTAACAGCTTTTGAGTGCTAAAATATTTAAACTATTTAAAAGCCAGAGGAAGAAAATAAAATTGGAAGGTGTGGAAAACTAATTGTAGGTCTAGAGTAAGAACCTGTTTCTCATCTAAAGTAAGCAGATAAAATTCACTATATTCCATAGAGTTACTGATTAACAGGAACTGATGTCTCTTTGATGTTTGCTGCCTGTCCCCACTCAAAGAGAGTGTTGGCAGAGGAAGTTAAGTAAGGAGGGTAGGAGAGCAGTGTTAGAGTGTGCTGGTTACAGAAAGGTGACCTGCAAATCAATTTGAAGGTACACGCTTGGTGCCCCCGGTAATAGCCAAGCTTTCAGCACATTATTATCCAGCCTCACCTGGATCACTGCCCTCAGTTCATGGGCTGACATCACATCAGCTCTGCTGGACCATGAAGCAAGCTAATGGTTAAGTGTTAAGTGAGCAGCAAAGTTTGGTAAAGCATTCACTTTTAAATACGTTACTAAGAATCTTTTTGGTCAGAACTGTACTTCACAGGAAATAAAGAAGAAGTAAAATCAGAGTTTTTTTCTTTTTTTTTCCCCTCATCTTGATGAATCTAATTATGTGCCCTCTCATTTTTATGGCTTGCTTGACAAGGAGAAGATGAGTAGGAATCTTAATAGAGTCACACAAGTGACAGTCAGGAAGTTCCCTTTTCTTTGGGGTATTGAGTTGCCTTAGAAAGGAAAGGGGAGAGAGTTCTGTGGGAGGAGGATAAGGCTTTTCAGCCCTTCCAGGATCAAATTAAACTGTTCAGAATGAGCCTGAGAACCTGCTGGGACAGGTACATATGAAAATGCATTTTCAAGGAAGTGGAATTATGCAGAGGAAAGCAATCAGATGAAGTCAGGAACACGATTTTGAAGTAAAGAGGGAGGTAATAGACTCTTAACTCTGGAGGTGAGAAAACTGAGAGTCATCCCATCAGTCTTTGCATATGCAGACAGATGCAAATAAATTCTCCATGACAACAAGGAAGTCTCCTCCATATGTCTGGCAAGTCTTTGCAAAGACAAAGATGGTAAAACTCTGAAATACATTAGTTGGGGAAACTGTGGATTATCCATAGTACAAAAGCCTCAAGAATAACTCAGAACACATCTGTTGGGACTGCCATGAGGAATATTAGGGAGAAATTACNAGTGAAGAAAAGATAAGTTCACAAATGTATCTATAGTGACTGCAAAATATCTGTACCTAACACTAAAACCAGTCTCTTCAAAGTGTTGTTAAATTTGTTCACATGCAAACATAATTGACTCTAGATGACAAAGTAATAATATGTAAAATCACAGAAACAAGAATTCTGAGATGTGACTTAATTTTTTTTTCTTAAATATGTAGACTATCCATGTTTCTTTTTTGCTGTTGCAAGATGAAAATGTATTGTTCTAGATGCTTCTGGAACAGTGTATCTACCAAGTAAAATTTTTTTAAAGATGGAGTTCAAAATTTTACCTACAATTTTGCTGTAACTTTTCCTTTATTAAAAATAGCAGAATCCTGGTTCCTTCTGGTAGCTGTCAGAGAAAGGAACTTCAATACTGAAGCATGATCAGGTGTGAGCTTGAACTCCTTCCTTTTTCTCCATTTCAATCTCAAATTCACACTCCACAAACTGCAATCCTGCAATACAGAATCCTTATGATTATAGAGTAGCAGTACTTGGAAGTCTAAACCAAATGATTACTTAAAATTCCAGCTTCCTGTCTCAGGGATAGATCCATTAAATTATTGCAACTCAAAATAGCTGATATACCAAAACATTAAATTTAGGTAACCCATGAGCTGCCTATGGATAAGTACCTGTATAAAAAAAGCAAATGGAAAAATTCTTTAATTCTTTAATTCTTTAGTTTAAGATTTCTGAGACAGCCTAGTACAGGGATCCATGTGGCCTTATTACTAATCCTTATGATATATCTGCTTATGCATTAATAGAAAAAGTGAACTGTATTGGAATTTGATGTGCCTCAAGCAAAGATTATTCCACCTTCTTTGAAGGTGAATTGTCTGTCTCTCTAATCCATCAGAATAGGATGTGCTGTGCATCTGAATTATGAGCAAATAAATGCACTGGCAAAACTGGAGTCTTTCTTTTTTTAATCTTAATGCTGGTAAGAACAATAATTTCATACTGTGTTGGGCATTTGCAACTATACACAAAAAATAGCCACACTTTAAAAAATATACACTAGTCCCATAAACACTGATGAGGTGAGCATAGGTAATAGGATCAGCACTTTATGGAGAAGCAATGAATTATTCAGTGTTGAAAAATGTTATTATTAATTTGGGATTTTCAATTTGGTTGCAAAGTTATATTGAAGCCTGTCTGTATGTATAGCAAGGTAAAGAAATGCCCATTATGTGTCTTTAAATAGCAATTTGTTACATTTACATGTGCATGGTATGATGCTTTTGTACAGTTTCTGAGTTCCATACATAAAATATTAAACTATTACGAAGATATAGTGGCCAGCTTTACAGAGTTGAATTGCCTTATAATTTTGAAATACAACAAAATGACCCAGGGCATGCTATAAAAATCTTAATTTAGGAAAATGTCTATGTGAAAGTGATTTGATAGCAAATAGCAATTATTTTCTTCCTCATTGCTACAGTCAAATTGTTAAGAGATGGATTTTGTTTTCATTCTTAATACAAAGTGTTTAAAAAAATAAAAAATCTCGTGTCAGCTGAAACCTTGTCTGCAGATTCCCAGCCTAAAGCAAGATTTTTACAGTCAAGTTTTAAATCCCTTGATGTATCTGTGTTTGTAATGGAAATGCTAACATAACCTTAGCCGTTGCAGGGCAAACAATATTGCAATAATAAATAATGAACAAAGTGGTTTAATAATTTGAAGCAAATCATGTCATGGGCCTAGCAAGATTTTATGACTAAATTATATGGGCAGGAACCTATCAACAGACATGCTGCATAAATACCATAAATAGATGGACTAAGGATGTGTGTTCATGAAGCTGAAACCACAGTTTTTATGATCTGAGAGATAAAATGCTGCAAGAGACTGTAAGAAATTGTGTGGAAGCTTTGGGCAAATCAAAAACCTGAACAAATGATCAATGTGTCAGTTTTTAATCAACAGCTATTATCCCTAGTGCTAATGAGCTGTACGGTGCCTGTAAATCTGCTGGGCTTCTAAATATGGATGTATTGGTTAATGATCCATTATGTGGCCTGTTGGTAAAACTTCTTCCCTTCTAACTGCAAAATATCAATTTCTATTTGCTTCATTTTCTTTCCCGTGCGCTGCATAACCTGATTGTATTCGTCTTTGTAGCTTACGGAACAATGGGAGTTTCCCTGGTACAGTTTGGATCTGGTTCAGCTAGGCTAGTGTGGGTTTTTTTGGGGTTTGGGTTTTTGGGGGGTTTGGTAGGGGTTTTTGGGGGGAGTTTATTTTGTTTTTTGGGGTTTTTTTGGACAGTCACTGATACTCACTGTGTGCTTCTAAAATGGTGCAACACCTCCCAAAGAAGGAAAGGGCTGATTAACTTACTCCTGCCTGAGTACCAAGAGCAACTTTCTGGAGTTAACAGCTTGAAGGACATCAGTTTTCCTCCAAAGAGTGAAGGGCTTGATCCTCAGTTAACCCTTTTCTTTGGCAGAGTGGGATGAGGGCAATGACCACAGGCATGCCTGGAGTTTCTTGGGTTTTGGAATGTCTTATGGCTTGGAGTTAAGGAGCAGGCAGGATGTGGGAAACAGCCCCTGCTTGATGCTCTGGTGATACAGCACATTCTGCCCAGAGGAGAGGAGAGGATCAAAAGAACTATCAACCCATTGCAACAGACCCATCCTAGTCAGGGAGGGCTGCTGCTTGGGCACTTTTTTCCTAAAGAATTGTTAAATGGGCAGAAAAAAGACTCTTTATGTGGTAGTCCAGTACTGGGTAGACTTTATGTAAATAAAAACTCTGTGTTTTGTACTAGAGTGGCTGTGCAGCAGAGGCCACAAGAAGTGAGGTTGAGATTTTGGAAAGATTGTACTCCTTTTAGATTCTTCCAAAATAGCAAATACTGAGCAAAAGAAGTGTTTTAGTAGGAGGAGGTTTAAGCAGTCAAAATCTGTGTTTATTTTAGTCTGTGGGATTTGGTTCTGAGGGCCTGGGTCGCAGCTAACATTCAGAAATATCCTGGTAGTGCAGAGCAGATCTTTCCAAACTCCTGGCATGATTTTGTTCTCCTTATGACATACAGGCACAAGCAAGTCATTATGCCATTGTTAATGCATTCATTTTGTAGCTCTCTGACACTTCTGCAGATCATAACAATGGAGAAAGGATTGTCAGGCTGCTGTGCAGCCAGAACTGAGGATGCCAAGAGAATGATCCAGCTCTATAAAGGAAGTAGTGGTCTTAGAGCTTAGACTATCTGAAGTCTATTTGTGCAACACCTTTCATCTAGGAGCCTTGCATCCAGAGAGATCATTAAATGTGTACCTAAATCTGTGTGTTTGTCTGCTTCAATAACACCTGTTTCCTGTAGGAGCCCTTCAGGTACAAGGCTCCATTTTAGTTCAGACTCTGACAGAGGAAATGGAAATGCTGCCTGGTCATCATCTCAGTACATGTCATTTTCTGCCCAAATGAGTTTTTAGAGACTCTAGTTTATTCATTTGTGACAAAAAGTGGCTGAATTTCCTTATTACATAATAGGAATCATATTATTATTAATATTATTATTATCCTTCATTATTACTAATAATGAATATCACAATTAGTGTTAATAATAATCTGTCTCCATGCTATATATGTTCTTTGAGACATCACCCTTTGTCTTTTTTCCAGGCAGCCAAATTAGGGCACTCTGGTTTTATACCATTTAATATTCCCCTCTTAACTCCTCTGCTTATGGAAGAGCTTGGCAGATGCTCTTTAAACTCTAGGGAAGACTCTTTAAACCTCTACCAGAAAATTTGTGCTCACACCCTGTCACTTGGAAGGAAAGGAGATTTTGGCTGTCCTAAAGACAGCACACACAAGGCTAAGGGTACTTGATATGAGGAAATATAGGGAAATAAGGAATATAAGGAATCAAGACTTCCACAAAATTTTAGGTCTTACTTTTGGGGGAGGGTGGGTATGTACAATGGAATGCTAAAATTTATGTGTATTTTTCAAACTTGTTACTCAGACTTAGGCAAAGCAAAGGCAGAAAATTATCCTCTATCAAAATTCTCTGCTTTAAGCTGTGTGTTAACACTGTGGATTCAACTAAAATTTTCTGTCATTATAGTGTACCAAGCTTTAATGATTTGGGATTCTGTTAAATTTGAGCAGAGTTTCTCTCTTGTCTCAGGTCAGGGAAGTTTAAATCTGTTAAACCATGTCTGTCATACCTTACAAGGAATGCGAGGGGAGCCCACTTGCAAGATAATTTCAATAACAAAACTTTGGTTTTAGAATCCATTGACAAATTTCAAGACATGCACTGCTTAGGCCACACTGAAGGACTGCATTGTACTTACAGTCCTTTGTTATTAACTGGTTGCTGTTTCTGGTACCCATCATCTCTTTGTATTCCAATGTTTGGCAGATTCTTATTTATCTTTTGTGAAGTTCTCATGTGGTTTAGAGTGGGATTAATTTTGTTCTGTGCTGGAATATTACCTAAGGTTCTGTATATTTGTTAAGAGATAACTTGTTCTGTGCTTTTCAATCATGAATTCAGCAAAAACTCTTTTTCCAGGGTCTTTTGCAGGAACTGGAAATCAGATTGCAATTTCTCCATCCCTAAACCTTCCAGGAGCTCATCTCCCCCAAATTATTTTCAGTAAATGAGACTGTATTACACAGTATAGAGAAAGTTGTACCAGTTAATATTTTTTCAGAGAGAGAAGGAGAGTGATGAGATTGTTCTAGGAGAGAAAGGAAATGGGAAAAAAAAATCAGAGATATTAAATTGCCTTTTTTTATACCTTAATATAAAATTCATTCTTCAAGGCTTCTCTAAGGGAAGATTTGAATAGAGAAACCACCCCAGTCCAAGCTGGCACCTAAAAATATTAGGTATATCAAACATTTGATATTAAGGATTCTGTAAAAGTTTTCTTATGTCTTGTTCTATTGCAAGACAGATGTTTACATGCCCCTATAAAGTTCAGTTCCTTGTAAAGCCAACACTAGCAATCCTCCTACATGAATTAATGAAAATTAATGTTGATTATTTTATGAAATGTGCTCTGAAGAGACTGTATATATTATTTTTATTTAGAATGTTGGAGGGGTTTGGGTTTTTTTTCTATCTCTGAGTAATACTATAACAACAACAAGACAGAAATAAAATCTCTTGTAGTGGCAGAAATCTGCCTGATATCTGAATTTGACACTTTGAAGTGCTGTAATTTTGACAGAAGAATAAAGACAGGCATTGGAAATGAAGTGTTATTTCCCTGGTCAGACAGTTTCAAGTAAAGCTTGGGAAGGGGAAGGTTGTTTGGGTGATACACCTCACAGAAACAAGCCATAAGAACTTAATACCAAGACGTTCAACTCTCCCACTGTAAGACTGTGCCTGTGCAACATATTTCCATTTAAAGCAGCAGGATGAGTTCATGTGCTGCATAAAACCCAGCATTTCCTCTTTTGCAAACTTTCAGAACAGTTTATCTGTGCTTATTGGCAGTGTTTGCAAACATCCTGAGATGACAGATATGAATGGGGGGAGCAGGATTAGGTAAGAGGCTGCACAGGGGGAAAAAGTGAGGAAGAGCTGTTTGAATTTGGAAAGGTGATTGTTTGACTTGAAAGGTGGTTTTGATTTTATTGACATCAGCTGGTCCTCCACTGCTGCCTCTCTCTATGTTTGCAGTTCTTCCCTTCTCACCTCTTGCAGTTCACAGAAACCATTAGGGTTTGTGCTGTGCTTTTTCCATCTTCCTTTGTCTCTGGAGAAGGGGAAGGCTGGAGTGGCAGAGGTTGGAAGGTAGGTAGTGAAACAAAGGAGGAGGGAATTGAGAAGGAAATTTGAGAGTCTGTTAATGAACAATAATAACAATGCCTTAATGCATTTTATTTATTCTTTGAAAACTATTCACTGAAGAATAAATGCAAATTTCCAGATTTTGTTTATCTTAGTAGCACATTTGTTTCAGAAATTATTTAGAAGGTAGCTGGAATGAATGTTACTTAATTGCAACCTGTTTGCCATGGGGAAACATGAAGCCAGAGCTACAACCAGCCAAGCTTTTCTTTTAGCGTACTTTTGTGTTGTGGGGGTTTTTTTTAGGATAAGCATTGCAGTCTTTCGTTTTTACCTTGTCAATCACACATAATTAGTACTTTCTGTGCACAGGGAGTTTTCACTGTCATGCAGATTGATTGGGAAAAGGCACGTTCTCTAAGGCCTCAGTTGTTCTGATGAATTAAATAGTCTTGCTATTCAAGTTAGTGAGAGCAGACTGTGACACATATTACATATGTATACTTTCTGCAGTGTTTGGAAGGCCACTTTGACTTTCATGGGATTTGGATCTGACTCGTAATGCCTGCTATCATAAACACAAGTGATCCCTTATAATAAAACATTTGGCAGTATTTACCATCAGAAATGCCTCTTTGCAGAATCAAGGCTATTTTCTGCCTTCTGCAGGCTATCACTCTAAATTTGTATTTAATTGGCACCTACGCCCTGCTGAAACTGGCATCCCACCTTGTCTGTGGGCTAAGTGCCATGCTGACAGATGGACATCAGTGCTGGTATGCTCCAGCCAGCTTTCACACTGCACATGAGCCTGGGTGGCTGCATTTTCCTTTGCAGATAGCAGATTTGAAAATCTTAAAAGGACTTTCAGACTGAGGGAGGAAGGATGCACCGGTGCTTTCCAGCTCCGTGGTGGGAGACACGGAAAATATATTGCAGTAGTAGAAGCAGATATTAGTTGTGGTTAGCCAGGGCTGCTGTTCAGAGGGAGGATTATCTTCATCTCCACCCTCGATTAACTCTCCACAGGGCTCGCTCTGACTTTTCAGTGACATTATTTCCATGGCTGAGACAAGTTTCTTGCAGAATACCTCTGCTAAATACAGAAATCCGATCTGCCCTGTGTTTTGTATAGGAGTCTGTCTATTACTTCTGCTCAACAGAAGCTTTATAAAGACAGCTTTGCAAAAGAGCATCATTCAAATGGCTATTTAACTCCTCAGTGGAGAAGGTGTGTTCCAGAAAAGAAAAAAGAAAAGAAATCAGTAATTATGCTGTCTCATTATTCTTCAGCATTTAATATACATTTCAATACTTCCTGTTCAGCGTTTCTTTTCCTTTCTTCAGGCAATTAGCTGCCAAGACATAAACATAATAAAAGCTAAACTGTACAAGAGAGGGGTTTTCAGCCTTTTGCTAATGCAAGCACAGACTTTAAATCTCAACCTGAATGCTCTTTAGAGCTTGACAAGGGGCGCGTTATTCCAAGTCATTCTGTATTATGTGTGAAGAGTGCCCCAGCTGTGTCACTGCCGAGGTTAAAAGGTGTTAGTGCTCGCTTCTTTTAAATGAGCATAGCAAATGAAAGTGAACAATTAAGTAAGAAATTTGGCTTGCTGTCTCCGCATGCTGCGTTTTATTGTGGTGTTGCCAGCTCCTCTGAATGAAAATACAAGAGCAAATTAAACAGCTTTATGAACTCGCAGGAGGAGCAGTTGTTCTAGTGGCTTTCATACAAATGTCTAATTAATTCTTGAAGTAACCCAAATTGTTCTTTTGTGATCTGTGAATGGGAATTTGCGAGGAACCTGTGCAGATGAAACTAAGTGAAAGGAGAGCTGGGATTTAATGATTAGCTGGCAGTTTGCACTTGCTGGGTCCAGAAAATTTTAGTTATCTTTCTCATTAATATTGCATTACGAAGTTAATGAAACATTTGGGTGAATATGTTATAAGTAATAAGGCATTAATGTTATTTTTCGATCAGTCAGTTATGCTAATGGACATCTGTCATTTTTTTACCAGTGTTGTTTTGAATTATTTGGGCAAATGTTAAAATAAAGGTATGATGACCTTAAATCCCAAAATTTAATAATAATAAAAAAATCTACATTTGGCTAATAGTAGTGGACTTGAATAATTTTATTAACAGACAATGTTACTTTAGGAGAAAGATTGGCAGCTCTTTAACTCTTGTTTGCTTCTCTCCAATGTTTTAGGAAACCTCAGTTTAAATTCTTTGTTTTATGTCAATCCTACATGAAATTTAAAAAAAAAATCCTTAAAAAATGATATAAAGTATTCATTATTCGTAGCCATAACATCTTTAGAGCATGTCTTGAAATTAATGAATTATCAGAAATCATTAAAAAACTACTTATTGTAGTATTCCTATTCACTGCACCACTGCAGTGTCTGATTCCCCTGGAGACGGCTGAATTAATGTGGTGTTAAGCAACAGCACCTTCATAGGTAATATTAATCCAAACCCTCCTTTTTTGTAAGCATATTTGATATGGAGAGTTGTAAGCATTTATATCACAGAAGTGCTGTTCTGTTACATATTTAAAAGTCAAAGTTAACTGGTTTTAGAGAACAGTTGACCACATCACTCCCTATATCCTTTGGAACACAGCACTCCATGAGTTATATGTGTACATTTTCCTTGGCAGGTCTTTTTACAGTGGATGGTGAAGTCAGACAACAGGCAAAATGTAAACAGCAGAAAAAAGCTTGGCCAGGGTGCATGAAAGCATCTTGTAATGTGCTGGCAGCTGTAGGTGTGAAATAACACTGAAAGGAGCTGTGCTTGGAGAAGGGAGAGCTTGCTTTCTTCATTCCCTCTTAAATAAGTAACACCATGTGATTTTCCCCTATTGTATTTTCATTTAAACTTGGGAATTCTTTTTTGACTAAGAATCCAGCCACTGTTTGCATTTGAGCCAAGTTTTTGCATAATTTTATCATAACCAATTTAACATAACTCGTATGTTTGAATTTGTTTATTTAGTAGTAATTTTTCTTTTTAAAAGTCTGTCTATACTTATACTTGCAATAACTTCATTGAGGATTGAATTAAGCTTTTCCTAGATTTAAAACAGTCCAATTAAATTTGCCGTTTACATAGAAGATGTACAGTTTAACCCATGTTGTGTCTTTTTGTTAGCTGAGAAATATGGAACAGGTTTACATTTCCACAGATCTGCCAAGACTTATCTGGCCCATAAAATGGAAGTGATTTCTTGTCAAAGCAAAAGTCCTCACTTTTCTGAGGTTTAAAATAAGCCACTCAACTCCTTGATTCTTTTCATTAGCTTCAAAGACCTACTTTGCATTTTCAAAAACCCAATAAATAACAAAAAAAAAAAAAAACAACAAACCACCCCACCACAATGACAAAACCCACTCTGTAATAATGATATAAAATAGTATTTGGCTGTGGTGAACATAAACAAAAAGACTTTGTAGAAAAAGAAAGGGTCTTGAAATCTCTGGAAGATAAACTTGTTGGTCCCACTGCATGTGTTGCTCTGGAAAAGATCCCGATCTAGAGGAAACACATAAATATTGCCAGAATGCAGTAAAATCCTGAATGAATAAGCTAATGTATGGTGACCTATAGTAGTAATCTGTGGTGATCTATAATAGTAATTATTCATGGATTGATATGGACAGTGCTGATTGCAGAAGTTCTGGTAGATGGGTAATGTCTTGGTTTGATCAGAAGCTGTTTTCTACTCTTCCAGATTGTCACTGGTCAGCTGAATTCATACCTCACAAAACACTGGCTCCAATATGTTAGGTAAAGGCAAGCTGTAACCACAACTGTAATGGTAACTCTAAAATTGCTTATTCTCTGACCCTAATGCATAGTGAGTACATTCACAAGGTCATATGAAGATGGGGATTTCCTGTGTATGATGCAGGCATACTTACATTCCAGAGGAGCATTTTATTTAGTGAGAATTTAAAACTTGGGTAAAAGGAATATGAGGGCTTAAACTGGAGGGTTACACAAAGGAAATGATGTTTTAATACAAGAGCAGAGTTTGCTTTTTTAACAAGCAACATCTGACGGGTTTTTATGGCCACCTGCCTGTTGATAATGTTCCTCTGGAAAAATTTGGAGGAGAAAGAACAAGTCTGTGTTTCCTCTCTTGTGTAAACCTGTGATTTAAAATGTATATGAGTAAGAATATTTTATAGATTGACTGCAAGAACTGAAGATGTTGACAGCATCAGGGACACTTGATGGATCATAATGTTGTCTAATTTACTACATTTGACTGTGTGGAAATTTTTCCAAGTTACAGAGTAGAGTGTCAGAAATACAAAATAGTGAAAACCACAACTTGGCTTGTATATAAAACCACAACCATACTTGGATATGCTTATAAGGCATAAACTGTGGTGTAGGGATGTGCATTCACTACTCACAGGCCCGTGAATAAGGCTGGCATGTATTACTTTTAAAAGAGAGTGCAATTCACTCTCATTTAGATAAATGATGAGATATGTGTCTATTTTATATATACATATAATGTCTAATAGCTAGCTATATTTAATGTAGGTAATACCTCTTTGTCAGCTCATCATTCTAGCAGCACATTTGAGTTTCTGAGAGGCTGGAGCGGAGCTGTGTGCTTTGAAACAGTCAATATTAGTTCAGTCAACCTTTGCCAAGTATGGCCATATGTGGTATACCTAATTCTGCCTAACCCCTTCAGCTTTCTGTCACAGTTATTGCTAATGCACTATATTATTTTCCTGGACCCGTGGCTTGCCTCTGTCTCCCACAGGGCTGTAAGTGACAGCTCGGTAAAGATGCTTTAATGCCTTCCCGAGCCGCGTGTCAGCTGTAATGCTCTGCTCCGCACCTTTGTTCCGTAATGGTGCTGGTGGTGCTCCATAGCAACGCTGGCTTCCCAGCTGTGCAGAGCTCTGCCATGGGGAGGCCAACTGGGAGCTATTAGAGCCCATGGAAAATCTCCAGGAAGGATGCAAGGTGCACAAAGAGTGGGTGAGAGAGGCTCTGCTGCTGCCTGTGCCTGGGCGCTGTAATCACTGCTAAGCCCTCATCAATATGCTCGAGTGTTGCCAGCAGAGCAGCCTTTTGACAAAATACTCTTTCCTATTGATTGGAAAGCAAGGGCAAATATTAATTTATAATGTAATCAAAGGGATGGCCCAGAGTCGCTACTGTGCATGACAACTGTGAGATTTGAGGGAAAGGTTTTCTTATGTAAATGGGAGAGTGTTAATCTGCATACAAAGGGATTCTGGAGTGAATTTAGACCAACTGCTTCTGAAAATCCCTCAGAGGAGGAGAATGCTACCCTCTGTCACTGCCTTTGAAATCTGCCCAGTGTCCCACAGAAATATGCTACTTTTTCAATGAAAAAAACGTAAAATTCAGCGAAAATCTCAAATTGGAGTTCTGCCTGATCACTCTGAAATTGCAAGACATATTGGGGTTCTAACTAAAGAAACTAACCAATATTAATGGAGTCTTAAGATACAATCTGGCTTGTTGTTCATTACTTGCTCTTTGTGAAGCTAAATAAGATTCATTCACAAATCCATGCCTACCATTCCTGAAAATCTTTAGGCTATACCTGAAGTGTAATAGCATTCTTCATAATAATTTAAGACTTCAAATAGGAAACTAACTCAGTTTAAGTGTTAACACTGAGAATAGCCTTTGAGGGTTTTTTTCTTACCAAATCTGCGTTAGCCCTGATTACATAGAAAATTTCCATGAGCATTACAATGCGGTATTTTGATTGCAAAACTCCACAATTTGTCGGCTTCTGCTATTTGTGTGATTTCTTCCTCTACCTGCCCCCATTAAAATTTGATCAGCCCTGATGTCTGAAATCATAAAAACCAAGAAAGTGAAAATCCTGACATAGAAATGCCATCCACTTCAGAGCAGTCTGTAGCTAGCTTCTTGGTGATTACTGGATCTGCAGATGAAGACTTGAAAGTGTCTTCTTAATTTTAAATTTACATTTATGGTTTTAATTTCTTTCACTTTCTGTGGTTTTGGTTGCTATTTTTTTAAAAAAAAGTCCATTTCTTTGTGCTTTGTTATTTAATACAAAGAAGTTTGGGTTTTTTCTTCTCTAATTTTATGCTCATCTTGGGCTGCAACTCACGAGAGATACTGAGAAGAAACAGAGACTGAAGGTGAAATTGCTTTTTGGCTTTTAATCTCAGTAAAAATTCATCTATCTGGAAGACTATATCTTGTGATAACAAATACAAAGGGTTTTTGACATGCCCAAGAATTTTTTTTTTTTTTGGAAGAATTTATTTCCCATGGGAAAACCAAAAGTGACATAATGAATATCAGTGCTTTCTTCTTCCTTGTCTGCAGCTGTGGAGACAGAGCAGTGCAGGGATACCTGCTTCACTGCCTCCATTGGCAGATGTGAGGTGGCCTCAGTGGGAAGTGCCTCAGCCCTCGCTTTGCATTGGAAGCAGCAGGAGGGAGATGGACAAAAAACTGCCCACAGGTCCTGACCCACTGTCCTTTACACCCACCTGCTAAGGGAATACACTCAGATTTGTGTTAGAAGTGGATGAACAAAGCACTTGAAAAGACACAAATGCAGTTTCCTGCTTCTCACACAGCATTACAAAACATCAGGAATGGCATTGTGGTACCTGTGAGCAGCCTGTGCTGGTGTACCCTGCACCATCCGTACTGAACTCAGCTGCTCTTAGGCTTTCTCTCTGTAAGGAGCACCAAACTAACCAAATATTGGCTTGATTCATGGAACCTGATGTATCCGTTTAAACAGCACATTTATGAAATGTAAAGGAATTGCTTCTATAGTACTTGGACCATATCAGTCCACACGGACCATCAAATGCTGCACTGGCCAAAATGGATTGAAACATCAATGAATAAATTAAGGAAAAAAACAATCTATACAAAGTATAATAGGTAAAGATACAGAATTCACCTCAGACCTAGGAACATCCTCAGCCAGGAACTGCTACAAGTTGGGCAGTCACACCAGGGAAGCAGCTCTGTGCACCTGAACTGTTCTTGTCTTTCCCTTTCCTGATTAACTGATGTGCTCAGTAATAAGCTAGAAAAACTTATGGTTTGAAGCACTCTTACAGCTTTATGATTTTTAGATATATATTTACTTCAGCTGTTTCTTCCTTCTTCTTTTGCAGTTATGTAGCTGTTGGGTGACTATGTGGGCCAGTGTTACTTCAAGTATCGCCATTAGTTTGCATAGGCATAAAAATGATCCCCCTGAGCTCATCATTTCAGTAACTAGTGGATTTCTCCACTGCTGTTTATTACCTAGAGGATTTAAAACTTTTATCTGAGCCAAGAGAGCTTGCTGAGTAGGGATATTTTTAGAGCACAAGGTTAAATGCTTTTCTGAACTAGTATTCCAGTGCCTATATTCACACCTATGATTCTTCCTGGGTTATGAGGGGAATAACTAAGAGCTTTTAATATGTAACCCAATTCCAGAACAACAGCAAATTTGCAGGATAATACTTTCTGTTCATGCAAAAGCCCCTGAACAAGGGTTTATCCTCACTTGCTTTCAGATATTCTTCATGTTCTCCATTGTCTCTGCATTGTTGTGGAAGAGTTTGCAGGATTAGTTCCTCAAGTTCAGTGGTTGGCCTGAAGTGGTTAGTGACCTTCTGCACCAGAAGTTTTGTTTTGCAAGGGCTGACGTGAATTTTACTTATCTTGACACGTGCAGATTAAGGTGTTCTTTGCCTCATCACCCATGAGAAGTAGCATCCTGAGAGAAGAATATTGTGTCAGCAGTTTTAGGGACATTGGAGGGCTGAGTATCTACATAAATTTCGACACCATTTTGTTGGGTATTTTAGAATGCCAGTGACATGTGATAGAGAGAGAAAGAAAGCTCTTTTGTTGTGAAATAGTTTACTTCAGCCACTTTGCAGGTTTCTTTTTTTGTCTAGACATGGTTAGTATAAAGAATATCTGATAGGTTATTATTTCTTTGTACAAAAATGTATGATAAAGCTTCATCAGATTTGACAAAAAAACACCCTAAAGCAATCCAGAGTATTGATGTTTGAGAGGCATGAGCTTGAACACAGGCAGAATTTGAATGTAACATGAGTTTTATACTCTTGTACTTGTAGAGTGGTTATGTTTTCATAAAGGACAGAATTTAGGTTTGTTTGTTTTTTTTTTTTTTTTAGTATTGCTGTTAAATTTTATCTTGTTTGCCTAAGCTGCTACATAGATGGCTTTTTTTTAAAAAAAAAATTATGGATAGGATTTTGATATGACCTTATCACTCAGCATACGGCAATACAGATGGAGAGTGAAGTCACAGATGAGTGACAGTAAGGAACTGACTGGGAATGAGCAAAGCCTCTGATATGCAGAGAATGGAGAAGAAAACCATCTGCTTTAACAGTTTTCTGATGGACTCCCTTGCAGGCTGTGTGTCAGATGTCTTCTGGAAGTGTTGAGAAGAACAGCTTTATTTCCTTCCAGTTTTAGATCAGACTGAAATGTTAACCAAGTGTCCACAGCGGGAAGGAATCTGCCATCCCAAGTCAGTTATCCTCAGGGTAGGTTTGAACTGTTTCACCCTAACAGCTTGACCAAAATATCAGTGGGGAGCAATGACTGTATCCAGAGGGTTGGTTCTTCCTAAAATCTGTTTTTAAGGTGAGTCATGTACCTGAAGGTGTCTGTATTTCTTTATTGGTGATAGACACTCAAGGTTAGTTAAGAGCCAGTCTTGCCTGTGCTCAAAAAAAGGTCAGAAGATGGAGTTTCAGGATATATTGTCTTCAAAATTTTATAGGTGTGGAATTATTTTTCCAAGATGTGAGTACTGATAAGCATTTGGATTGTTTTTCTTGTTTTGTGGGGTGTTATTTTTGTTGTTGTTGTGTATTTTTGTTGCCGTTTCTTTTCAAGACTAAACACAGCTGTGAAATGAATTAATGTATTTAGGAAACGGAATCTGCTTCAAAAAAAGTACTTGTGCCATTAATGTGACATTTTATTGAAATTAAATGTTTACTGAGGATGAGTATAGATTGGACTTGGATGAGAGATTTATAATATCTGAGCAATCTCTGAGGAGTTGAGGCTGGAGCTCACAGATTGGGACTGCGATGTGGAAGGTGGAAGAACTCGTACTTTATTTTCCTACATTTAAAGACCAATTTTTGAGTGCTCTTGAGGGTAAGAGGATAAACTTCACCAGAAAGCAGGGTCAATTTATTTGTAACAGATGTTGGAAGCCCAAGAGCTATAGCAAAGGAGATTGGTTTTACACCCTCATCAGCTTTGCTTATTAGCCAAGATTCTTGACATGAGAGTGCATTCTCCATGATCAATTAGCTACTTTGTATTATTTGTTAATTTGCTCCCAAATGTTGTATCCAAACTGCTTCCTTTGCAGCTGCCACAATCTCCTACTTTCCTCTACCACATTCTGTGATATATTCAAACTATTTTGCAGCTTTGTGTGCACTGAAATGTAGATGCACTGTCAAATTAATGGCATGGAGTCACATCCAGTGGCACAATGCAAGGATGAACTACAGGTTCTCTTGCTGCAGTTTGTTAGTTGGCAAGAAGATTTCCATTTCAAGCATCTCCTCAGCTTCAGCCTTCCAGATCTGGCACCATACTGATGCAAAGACACAGACTGCCCAGTCATTTTAGGCTGAACTGTTTATTGTAGAATAAATGAGTACTGGCTGTACCCCACTGGAGAAGAAAACTGTTTTTCTTACTATGTAAATTCTGTTCTTTATCAGTACTCCACATGTAATTTTCTTACACCCCCTTCTTTTCCTTGTAACTCTCTGCTTTACTTTTCTCTGTGTTTCCTACATGAGATCTTCCTGCACATGATGTTTGTCCCATTATTCACACCGGATCTCCAATGCTCCTGGGAAATAAAAGTCAAATCTAAATGCAGATAAATTTCCTGGTTTTCTTTCGCTTTTCCAAGGGTGTACAAATTCTATACCAGCCTTACTGAGTGAGCAGCAGCTCTGCAGGCAAGGGCCAGGCCTCCCTCCATTCCCCTCCCAACTGTGCTAAGGATGAGCTGAGAAGTGACTTTGTAGTGAACCTCACCCTCTGTGCTTTGATGCGTGGGCCTCTATCACATGGTACCAGATTGCTGAAGCAGCCTATTGCAGGGGGTTTCATTGCAATAAAAATCAATTTATTTTATACTGCTTTAGAGCATCTTCAATTTATCCTTCATCTCTAACTTTCTTTCTGCACATTCCAATTTAATTTTCAGATTGTTTTATTTATTGAAATAAGACAAGGTAGCCTGAATGGTGCCAAGGAAGAATTATCAAGTTCTGAAAGAGAATTGTAAATCATGCTAAAGGAGGAAAAAAGGAAAGAAAGAGCTGAACTTGATCCTTTTTATTTCTAATGTCATCATGCTGACTCTCGAATGCAGCAGCTAATAGATTTAGTTCACATTGGTTCATACAATACATAGAAAACTGTCAATGGGCATGAAAAAATACAAGATTGATGGGAAATGTCACCTTAAATTCAATGGGTCAGATTCTCAGCTGTTGTAAAATGAAGCTTTGTGGATTTCCAACTGTTTAAGGTCAGCCTTAATATATTCACAAACAGCTTTGTTATATTGCTATTTTATACAGTCACTTAACTTTCTACTTGATTTTTTTATTTCTTTCTAAATTCATCCTCAATTGATGCACATCTAAAAAGCTATTAAAGATCAGCAGTGGAACTATGTAAAAATTCAGCTCTGACATTATGACTTTAAATTAATTCTTCACATCAAGCTATTAATTTTTGAAAAGTAAAAAAAAAGTACTCCTTTCAGAGCTGTGGTTTTACCTTAACTTCATTCATCCAGGGAAATTTTGCATGGAACTTTTGTCTTGTAGTTCTGTCTAGGTGGCCTCAGGTGTGCCATGTCATCCATAAGTTTTTTGGAGACTGTTCCTCCCATGTTAATTTTAAATTAATTTATGGGTCAAGCTGTTAATACTGTTGATATTTAAATTTTGGTTTTTCTCCCATGGGACTTTATAAGAATTGAAAATTTGTGGGTTTTTTGACATTCAAGTGCACTTGAAAAGCAAAATATAAAAAGTAGGTAATTGGCCATGTTTCATTAAAAAAAAATAAATTAGAAGTTATTTTTGGGTTGTAGACTGCAGGGCTGTATCTGTCTCCAAGTGATCACGTGGAAATGAGAGTGCCCTTTATTTTGCTGAATAAACTAAAGGCTATTGTTTAAATGATCTCTAATGACCTTCTAAATCTTTACTTTAGTAGCCTTCTGCTCTGAATGACGACTGTGACCTTCCTGACTTTTCTCAGGGTATGAGGTGCTATCCAATATGCCCAGGACCAGCAGGAGTCTGTCCTTGAAGGAGCCCCACTGAGAGGCTTGATTTGCCTCCACACCTCTTCTTTTCCTTCTGCAATTTAAAGTGGTAACAAGCTCTTTCCTGGAGCATTGCTTCTCCTGACAGTGTCAGGATATTCCCCAGCTGAAATACTGGAAATCCTTTGGCAGCAGGAAATACCCCAAAATTTCTTGAAGTTTTGAACTGGTCTATAATACACAGTGCACTTCCATTAAAAATAATTGTTTAAAATTAGTTTGGTAGTTTTACCACGTGCACGTTGCTGCTATGCTTTCAGAAATTAGTTTGGTGAGTTATATCCAGTAATATAGCACTTGATACTGTGCTCTTATATGTTAGGGTACATTATTGTTAAGGTTTATGGCCTCTGAAGTGAAACAAACCTCTCTTGTATTTTATTCTTTTTGAAATGGAATTATAAAGTTTTAACATAAATTTTTATATGGGAAATCTTAATCATTGTTCCATGAGGGGCATGCAGGAAGAGTTTTCACAAGGGCCCCCTCAGAGAAGCATTCTTTGGAAAGTATTTATCTGGCTGCTAAATTGTTGGGATTTTCTTGCTTTGAGTTTTTTGTTTTGCTTTATACAGGTGATGCTGTTTGCATTCCCATTAGCGAATTCTTTGTGTAGCAGGGATCAGTGTCTGAGACTTCCATTGAAAAGCCAACAGTAGATCTTCCTTTGTGTAATCTGTCTGTAGCAGGGCAGCTACAGGCATATCCTAGGCAAGGAGGTTGTTCAATAATGTCAGATGAGTCCCTGGAGCCCTGCTCTCTGTCATATTATTTTCTGCAAATGCTGACAAAAATGAAGTGAAGCATTTATTTATATTCATATACCTATTATTATGGTAATAGAATGGCTATTCTAGTAAAAATAAGAGTTTGAATATATGGGGTTTAACTTTAAGGCCCTTTTCTATGATTACCTCACAATTTTTTTTTTCCCAAAATGAAAATGGGAACTCAGACGGAGTTAAGAAATAATGTGTTCATTTCTGCAGAAATAAGAAAGGTAACAGTTGGAGAGATAAGAATAGTTAGACCTTAGGTGAGGGGGTGTACTTAACAGCTTTCTGCACCTATGTAAGTGAAATATATCCAGTAATATACAACAGGCTCTGTGCCTTCAAAGGATACCTTAGACTGCCAATGTGTTGTGAAGCAGAAAGAGAACACAAGTTTTCTTCGTTCCCCAGAGAAAAGTGAGTACCCATTGTGAGCTCCATTTATTGAAGTGCATTATTGCACTCATAAAATGCTTTTTGGTTATGGTTCAAACAGAGGAGAGAGGAATTTAACCCCTGGCTTGCAGAAACACCAACACACTTAGAATTCCTGTTAAAATTAAATGCTGCAACATAAAGTGGCACCTTCACTTGTAAGAGTGTCCAGGTTTAATTTTAATTGCCTAGTTGTTTGAAAAAGATGCCTGGTTTATATGACTCAGGTAAGACCTTTGGCTAAATGACATAAGTATTTATTTATATATGAAGTTGTTATATATCGGTCGGGAACTTCAATATTCTTTGCAAAACATGATTATAAAAAATAACAGAAGCCACTAACCACTAATTTATTTCATTTGTTTTTGTAAAAAAAAAAATATATATATAAGTGTGGTTTAGATTTTCTAGCCTACTCTTGTGGTTTTGTTCTACTGCTAAATCCTCTATAGTCCTCCATATCCATGGAATTAACTCTTCCAAGTCTTTTAACTATGGGTAAGTGCTGTGAATCTTCCTTCTCATTTTGCCATTCCACTTTACTACTAGTCCATTATGCCAAGAAGGAGGAATGAAACCATAACTGTGGTTTGGGGCAACTAAATACCTGTTATCCTTTCTTAATGATAGTTTATTTTTATGCTTCTTGCTCTTCTATGATTCGCTGTCATCCACTTTTTTTTCTTTGAAGATTAAGTGGTTGTTACCTATTCTTCTTTTATGTTTCTCCTTGTTTTCTGCACCTCTAGTGAATAAATATATAGTCACTTTGACAGTTTTGTGTCTTTTGATAGTGAGGTTGTGGGGGTTTTTTTCTCTCCAGTATATCTTTCTGTGATTTTTATAGTTCTACAACATCCATTGCCTCAGGGTATGTTCAGTAAAATCCTGCAGGAGTTTGCGGAGTCTTTAAGAGGTATCAGCTTGTTAATAATGTTACAGGACTTGGAAAGCAAGAACGTGTGATATTTCTAGGGTGAGTTGTTCATCCACTGTGGCATTTTGGCAGATATATTGATATACAGGTTCTTTGAACTCAGTGCTTTTCCATCAGGATGAACTCTGTTTTTCTCATTCAATCTCAATGCTGACAAATGTGGTGCAGGCAGTGCTGTTTGGATATGTGCATCTATAAATAAGTAGCATTATTCTTTACATCCTTGCCTTCATTTTGAATTTTAGTCTTCAAATTATTGGCAACTTGTATCTCACCTATGTGGTACAATGTACATATTTTTGCCTTTATGGTCTTTTACCTTCGCCATTTTAAGTTTAGAGCCAGCAATTGTTCTGTCTCTGATCACAGGTGCCTGATAGAGATGCACTAGTTGGAATGATCCTACTGGATAATCAGGAAAATACATTTGACTTGGGAAAGGGGAAAAAAAAAGGAAAGGAAGGAAAAAAGGAAGAACTATTCAGCGGAAAGCAAAAGACTCAGGGGCCTTGTTAATGAGCGAATGAACGATCATGAGAGAGAGAATATTTCACTCCTAGGTCACCAGTTCAAATGCAGACTAGCTTAATAGTGTAAGTTGTTACCAGCTGACAGCTGTTCCATAATCCATGAGAAATGGGAAAATTGTCACAATCCAGTTCCTCTGTCTTCTAGCTATCCAAATGTTGACATCCTACAGACAATCATAATTTGCACAGGGATATTAATAATTTGTTTTACCCTTGCAGACACTGAAGAGGAGTATTAAAATACCAAATGTAAAGAACACTTGAACTTTCCTGTTCTTTAAATATTGCTCTGTGGA
>VWYP01022054.1:32831-51905 GCA_013400435.1 Pycnonotus jocosus | reverse complement strand
GTGGATATATCCACCAACTAAAATCAGGAAATGCTTTGGCTTAAAGGGAAAGGAGAAACTTAGAGTAAATAGCAAATGCACTTCATTGTTTGTGGCCCTTCCACAAATAGAAAAGTTAAGTGCTCAGGAAACATCAGACTGTAGAAAATGAGGCTGAGTTTATGAAGGTCAGTTGTTACTTTTTTCTGGCCTGCTTGATGTAGTCCAAGTTACTGCCTGATAATACCAGTATATTATCAAATATATTCAGGATTTTTATAGCTTCGTTGCATAAAACAACAGCTTTTTTGTCTGGAATAAAGGTGTTTTGAGCTGAAGATGGGAAGATAGATGGTATATGGGTGATGGTGATGTGAGTGCCATAAAACAATAAATCTTTAGAGCTAAAAGTGGGGGGTTTTTTTAAGCTAACTTTACTCATTTGTCCCAGTCACTGGTCAGATTAGAGGTATCTACTTTTTAGATTTCATCCAATGTTTAGAATATAACCTACTACCTTGTTCTTGCCAAATAAACTATTTAATGGTCACCCAGAAATGACATGGAAATATATCAGATGGGAAAAGTTACGTTTCGTGGAATGGTAATATTGTTTTATTGTAAGTTTGAGTAAAGTGGTGTGGATCACATAGCACCTTTTGCAAAGATTAGTTTTTGACATGAAACACTTAGTCAGGTTATTCAGTGTGAAATTAATTTTGAGCAGTGTGAAACATTGATGCTTTTTACCTGATTGTTTACCTGATGCTGTATCACTTATAAATAATGAAAGAGTGGTGATATTTGCTTTGTTGCAGAAAGGCTTATTCTGTTTCTCTTTTAGTTTTAGCTTCTACACTCTTGCCCTCCCCCCACTGTGTTTTTAAAGCAACAGTATTTATAATGAGTTTCAGATTTCTGTTTGGCCAGAAATCCCATGGGAAAACTGTGGACTCCTTCAAGTCTCCAGTCTTCACAAAATCATTGTCTGAAAGAAAAGAAACTCAGATCAGAAAGGCATGAATTTGCTGAAGAGGTTGCTGGTGGGTCATCTTCCATTAGAAAGTATTTGTGTGATGAAACACTACTATGTGTTCATATTTTGAAGGTTTACACAAAATGCCATAGAAGTCTCAATTCCTTCTGAGCAGATGGATGTTTCTGAAACATTCTGAGCAGCCACTAGTCACTCAGTCTGGACCTGATGGAGGAAAAACCAAGGTTTCCCTCTTAATAATAAATAGTTAGGGAGGATGGAGTGTGGCTGAGTGCAGAATTGGACACATCATACTACAGCAGAGAGTAAGTTGAGGTATGTTGATTTGCAGCCTGTAATAACCACCTGGTTGGCAACTCAGAAATCCATTGGCAGTTCTGCTACTTCTGAGTATTTCCTCTGTTTCAGCTATAGTCTTAAATAACTGATGGAGTCCTTTTAAGAATGAACTACAACAAAGAAACCTTGGCATATAAAAAAAATGTTTCTAATAAATCCATTTTAAGCATCAGTTTCTTTACATAAACTTACGGATTTTTTAAAATCAGAAATGGGTTGTGATGGTGCTCTCTGAGTTCTTAAATATATGTAGAATATCACGACTTTTCACTGACTTCAAAAACTGTACAACAACATCAGTAGGAACACAAAATGGTCCAGACTGAAATTCTTTTGCACTAGCTTCAAATTTTTTGAATAGTGTTAACTCACACCAAACATTGTGTGAGTAAAGTTACTCAAAAGAACTGCAAAACCCCTTTTCTCTGGCGGTCTTTAGACACTCTTTTCTCTCCTATTATACACGTGTATAATGTACATCCCCTACATGTATGAAGGATGTTTCCTCCTTCCACTGCATGATTGACTCACTGAGGCGTAGATGTTGCTTTTTTCTTTCAGCATCAGTGGCATGCAACAATTAGCTGCAGTTAGTCACATCTCAATGTTTCTAAACTTCTTTTAGATACCTCAGTAGCATGTAGGCTTAGCTGAAGAGCAGTTGGATTTCCAAATGTTTGAGGTGCTTTAGTGTTGGAGTTAGATTCAGATGTCAGGTTCAGGCCCAAAACGTGGGGCATGATTTTCTTGGCATCATGATGACAAGTTTTTCATAGTTTAAAGGTTTAATCAAAGACCTTCTGGAAGCATCAACTGCTTGAATAATCTGCAGATAAGAGGATGAATTAAAATAATACCACAGCATCATATTTGCCTATCAACAATGCTGTGTGGGTTCTTTTTCTGGTTGTGACACACAGAATTTGGAACTCTTGCATTCTATTTGGGAACTTTGATGCTACCTTTTCTTCATAAAAGTCATAAATTAGGCTGCTTTCCCACACAATAGTTTCTTGGAACATGTGCTTTCTGAAGCTTCTTCTGCAGTTTTTGATCACTTAGCACCATTGGTGTAATTCAGGTACACCAGTAGTAGAAATCAGTTTGTGGTAGAGGTTTGGCATTCAATATATTAATAGACCATGGAAGAGAAAACCCAGTTATGTAAAAATTCACTGAGTGACCTCAAAAGTCAGTAACAGGGAATGTCAGCCTGTCAGATTGCATTATTAGAATGAGCTCATCCTTATTAAGTGCACTTGAGTTCTACAAATGATGATTCATCTCCCAGGTGGTGTGATGCCCACTCACTGGACCTCTGTAAAAGTTTTCCTTGATATCTGTTCTAGAAATTAACAGTCAATGATTATTGCAGAAGCTCCAGGTTATTCACTTCTAGTTACAGCCTCTGTGTGGAGCTTTTGGAACACGGGATTGATTTTTCTTCTCTTTGCCACCTTTTCTTTCCTCCCTTTATTGGTAAGTCTAACCTGGAGTGAATCTGAGTCTAAGAAGAGCTGGGGTCAACAACATCTAGGAAAAGTAATATTGCTTTTACTGGCTTCTTTCCTCACACTTGTTCTGTGGCTGAGGCAGTTAAGGTAATATATTCCCTTCTGAATATATAATTAACTGTCTACTGCTGCTTAACAGATCTCCAAGTGACAGAGTTCCAAGTCAGCCTTAGATGCCTTGTTGCTTGAGCATGTCCTCAAAGGACCTTCTTCAGTCTTTTAAGGCTTTTAATTTTGGCTAGTTTTAACTTGATTTTGGTAGAATTAAGCAGCTGGACTCCAGAACCCCACACAAAGGAATTTCATCCATTTTGCCATGATTTCTGATCTCTGAGAAGTCCATATGTCACTGGAAGATACATCCAAAGAATTTCTTGCTGATATTTTAAATAACAATCAGTGTATGTTTGTCATTATGTCAAAGCATACCTATGGTGTTTGCCAGTTCTCATATTGTAATTGCAGTGTCTGGATATTAGAAGTTGTTGGTTTTGGTTTTTTTTAAGTAAAGAAATTTATTCTCTGTCTTTGATAATGTGATGAGATATCAGCTCGAAGTTTCAGTTGCTTTCTTGAACTTGTACTTTACCAACCTTTCATGGTGGTAGTACCTCTCTGCTCTGAGGACAGGCAGAGCTTCCTTTTCTTGACAAGTTCTTTTCTTGACAAGCTCTTTGGTTTGAATTAGTGATTGACCTTAGATAGTAATGTTATGTGAGCCTATGCAAAATATTCCTTGGTTTAGCTGTGCTGTCCAAAATAGGAACTAAACAAAAGATGTACTCAGAGATGGTAATGAAGGGACCCCCTCCTCCTCTAGCAGATTGTAGCATCAGGTGTTTGAGGAGAGGTAGCTCTTACACACCTTCCAGGTGATCTGCTCAAAATGAGATCAAAGGAAAAGAAAGAGCAGCTGGATTAAATTCTGAAGTGCTGCATGTTTTCTCCCTAATCTGACCCACAGATTTCTGCCTGTCTTTATTTAAGTGCATAATGACCCAAAGCCTCTGCAGTTGCTCCTCTTACGGTCTTTCTAATTGACTTTGGAATCAGACATGGGGAAATAGTATACTGTGAGGTTTTTAATACATACTAATACAGTAAATGATAAGCAGTGACAGAACTTGACTTGACTGAAATTTATCATTAAACTTGGATAAGGTTTTATTACAGTTAACTTGAAATTGTCTGTAGATTTGGAAATTGTAAAAATAAAGAAAAATATTTGAAAAGTCAACAAACACACACAAGGCCCAACAAAGAAAAAAAACCATAACATCATGGGTATTCTGAAAGAAAAATACTTTTCTCACTCTCCTGAAAGCTGCATTATTCAACTTGTGATTGGTTTGGGAAAAGACACAGGGGAGGTTAAGAGTGTTATCCATTTACTTTTACAAATAACTTTTTGCTTGTGTATTACAATCCAAGAGAATAATATCTCCTTGTTAGTCTGTATAGCTCATGAAAGGCAAATTTTCACAGGAAAAATGCAGTGCATATTGGTGTAAATTATCTGGTAAGCTTTAGGCTTGCATGCTTGCATTATATAGAAGAATCAAATTAGCTTCACTTTGTTTAATTTTTCAATGTTTTCTCCATCTTTCTAATAGTAACCAAACTTTTCTTGTCATTTTAGTGTTTTGAGATTTGCAAAGGAAAACAACTTGGGATGGACTGCCGTGTGCTCCTGAATGTAACAGCACATTGAATTTTTGTTGGGGGAAAACCTAAGGTCGCATATAAATCTGTTAAGGAGATTTATGTCTTATAAGCAGCTCATGCAGGTTTTGGAGTATATTGGTTATATAGGTGACTGCTTTTCTGTGCTTACTTCAATATTTTACATGCATATAACTTCACAGGGGAATATGAATAATGTTATTGTGTGTCTTTAATGGCTGTCAGATGAATTAGTCTTTCAATTAATAACATATCATTGAGAACGTGAAAATAAATTTAGGTAGATGTAGTCTGAATAACTCATATTCCATTATGAGTGTAGTAGGTTGTGAGAATTAGTACTGCTATGAAAGTTGGCAAAATTTGGATCAAGAAATCTGTTTATCCTGGGTATAACTGCGTGATTCTCATTTAAAGAATATTGATCTTCATGATGCATTAAAATTAATTTCCTTTTCAGACATCTGAAAGGTCTGACATCTGAAACCTCTGACTTTTTTTACAAGTAAACACTTTAGGCTGATTTGTTGATAGTTTTCAGAAGACATTAACAAAACAAAACAAAAATGTGAGTCCCTCTCCATAAGGATCCTACCTCTCCCAAAAGAAAAGTAATATGGTCACAATCAGAATTTTCCATCAAATAGAAAGTTTTCTTCTTCCTCTTTTCCTTGCAGTGTTTAAAATCCTATTCTAATTTTATTTTGGGAAATGAAATATTTAAATCATTCAGTACATTTTTCATTTCAGCTTTAGAGGATGATAAATAACAATTTACCAAAAATGTTATGGAGGGAGAAATGAGGCTTAAAAAAAAGAAGTTAATCATATCAGGGCAGCTCAGTATGATGAGAGAACAAATGACCAGCCTCCCTTTGGCAAACAAAACTGAATCATAGTAAGGAAATGAGGTTGCCAAGGCAGTGAAAAACAGAGCTGGAAACTTCTCTTCCAAGTCAAGTCACAAGTGGCGAGGCATTCAGAGCCTCTGGGAAATGGGGAGTCCATTGCACGTCTCTGTTAACAGACAGGGGCTGCAGCCTCCCAGCATTTCCTGGCAAAGGAGCCTCTGGTGTCTTCTGCACAAAGGACAGACTGTGCCCTCACTCCACAGGCTTTCACCAGTCATGGCTGAGGTGCATGAAATTTTGACTAGCAGCATGCAATGACTGCTTTGTGGCTCTAGGCAGGGCTTCCACTTCTTGGGATATTAAACCTGCCCCTCTGTAAGAGTGGCAGTTACTTTGAGTGATGTAATGCTGTGTACACAAAATACCTGGCTTCGAAGTTAGGGAAATTAGTGGAATATACCATGCTGATGACTTACTGAGTAGTACTTTCTGCTTTCCAGCTCTCTGAAATATAGATTCTGTTAGAAAAGCTTGCTTTTTTTTTTTATTTTCACTATATTCAAGACTCCAACTACTTGCTTTGATCTTTTCCAGGGATGAGTGAGTGAATGAGGGCTCTGCTCTTGACTTTGCCACTTATCTTTGAGGAAGGGGTGACTGTGGCAAGTTGCACTCTCAGCTTCCCTGTTTGCAGGACAGGATTGATAAAAAATAGTTTTATAAAAATTACAAGTCCATTAATGAATAAAAGCTGCTGTGTAAATAATTGGTAGCCAGTCATTTGCTTGTCATTTGACTTTGTAAATTTTTTACAAATTTAGAGGTATGAGAGAAAAGACTGTTTAGATGTTATACTCAAGAGGAAACTCTTACTTTTGTTTCAGAAAATGAAATGAGTTCATCCTTATGAGCTCAGTCAGATGCCCCAGCACTGCAGAAAATCTACCGATACATGTGGCAACCTTTTTTGAGTTGTGCAAGTTATTTTTGTATTAAACACCTCTTTAAAACTCTCAGTGAGGTCTGTAAGGAAATGAACTCTCCAAACTTATCCTTGGGGCAGTTCTAATTCTCTAACACCCCTTGTTTTGCCATGACTTTGGGGATGGGGACACTGCCAAGCTCTGTGTCCTGTGGCTGGCCCTGCCTCTACTTCTCTAGGAGCTGCAACTGCACTGCCAGGGTTCACAGAGGGGTCTTCAGGTGGGTTTAGTAGGTATTTTCACTTTTTCCCTGTTCCTTGCAAGGCTGCCTTCCTGGATCCTATCTCAACAAGTGAATTTCATTCTGAAGAGAGAAGGTAATTGCTTTTTGGACACCACTGAAGTGTACCAGCCCTTATTTCCTGACTTCTCACTGCTGTCTTTGATGGTGACAGAACACCTGTGGTCACTGCTGTTCTGTGTTGCTTTCTGAAGAAAAGGTGAAACATTCACTATAAAAATGGCAGCAGTGGTGGGAAAGGTTAATGTGTAGGGATAGACTACCAGGAAGAGGGTGGGGAGAGAGCAGTGGTTAACTAAAGCTGTTAAATGCCTCTTCAGATCTGTGTGCAGAATTGTGTCTTATTGTTGCTTAACCTGCTTCACTCATAATTACCTAAAATAGCAAAGGCCTCATACCCAAACTCATTATTTGAATAAATAAGGCTGACTTCAAATGGAATGGACCAAGGAGCTGGTCCCAGGAGCAGGTGTGCTGGCTGACCTGAGGGGTGGGTACCTCTCATCCTCCCCTCCCCAGAGGCACACAGAAGTGTTTAGGTGTGCTTAACCTTTCCTGCCACAGCTACTTCTGGAAAAAGGTGTTAGGAAAGGTTAGATGCTGGAGATAACATTGGCAAGCCTGGACTGTCCACTAGGACACCTGCTATTGGAGCTGAGCTCATCAGTACCAGGGTGAAATATTCCAGCCATAAGGTGAGTTAATAAGGAAATAGGGCCCAAAGAGAAGGGTGTCAATTTAACACAACTATAGGAGTTAAATAGGCTTGACTGAAATAATTTTCTTAATTATGGCTCAATTTCATTTTTTAGGATGAAAAATTAAAACCTTTAAGTGCAGGAAATATAAACCACTAATATGGAAGACAAATAATGGGGTTTTTTTCTCAACACTTGTGCGTATTTTATGCTTCCTCTTGCTGCTGGAATACCATTGCATGTGTTTTGCTATGCTTTTTGCTGTAAAAATTTGTTAGTAGTTTTTTCTTTCATCCTTCATACTTTTAAAAATTATTTTATGTGGGCTGAATATGTCTTTATTGCTTAAAATAAGTGTGTTCCTAAGCATTAAAGGAAAGCATGTCCAACATGACCCTGAATGCCTATAACTTGTTGGCAGAAACTGTGACAATATATATTGCCTGAGGAGACACTCTCATTAACAATTTGTTTCTTTCTTGCAAATAGATAAAATTTTTGGAAATCCAATTAGATTTGATGCTTTTTTCCTTTCCAATTAATTTTGTAACTGATATAAACCAAAATGAATTATGACTTTCTCAAAATCCCATACTTTTATAAAGTTAAAATAGGCTTCAAGAACAAATTAGTGCAGTGCAAAAATTAATACATGCGAAGTAATGTAAGCACATGGCACTTTTAATTTTTCAATGGCCTGGGGGTACTGTTATCTGGTCTTTTCTGGGAAATCACTCATCATGTTGCTATCGGGGAAAGAGAGAGCTGCAGCCCCCTTTCTGGGAGCAATCCAGTGCAGTATGGATATTAATTAAATTTATTAAACAAATAACACAGCGACTCAGGGAAGCAGGGGTCCATCTGCCAGCTCTGTAGATTGATCTCTGCAGAGACGCGAGTTGAATGGTAGTTAAAGCTAAGTTGCAGAGCTCAGCAGATGGGCTCTTGTCTCTAGTGGGGGGAGATTTGGTGGCGGTCCAACAGCTTTTTTCCCCCTCCAGGTTTTTGTTCCTTGCAACTGTGACTGAAGAAGCACTTCTCTGCCTTTTCTCAGCCTTGCCCCCCCCTTTTGTTTATCTGAGCAATGTTTAAGTCTGAGTGATTTGTTAGAGAGGCAAGTCCCGGCTGATCTCATTTTGTGTATGTGATGTAAACCTCAAGCAGAAAATAATTAGGAAAATGTAATCCCATTGACTTTACACCCCACTTGTGTACACTGCTACATCTCTGCCTGGTGCCTCGGAAGAAGAAAAGTCTAGTAGCAGCACTACACTTACTATTCAAAATCACTGCCCATCATGCATATATTGTTTCAAAAAACCTTTGCTGCAAGGCTGTGTACAGAGTATGAAATTATTTCTGCCTGTAGGTCTAGGCTGTGTTGGTATTCTTTTGATTTCACTTTATTTTATTTCTTCCTGTTTTGTTCTCTGGTGCTTGAAAATATGTATCTTTCAAATGAATCTCTTTGCAATCTTCCTGTACACTGGTATCCTGCAAACATTGATCTAATGAATAGTTTGCTTTATGTGGGCTACCTAAAACCTATGGTATTGTCTGTTGTGGATTAAAAGCCCTTGTAATTAATTATGCAATTAAGCTCTTTATTTATTATATATTTGCAGGTGGATGGGTCTTTAATCAAGTCTTAGGAGTGATGGGTAATATCTGCTGTTGGAGACCAGTCATAATGCCACTTACACCCTTGGCAAAAGTCCCACAGACTGTAGTGGGAGCAAGACCGGCCTTAATGCTGCAGGGAATCCCGCTGGCTGTGGTTCAGAAAGCCTTCTGAGAAGGTTTTGTAATATCTAATCAGAGTTTGACTATTCCTCAGCGAGTGCTTGCAATGGGAAAATCGCGGCCATACAAAAGTCAGCGCTCTCCGACAGCCAGCAATAATAAAGAGACGATGAGCTACATGAGAGGGTTCTGCTGTAGGTCACAAAAAGATTGCATTTATCTTTCCTGCATGGGAAAAAGTAGGCAAAATGGCTTCTGAACTTGGTGGGAACTTTGACAAAAACAACGCCTATAGGATTTGGCTCTAATAATGGGTGCTTTGCAGAGTAAACAACAGAGAAATCTTCTTTGGATGGTAGTTTGTATTTTGTAGTGCTCATTTGTTCCTCCAAATCTATTCTTTATTATTATTATTTATTTTCTTGAATTGGTCTTGGCTGAAAAAACAATATTAGTGTTTAACTTCAGGCATGAATATTACACAAGCTTCATGTAGAGAAAAAATTAGTTTTCCTTCTGCCAGTTGACAGTGTTTTGCTATGGGTATGTTCTCACTTTTAGACCGTGCTGGCATTATTAATTTGGATGTTTCTGTTACTATTGCAGAGGCCAGAATTAGCTGATTTTTAATTAGTGCTCTGCCAAACAGCACTCTGAACTCTAGGAAAGACTTTAGTGTTCTGTGGTGCTCATGGTATTTTAAACTGACCCAATTTGTACAAAGAGGAAAACATTATTTTCTGAGAGGTGATTGTTACTGACTTGTAAGAGGTGATCTAGTAATTTATCAATGTGGCTTGTTGGAATTGAGACTCCTCAGGGTTATGCAGCCTGTATTTGAATGTATAGACTGTTGTTTTACACTGGTGCTAAATTTACTCTCTAATTTGAGTAGCTGTTTTAATACTTAAGGGAAGACTGCCTGTTGTTCATGAAAAAGTTCTGGGTGGGATTGTCTGGAAGAAAATCTTGTGTTTAATTGGAGTTACTAGAATAAGATAGTGAAATAAAATGGTTGAAATTCTGTGAATTCCCACAAATGAGAAGAGAAAGGGCAGTTAAAGAGGATGCACAAATTCTTTGTGGTGCTTAACAACATGTTCCTTGAAATCACGTGTCTTTTAAATGAATCTTGCATGTTTTAGGACCAATAGAGGGGTTATGTAGTAGGGGTTGTGGTAAATGAATATCATTTACCTGAAGTATTCTGTTATTACATTTACTAGGGTTGCTTAACTACAGTATTCTTAAATGAATAAAGCCTCCATCATGTTTGAGCCCTCTCTGACAGAGACCAAAGTATCAGCTACACATTTAATATTGCCCTCAAATAGTATCATTGGGGTGCTGTTAATTTGGATGGAGATGTAGAGGTAGAACCAAAGAATCCTCTGAAAGCAATGAGGAGTTTTGCTTATACCATGGGGAAAATACTTGTGATTTTAGCAAAATGTTCCTCAGTCTTAATTATTTCTATATTCTCTTATGCTTCCATTTCTGCATTGCTTCCTTCCCACCATGAATCCTGTGTATTCACACTGAGGATGGCAAATATTGTCTTGAAGTTACTTTGCAGAATCTTTCCTAGGAATGTCTCAGTGTTTCCTGAAAAATCTGTAATAATTTGAAAATTTACAGCACCTTGACACTGCAATGGTAAATCCAATAGCATAAGAAGTTGGCATTTACAGATGTTGTGTCATTTCTGCTTTTGAAGCTCTACCTGGACACAGCTGGTTTGCAGTGGATAGCAAGAGTATGGATTTGCTACAGTTCTCTCTTTGTCCTCCTTGAAACACTATTGATTCATTTATGTAATTACCAGTAAATGTGGGAGAAATTGAGGAACTCTTGAGCCTGGAAGTAGCCTAGACATGCCTTGTAAAATATATTAAGGATGATGATTTTTGCATTAATGTGAATAGTGTCTAATAACATGATGTGTCTTTAAAGAGGGCTTTGGCTTTATAATGCCAAGTGAAGTACACTTAGCTCTTTAATAGCACTTTCCAGTTGCAGGCTTTTAATGTTGACAGCTATATTTAGTACATTTGATATTCCATAGGGTGTTCTTAGAAGAAATGAACACATCTGATGGAACAAACCCACTCTCCATGTTCAATTAGCAACAATGCTGCTCAGTGGAAATTGGAACAGATAGGTTCTTAGATGTTTCTGGGAATATGTGTATCAGTGCTTAGGGACAGCAGATCATTCTACTTAACTTTGAACTATCTGACTTTTACTAGTAACTGTCTTTTAATATTAATAGGACATTCCATTTTGGCTCTGTATATTTCCAAAAAGATAAAGAATTTCAGTCTGTAACTTGGAACTCATTTCACTAGACTAATAAAGGTATTAGACGTATAATTGTTCTAGCAGATAAATTACTGAGTATGTGGCTTAAGTCTATTCAGGTAATTAATATTTTAGTGTAGGTATTATAATTTTGGAAACGTATGCTGCTAATTCTTAAACAAGGACTTAAGAAAACCATGTGGGCCACTGGCAGACGTCTTTTGAAATCACCTGTACTCTTAATTGTTCCTGATTTCACAACTCTGGGTTTCCACTAGATACACTAAACTTAACAAAATAAGCAGTTAATATCTGTTAGGATTTGCATGCCTGAATGGCATTTATAAGAACTCTAAACTTTTTTTGTGTGTGTGGCACTGTCCATTCTTGGAATCTCAGTTTCTGTTTTCAGGCCACTTTGGTCAGTCACAAACATCAGAGGTTGCCCAACACAAGGATTTAACACCTGGGGAATTGCTCACAGCTAAACATTTAATACCTCGGGGATTGCTCACAGCTATGCAGCGAGTCCCTTTGTGCTCTGAGGCAGGGATGAAGTTCCCGTGGGCTGCTGCAAGTTCCCTGTTTTTCCTGGCAGCTTGCACTGCAGCCCTCCTCGGGCCCTCTGTGGCCTGCCAGGCTGTGCTCTGCAGCTCCGAGGCTCCCAAAGCACAGCTTCACAGATAAGGTCACTCCCAATGCTCTCTTGCTTTTCTCCTAGTCCAATGTCTCTATGAAAACATTCCATCCTAAATTTACCACTTCATCTCTGCAACAAATAGGTTTAAAATAAACCTTTACTCTCTTTCACTTCAGCAAGGCTCACTGTAGTGATGCTGACACTTACATTTAGAAGTTAACAGAGAAAATAAAATACGAAGAATTTGAAATTTGACTATCTGAAGCTTGACTAATTCCAGAGAATGCCACTTAGTCTTCAGTCTTTTGGTATGATGCACAACTTGGAAAGGAGATGAGTGATGGGGTTTGATCCAGTTTCACATAGCCACCTTATATTCTGAGAGCAGTCAGATCAGATCTAGAGAAGCCTTTCACTGGTTGTACTGGGTCTGCTAAGCATGGCTCCTGTAAAGTGCAAACGCAATCCTAATTACTCATGATGCCTCATTGTTAGTTTATTATCCTCCAGCCAACTGGAAATGGCAGTGGCATCTATGGGGAATGGTATCAAAGACTGTTGGCATCCTGAATCAAAAGTAATACTGCACAGCTCAGTTTTAAAACAGTTTAACCAGCAGTGTGGATGCACCTTTGGTCATCAAGAACACTTGACACCAAAGTAGCTCTGAACTGCTCAGCACATTTTCCTTAGCCTTTTCTTGGTTCAGCTTCACCTGATCTGAGCTACTCGTGCAAGCTATAATGTGTGCTAGCAGTGGTTTTCTATCTGGCAAAGCCTACTTAGGGCTATGTGATATCTTTATTTTCCTGGTGCTCTAGCCTGCTGAGCCTAGGTTTTTAGTTTCATTGAGCACATCCCCAGTCTCATATTTTCACAGCTTGGGGAGTAGTATTTGGTTATGTTTCAGATAATAAGGGGTCATTTGATTAACTGTGTCCTTGAGGAAGCAAGGGAGGTGACTTATTCTGGAAAATACTTTGGTTTGTGATAGGCATCAATTTTGTGATCCTTATGTCAGATTCCCCATTCTCAAGTTCTGGGATCTTGTCAGTCTCTGCAGTTTCAGTAATCAAATATATTGTGCTTTCAGGGTGCAATACTCATAGGCTGTTGATTTTTGGGTATAGAGTGAGAAGACTACAACCAACACTCACATAGCATTTGCTCACAATTGTTTGCTCTATATTCTCATACAAATTTTCTGTCTGTGTGTGTATACACACACAGGCATTTGCATGTGTAAATATGCCACCTATGTATGTCTGTACACACACGTATACTTGGGGGTATGTGGACATGTGTGCGTAAATACATATTTACAAGTATATATGTACACACACACAGACTTGATTTTCTGTGATTTGGATGGGAGTAGACATGAGATCTGGGTGTCTTGGTGTCCAAAACCACCTTCAAGACTGAAGATGTAGAAAGAGTAATGGCAACCAACAGGTTGGTGTAGAACAGCTCCCTACCAAATTTATTTATTTATTTATTTACTTCAATTAGACATTTTGCTGTTAGATATTGGGGGAGGGGTAACAATTTTGAAAGAATATTGACACAGCTGTAGTTCATAATAGTTTTATCTATTCAATATTCTTTTATCCCCAACCCCCATCATTTTACTGTAACTTGTTCAGTGTCTTTATAGACCAATTAGACTATCTTAAACCAAGACTTTGGCTGATAGAGATCTTGATTTTGGACTCTTTTAAAATCACTTTTTTCACTTTCTTTTTGTGGCTTTGGGCTCATTTTTATTGCACATGTTGATGGAATGAAAACTTCCTACCCAGTGCAGGGCTCTTCCACTCCTTTTAAGTGACTGGACTGCAATGTACACAAGGAAATTACTAAAGTTCATTAGAGTTGTGTCCCTGCAGACCAAACTAACATTGTTCTACTTCTAGAATGAGGTCTTCTGTCCAAATTATTTTTTCTCTTATTTCCTTTATTTAAAGGAGCATTACCTTTGGGAAAAAAATCCATCTGCCACAATTTTTGTATGATTTTCATACGTCATTCACTTTAAGAAAATGGGAAACGTTACAGTTGTTGTTCCTGAGATGCAGCAATGCAGGCCCTTTTCTAAGCCCAGTCTATGTGTTGCCCAACTTTTTTTGAAAAATATAAATGCTGTAAAGTGAAAAATTCAAACCAGATTTGCATGTTAATCTGTTTTTAAATTAGTTTTTTTTCATGTCATAGATCTATGCATAATTCTCTGGAGGTTTCAAGCAAGACTGAACTGGGTCAGATTGGCTTGTATATTTTCTCTAAATAGGATGGAAATAAAATCTAGTAGTGAATTGGTGATATTAATCATATGACTGCAGAATTGGAGCCATTATTGGGCTCTCAAAGGCTTGTAAATCAATTTATAGATTTCTATAGGATCAGCCATGCTAGTGTACCCACTCAAAGGCATTTATGTACAGTATTTGAGTCCTTCACAGCCTCTTTTGCATTATGAAAGGTATGTAGCATTTGTATTCATGTACTTGGAGAAAAGTGGGAAAATGCATCTTTAAAAAAAAAAAAAAGCTATGCATATGAGGACCTGGAATATCTTCATGCCTAAACTTTATTCTTCTTCACACTGCCTACAGCAGTATATCTGAGCCTTTACATTTTCTGTGTTAACTATGGTTAAGTAGCAACGCTATATGTAAAAGGTTCTACTTGATTGGTGATCCTTACCCTTGGAATTGGTTGCTTCATGGGAAGTCTTGGCTGCCACTTTGAGGAAAGTGATGTATATGGTGGTTAACATGTGGTTAGTGCTCTTTTGAAAAGGTAAACTGTGTATTTTTCCTACAGGCAAGGCAAAAGTACAGACGTGTTGGCTACTCCCCAGCCTGGCAGCATCCTGAATGTTTTGGACAAACCCTCCTCCTCTTTGTTGTTTCTCACTACTTTAATTCAAATGTTTCAACTGAGTAGAGCTCAAGGTCTGTGCCTTATTTGTTGCTAAGAAGGATGTTTAACAACACACAACTTTACCTAACTTAAAGCCTGGGATGCTTGGAGGACTGCTGCCAAGTTCGTGAAATTGTACATACAGAGAAGTTTTTAAGCTTTAATATTCAACATAGGTGTCAATTATTTAAATTTGTCATCGTGACAATTGATCAGCTTCTTTCTGGTTATGAAACTCAATCAAAAGGGATTGGGTAAAACTGAGTTGAAGGTTTATTTATGTGATTGTGAGTTGGCTTTCAGGAATATTAAGGAATACTTTTGCCTATTCTTTGGCAAAAGGAATACTTTGTATAAGAAACTTTGCTTTGGTTTTGTGTTTTGAGTCACTGTGGTGTGATTAACACAATGCTCAGTTAAATCTACATAAGTACATCTTTCTTTTCTGTTTATGACAGAATAATGGTTAATTATCACCTATCAAAAAGATGAATACTTTTTCATTAAATTTAAAAAAATTAAAATGTACAATTTCAGCTTGTGAATAAGTTTATCAAAACAAATATGTATTTTCAGCTTCCTTCTTGCTGGATTTCTGCTTGTAAAAGTAGAGCAAAATTCTCTGGAGAAGGCAAAAAGCAGAGCCATGGATCTGTTTTTCAGCCTCTGTTTCTAGGTTCTTGAGGGCTGTGTTTTTTACCTCTAATGGAATGAAAAAGATCAAACTGTGCTAGCATGCAGTGCTACTCTCCAAGTGCTTCTACCAGCTTGTCTTTTTAGCTACTTTTTATTAAGAAGCCCCATTGCCCTTGCAGCACTTGTCTATCAAAGCTGCCTACTACTCTTCAGACACATGCAGTTTTTCTTTCTTTAGTGCAGTGATGTGTCCACATGGGTGGACATTAGTGTGTATGTAACCTGTAAGATGGATGCAAATTGCTTTAAAATTATTATGGTAAATATGCTAATTTTTAAATATTGCCTCTTTTAAAATCCCACCTGGAGTCCTAATCTACTTTAAATGCTGGAGAATGAAATGAAAGTTCTCTCTTGCAGATGGACTTCATTACTTGTGCATTCTGTGCAGAACAAAAAACCAAAAAACCCAAAAAACCCATGAGGAAACTGGAGTTACTATGGAATGTAAGGTACTGATCTAGAGTTGAACTCCTTCAAAATTTGGGGACATTGGGATCTAAACTCAATCTCTTCTCCCCTCAAATCTTGTAAACTACCTTTCATCCCTCAATTTTGTTGGATTTAGTGATTATAATAGCCTTCGCCTATCTGAAATTTCTCCAGTGCAGGAGAAGCTTTCAATTTTATTTGCCAGAGCCCAGACTTTAATTTACATCTACACTGATGACAAAAACTGCATGAGTTTGGGGGGGAGGGGGGGTGTTTATGTTCGTGTGGCTTGTGTGTGTTCTTGTTTGTTTGTTTGGTTGGTTTTTTAACCTGCATCAAAGTGCCCTGTGCTTACCTCCAAGGGTACACTTCGATTCACAAAAGGTAGATGTGCTAGACAAAAGGAATTTCTGCCCTGAAGCATGTCAGCCTCTACTGAGGCATGAGCAGTGGCACAGAACAATTGCAGCATGGCCAATAGGCATTGCATCTGGAGTGCTTCGTGGAGCAGATGTGGTTTTCAGTTTTCTTTGTTTGTTTGTTTATTTGGATGAAGCTTTCTGTCTTTAATACAGGAGGAAGAGAAGGAAGTTCAGACACTGGCTTTCACTGTAGGTTTAAACTCTCTGGAATCAGAGGCTGTATGGGAGATAGCAGGAAGTGAAGAATACAAAGTAAAATATTAATGACCAGGCGACATTAGTAGATTAGTATCTACAAATAGATTAGTAAACGAGAAGGCTGAGTATGAGAGAAGGAACACGGGGTCAAATCTTTGATCTTTGGCTGCCTTTTTTCTGTGTATATAGCTGTATTTTGGGTATTGTGTACAACAGTTAGACGTGTGAGATATGAGAAGTAGTGGATGACAAAACAAATATTGTCCCTCCTCAGCCAGAATGAGAGTGGGGTGAACAGTGCCAGAATAAAGTCAATAAGTGTATGGAGGAGTGAGAAGAGTGGTGAAAAATGCTTTACATGTGAGCCAATAGGTGTGTTAGAGACATGAATTTAAACCATCTGATTGTGAATATTCTTGGTTTCAAGTTGTCCTGATCTCAATATAAGTTGAAGTGTGAGAAGATGGTGGTGGTACTAACTTAGATGTTATATAAATCTGTTGCTAAATCTCAGATATCTGCATCAACAGTTTAAGCAGGTTAAATTGCATAATTTGGTTTAATCTTTTGTATATGTTGTATTGTTTCATGTGATAGATCTTGCTGAAATATGGCCACAAGCACTTGAATTATCACAGCCAATGTGTGGAACTGGACTACACCCAGCTCTTACAGAAACACCCAGGGTGGTGTATGGATTGTTAAAAGGATGTCTGTGGCACTCAATGTAGACAGACCAGCTGCTGTTTGTACAAGACTTAGGAATGAAAGGTGAGATAGTGACTTTGGTCATGGAGAAATTCTGGTTTCCATATTTAGCGTTTATTTATGTCTCATGTATTACAAAGATGCACATTAAAAACCAGAGGATTTCCTATCTTATCCTTTTCCTATCTCACAAGAGAATTTCTCAATGTCTCTTAACTGCCAGAAGGTGACAAAGAAAAATATAGCCTATTGGGGTCAACTTATCCTGATTAACATAGTCTCTGTTTTGTTATACATGATATTAATTTTTTTAGGAGGCAAAACCTAGATCGTAGGGCAAATTCTTTTTTGCATGCACCGTCCTTTTCCATGAAATACCACTGCACACCCAATTGCTTTGTATATTTTATGTTCAGAAAGCAAAGCCTGTTGAAGAACCTCAATGGTTCTGCACAGGATAATTAACAGTACTGTGCTACTCTTTCATCTTCAGATGCCTCTCTACCCTGAAACTACTGGGAAGAGCAGTGTCTTGGATGAGCTAATGTGAGTGATCTTGACTTGTAAATGGATTTTTTTTTTTTTAAGTTAATGAATGTTAAGTTGTTAATCAGAACATCTTCTGAAAAGGTAACCTGTGGCTGTCTTTTTCCCTTCTTCCCTACCACCTCTTCTTCCTCCTCCTCCTGCCCTGGTTAATGTCTATCTCCCTTCACAAGCTGAAGGTTATTGTAACTTCTCTCTGTATTTCAGCACGCTTGCTTTGTCTGCCCCGAGGTTAGGGGCCGGGCCACAGTGGCTCTAAGTGATAAGAGACAATGCTGAAATGGAATAATGCATCAGTCCTCATAACCTTTTCGCTTTCTGAGCACAGTTTCCACTTGCTATAGGATCAAGATGAAGAGTGAGGTTACGTCATTTTTCTGAGTGAAAATTCATCAGAAAACATGAGGGAAATTGTTGTGTATTCTGCATCAGTCACTTTGGGCTAAAGATCTGCCCTTTCCTTCTGTGTTCTTGCTGACAGAAGCTAACTGTGTAAACTACGAGCAAATCATCCCTTGTTGGGGATGGCTGGTGCATTTGCACAGAGTAATGAAGTCAAGTCCTTGCTGTGTACCAGAAAACATATATTCTGTTTCCTCTGTGTGTACAGTAGAATTTGGTTTTGGTTTTGACTCTGTAGTTCAGAAGAACAGACTGTTGGAGAAGCTGTGACTCCAACAGCATAATTGGGTTTTAACCTTCCAGGTTTAACACAACATCAAAATTCGTGTGGTGACAAGAATCTGAGGGTAAGCAAAGCAGTTCATCAAAATTTATTTATCAAAGTTGACAGTTTGTTCAGACCAGATATTTAATCTTTCTGTGGAAGTGTTATCTAGAAATCACTTTTGACACATGTTGAGTTTTTTGTTATTGCTCATTTTAAAGGTCTAAAAACTGAAATCTTGAAGAGATAATAAAATAACCACTTAATATTTATCTTATACTCAATTGCTGTCCACCAATGGAAGTCCAACTCTAGTTTACTTAGGATTAGTTTTACCTCATGAAAGCTTAAAATTTTTCAAAATTTTTTCAAAACTTTTTTGTAGGGCTGAAAAGAGACCTTGCAAAGAAAATTATTTAATGCCCTGTGTTGATGGGATAACAAGTTACAGTCACAGTTCTGTTAACATCAGTGATAGTGCTGAATCTCAGATAAGGACAAAAATGAAGAC
>VWYP01022054.1:5800-32776 GCA_013400435.1 Pycnonotus jocosus | reverse complement strand
TTTTTTTTTTTTTTTAAGAAACACAGAAAAAACTATGTTTGTTATAAGAAAAATCTGTTCAAGTAGGTAGCAGTCACCATCCTTCATTTAACTACATCTATGGACTGACTCATTTGTCCACAAGTGTAAAAAGAGTGATTAGAAAATAAAGGAAGAGGTGTGGGAGAAATTAAGCTCTTCATGATTTCTCTTGAATTAATTCTGTTGAAGTCTAATGAGTTCTTAAACTAACTTTTCCAAAGGGCTAGTTATTTTGAGCATCTCCTTGAAGGGAGCTGTTTGTTTTACAGCACAGATAAATGATACAGTTTTTCTCTATAACTTTACCTAGGGAGGTGTAATAAATGTTGCTAAAGAAGTTTGAAGCAAAGAGGTCAACACTAATTATTTTGAAGAAATCCGTTACCATTGTCTGAGGCTAGCTGAAAGAAAGAATTCTAGATTTGTAAAGAAGCTTTTAAATAAAAATTGAAAGTGCTCATAAATTTCCAAAATATCTTAATGACCTTAGCTGATCTAGTGTAAGAGACATACAATTTAATCTTTTAATCAAGGGACTAAAGCCCCTGAGCATCCCCCTTGGCATTCTCTCAAGTATAATATTTGACAGTGTTTTTTTGGGTTTTAGGGGATTTTTTGTGATATACCACCTCACAGGATCTCTGCTACATTAATTTGCTTGTTTGTTTTTCAATAGCCCTGTACATGATTATGTGATATACTAGATGCTTGTTTTATTTTAAGTGGGAACTGGAGGAACAGGCTCATAAAAAGGTGATTTTACCGTCTCAACAGAAATATTACCACTGGCTGAACACACTGCAAGATCTGTGCTAACTAGAACGGTCTCAATACTGCATAGGCTGTGCATTACACACGTCCAGGGCCAGTACCAGGTAAGGTGTGCTACAAAAATATCCTGTGATTTGTGAACAACTGTAATGATGGTTGGCCTGGGAAAGAGTATTACGTATGTTTGCAGCTTTGCTTTAGGTCTACTTTTTCTATTTCATTCCTAAACCGGTAGGCTGATTTCTTTCTTGCCTGTTTGAAGATGGAGGGGGAAAAAAGTTACACTCTCAGAAAAAAGTGCCAAATCACATTAGAGAACGTATGCTGTCTTTTGAGATAATTTTAGTTTCACCTTTCTGATTTTATTTCTTTATGAAAATCACAGCTAATATATGTTTGACCTAATACATATTTTAATGGGTTATGCGACATGGCTGTGCACATTTATCAATTTGTATTACTCATATTGCATGCCATCTTCAGGGTCACAGAACACCTAGCCTCTCTTATCTCTGGGGGTTTTTCATTGATCCTTTCAAATGAAGAATCTCCCAGATATCAGAAGATTTTTATTTTTAAATAGACTGGTGTCAATCAGATCCAATCTTCAGCTTTTTTGGATGGAAACGTGAAAATATTCCTGCAAGGAGAAACTTAAGGCACAAGGAGTTCTCTGACTATGGGGAGTGTCAAGCAGGAGCCCAAAGGCAATAATTTTTTTTACACCTGCATGGCCAGACCATGTTCATAGGATGTGCTGAGTTTGAAGGGACCCATCAGGGTCATCAAGGTCAACTCCTGGCCCTGCACAGGACACCCCAAGAATCCCACCATGTACCTGAGAGTGTTATCCAAACATGTCTTGAACTCACACAGGCTTGATGCTGTGACCACTTTCAGTGCCCAATCACAGTCTGGGTGGAGAAGCTAAACCTCCCAACCTTGCTTCATGCCATTTGCTCAAGTCCTCTCACAGGCTGAGAGTGAAGAGACCACTAAGAGATCAGTACCTGACCCTCCACTGCTCCTCGTGAGGATATTGAAGGATACAATGAGGTCTGGACAAGTCTCCTCCAGGCTCAACAAACCAAGTGCCCTCAGCTACTCCTCACACAGCTTTCCCTGAAGACTCTTCACCTTCCTTGTGGCTTCTTTTGATGTTCTCTAGGAGCTTAAGCACCCATCCTCATTTTCTTCCTAATAGTCAGAGGAATTGTCTGATTTCTACCCTTCTTTGCCACTGTTATTTTTTATGCTGTAGTGCTCTTGTTTGGCCCCTCCCAACCCCAAATATCTGTCTGGATGTATACAGGAAACCACAGTGCTGATCAGAACAGAGAGGAGCACAAGAGCAAGAGTGATGGAGAAAGTTTATGATTAGGGTCACTACTTTCCAGGATCAACACTGCTAGAACTCTTTGGTGTCTCATCCAATGACTTTTTCAAATACACAGGAGGACCCTTGCATCCCTTGCACTCTTGGAACAGGTCCTTGCAGCTGTATCCAAAGTAGTTTAGGAAGGAGCAGAGGCTCTGTGTTGCCTAGCATTGATAAGATCAGAAAAACTGAGAGCATCATGGGGAAAACTATACAGGCACCAGGGAGCTGTAGATGCCTCAGGCTTGGGTGGCAATTGCTGTGGAATTTTTGAGATAGCAATTTTGGGCTTAGCTGCAATTCTGCCTAAATGGAGTCAGTCTTGACTTCTGTAGTATGGTTGCAGTTTTAACTTGTTTTTAAATTAGATCTTTTAAATGTATCAATAATTCATCTTTCCAGTTACAGTGCTTTCTTAAAACTGGAGATTCCTAACCTTTCACACTGACTGTAGCTTGCTCTTAAAGTAGAAAGATATATATGAAGTTCCAATCATTTTGACATGTGTAAGGGGTTAAGTCATTCTTGAACAGTTTATCGCTCATCAATTGTAATTAAATATGTTTATATTAAATTATGTTCTGTAATTAATGTAAAATCTCTTAGCCTGTGCTGTTATTAGAACCAGATGCTGAAGTATCAACAATATTTCAACATGACTGTGCTGCCTTGCCAGCTGTCTAACTGTAATTACTTTAATCTCAGCTTGTTATCTAATTATCACCTTTGTAAAGGGAAAAGTACTCTCTAATGCGTACTGATTGTTTCAGATGATGATGAAGAGCGTGAAACAGCTGTCAGATATCTTAGCCCTGCTTATCTGGATTAGAAAACTTATTGGGAGGCCTACTTTGCGTCAAACCTTCCTGACAGAAAATGGGACAATGGGAAAGAGGGGATTTTTCACCTTGTTTACCCTAGAAATGTGATTCCAGTAATCACTGGAGACAATGGAGGAAACAGGCTAAACAATTGCTGTTCCCAGGAGAAAACGGCAAGACCATGATAAGGCACAAAGTGTGAACGGTGGATTAATTTTCTAGTGGACAATGTATTTGTCTTTTTTAAACTTTTACTTTCATTGCAAAGTTGGAGAATTAGTCTTGATTTAGTTACATGGGTTGTGCTGAAATGTGGTAGCAATGTTTGTTGTGGTAGTTAATGAGTTTTATATGATGTATCAATATAGATAACATCTTCCTGGAGAATCTTGAGTGTTTTAAGCACTGAACAAATTGCATTAAGAATTATATGATCTGCAGTTCCTTTTCAGAGACTTCATTCATGACAATGCTGAAGTAATTTTATGGAGCATTTTAATAATGTGTAGTGCTTAAAGCCAAGATCCAAACCCTGCACCTGAATAAAATTCAGGGGGGAAAACAAGGGTAGAATGCTAAAGTAGAAGAAATAATAAATTACTTGATTAGTAGCACTTGAGTAAGAATGTTGTTTACCTAAAATTTTGTTGTTTTCTTTTTGTCTCCCAGCTCCAAACAGCGGTGACAGTGATGCTTCTTCAAGACTTTTCCTGAAACACTCTGGATTTTTTAGCTTAAGTATTTTATTTGGCAGCAGCAATATAATGGGTAGGAAATAAAACAATTTTATAATAATGTCTTCATAGCAGTTGTAGCTTTTGAAAATGGAGCTTTAGTAAGGCTTCTTGTGATAGAATTGTATCATTGTTAGTGCTGGCATGGTTTGAATCTTGCTGAAATATGTGAAAGTAGATGTCTTCTCCCTCCGTGACACTTTCTATCCTATACCATAGCAATTTGTCACTCTAGTAACTGTTCTAAGAATAAAGAGGTTTTATTTTTTTTTTTCCTAAAGGGGAGGGGAGATATTTTTGTGTGCTCTTTATCAGTTTGATATCAGGGCACAACTTAGTAGTTACACACACACAGACACAAAAAAAAAAAGATAAATTTCTGCTGTTGATTTAAATGTGTTTTCCTTCTTCCAACTCAGATTGTCCTTGTAGGCCTACATTGATTTGTACATAAAACAATTCAGTCCAGCAGAAGGCTAAGTGAATAAAAATGAACTGCAGCTTGGTGCTCTCTTACTTACCTTATCTTTCTGGAGAAATAACTGAGCTTCAGGTTACCACAGATTTGGCTCCGTCTTGATTTCTCTTAAAAGCACAAGAAACTAAGTTCTGACAGGGTTGAAAAAGTTCGGAACAGAAGCAAACTGAGGCAGCAGAGTTTTGCTATGGCTCTTGGCTGGAGGAGAGGAATATCTTGCCAGGCCTTCAGGGCAGTCATTTCTGTTTGTGTACAATGATGAGCCTGGGCAAATGAAGGGGTTCACAGCTGACTATAAACACAATTTCCATGTGGTGTAAATTAGCATTCAATGCTCAAATTAAATATACTCCTTAAAAGTTGAATTTTCTGAAAATCAAATCCTTAAAGTAGAAATGTGTCTATAACATCTCATCTGAGATGTCAGAGTACACTGTAAAGGAGAAGTCAATGATACTCTATCAGTAAAAACTCATCCAAAGTACAGATGAATACTGAGTTGTCTTGACTTGATGGCAGAAATGGAACAGAATCCAGTACTTTATTATAAACCAGTGTAATAATAATAATAATAATAATAATGTTTTTGCTTTGTCCTTCTAAGCTTTTATGATTTATTGTAAAATTGATTTACTTTAGAAAGCATTCTATATTTTGGGCAATCACTTGATGCAAGATTATTTGCAAATGTTGTAAGGAGTAATAATTTTGGAAGTTTTAAGGTACCCATCTGAGGAAGATGCTATAAAATATCATACTATTTTAAAACTAGTCTGACTGACACCATCTTTCCTTGAAAATGTATTTGAAATTAAGTTGTCATCTGTAGTATATAACTCTTTACTTCTTGTATAAAGGCTCTATATTGGCCCATTAAACTATAATGGGTTCTTTGTTTTATAGTGTCAAGGAACCCTGAACTCAGGGATCTCCTAAACAGACCCTGACAAGACCATGACTTCTGTAAAACAGCCACTACTGTATTTCAGGTCAGTGACTTTCCAGCTACAAAAATTCCCAACATAGCTGCGAGTGCAAGGCCTGGTGAAAAATACAGAATACAAATTACTGTTACTGAAAAATGATAATGTGAGAGACTGAGAGAAATAAAGCTTGAGGTAGGCTCTTATTCTGGATTTATCCCCACCACCAATGAGCTTAAAATATGGACGTGCAGAGATATAGCTATAATATGTAGCAGTTCATTGGGTTTTGATGTTTTAAAATGGCATAGGTCTCTTTAAAAGGTGCTAATTGCAGAATAATTTCTTGAAAATAATTACCCCTGTATGAACTCTATTGATTTAAGTGTTGAGGTATAAATACTATAGATCATGTATTTTCATCTGTGCTCAAGTGCAAATGTTGTTTCATTTTCATTAAATTACGCTTTAATTCACTGAAATAGAAAAAAAATGCTTCTGTGCATATACACACACACTAAATGGGTGTCCATATATACACAAAATAGATATTTGATAGATACGCAGTATGTATATTTGACACTGTGTATTGATCATTTGCATGTAACTGTAGAGCTGTAGGTGAAATTGTGATATGGAGTCTGGCTTCACTGTATACAGGATGCTGTTGTGTCTGGAAAAGAGACTTTCAGTCTTCAGTCTCTTGCTTGAACTGTTTATGCCAGCCTGGGACAAAAAAAGCCTGAAAGCTCATATAATGTATTTGCTGTCTTTAAATCAAGTATTGGAACACTGAAACCGAATTATGTGACAGAGCAAAGTGTTTTCCTCTGTTTGTAAGGCCTTTTCTACTTCTATTAGCTCTTAGGATTAAAGGCTAAGCTGTTGAGGTTGAGGAGGTTTACTAATCACAGAGAAATAATTTCAAAGGTCTGTGGGTGAGGGCTTCTAGTGTTTAAGGATATCACCCTTTGTAAAGCCAAGGATCAGCAGAGGAATGTGCAACTGCAGTGCCAGTGCTGCAGGTACGATGAGGAGGGGTTTGGTTACAGGAGAGATTCAGTCCACTCTTAACTGAAGGAAAATGGCTTTTGCTGTTTTCAGAGTTGGATTGATCTGAGCCAGGATGGTGCTGTGCAGATGTGGGACAGGACTATATCAATTTTCCAAGAGCACAGACATGGAAAGAAGTGAGCTGAGACATAAAGGCCAGAGAAGAAAACGGAACAGCTTGTCTGTTAATCAGCCAGGTTGTCTGGTCTGCTTGACAGCTACAGGTTACAGCAAAAGGTAGATAAACTTGGGGGTTTGGTTCATAAATAAAATATGGCATTGATTCAATTTGCCAGAAGTTGCTTTCTTCAAGTTTTGCATATGTTACTGGAAAATGCAAAGAGGAAAACTTTCTTTTTAATACTTAGAAAAGTATAGATGTTGATCAAGTGAATGTAGGATATATTTGATGTTGCCCTGGAAGACACAGTCTAAAATCAAGAATTTAGATGCATGCTTTGTATGGAAGATAAATAACAGGGCCGTATTTTCAACTAGTGAATGATGGCCTGGATTATCTTTCTGTAATTCAAATAAAAAATTACAGTTTCCCTCAATAATGGGATTTTGGGTGGAAGAGCCTCATTCAGAGTTGCTGTCTGTAACACATATATCTGCACAAGTGGTGAGGAGCCAGTGCGGCAGGGCTTGGAAGTAAGGCTGTCAGCTTAATACATTGTGTGAAAATTGGGGCCGGAGGTCACCAATCTCCTGGTACACAAATCTCCCTCTGAGAATCTCATTTCATTCAGACTATCAGTTAGATTAGAAATACCCTAATTATCCCACTGAAATTAAATTACTTTATGTAAGGGTGATATAATGAACAACCATAAAGAAGCTATACAACCAATCATCCTATTAGTCACAGCAAGACTAGACTATACACTAAATGGCTCTGGTTTGATTATTGCAGGCTGGTCTGTGCCACATAAACTGGGGGGGAAGGGAAGGACCCAGGGGAAGATGAGTTTTGATATCCCTTTCTATTTTACTGGAAGGAAGAAAGTCTCATTTTAATTCACAGTGCAAGCCTTCTAGGTGAAAAAGCTGTATGGTTGCCTGTCAGAGAAGCCACAGTGTAGCAGAGATCATGAATTATGAAGAGGTGATTGGGATCTTGCTTAGCACATAGTGAATTTCATTGTTACAGTGAGCAGAAGGAGAGCTGTAAGAATGCAGGTAGACTGCTCCAACACCTCAGCTAGCAAACTTTGTCACAGGGTCATTCTTTTCTACATATATTTGCAATCATGTGCAGCCATCATTGCTGGAGGAAGGTGAGGGTTTAGCTGATCTTGAACCTGAAGAATTGCTTCACTGGCTCAGGAAGGTGAATAACTGTTGGGAATAAGCTGACAAATCTGGATGTTTAATTTTTACTTTGTCTATGACTGAAAAAAATTCTCTTTTAACTGGTGTCGAAGTGTCCTGGCAGACCCAGTGGGTCATTGACCATCTCACCGTGGGCATGTGTTTCTCTCAGAAAAGCCACTACTGTGATGAGTTGTGATTTTCACTTATGGTGGTGATGCCTTAAGTTTTAGGTTCCATGTTTTTCAGATTCTGTGCTGCCTGGGGCTGCAGTTCTGAGCCTCACATTCAGTGTCAGTCAGTTCTCTTCACGGAGTAGGTAGACAAAACAAATCCTTTTCCTGCTGGACACCAAAGACAATCATTACAAGTTTTCAGGCCCAAAAGCACAAACAACAGCGGGCTGATGAGAGAAAAAAAGAATGGGACTTCATAATGTGAAGCTGTATTTGGACAATTAAACCCAATATGCAAATGAATCAAAACTTATAAAAGTGTGAGAAGTTGTGACCGGTCATGCATTTTGTGACCATTTTGAGTCCCTCTTGTGTGCAGCCCTGGCCAGGCTCCTGTCCTGCCCAAGGTGTATCCTAAAGGCCTTTCAATAAATATCTACTTTATCCTCTAGCTCTGTCCAGTCTCTGTTCCAGGTCAGCCTTCCCAAGGCATCAATGGAAATTCCCTTAGAGAGACTAAAAGATGCAGAGAGAAAGCAAAGCAGCTGCTTGTTTTTGCTAGTTCCCTTTCTCAGTCAGAATTTCAGAGTTGTTTACTGAGTAACCATTTTGAAGAACCAAGGGATGCATGTATAAGCTATGTGCACTATATAAGCATCCCCAAATTAGCTGGAGATATTAAAGGGAGGGGGATGTATAGCTGGAATAAATTCAGGTATTGAATGACTGTTTTAGAAGATAGACATGAAAGAAACCCAGATCTAGAGAAGTATTCTAGGAAATGGAAGAAAAGCAAGGATGTCTTGTTACTTTGATTTTCTTGCAGTCTTTCTTTATTGGACTTATTCTATGCTGTGCTACAGGGTAGCACTACTTTGCTCAAGTTCAGTCCTGCACAAATGCAGACTGAGCACTGAAAGCTTTATGTGTTTTCTTCTGAGTAGGGCTTTAAGTTTTATCATAAAACATCTGTAATCAAAAATATGATTTTCTGTGAAGGAAGATGGTAATTTTAAGTTGTATTTTCTTCTCTTAGTCTTATGTCATCAGTCAATAGTGTAAAACGTGCTGTGAGACAGTGTTGGCCCTGTAGCATTTCCCTGAGTTTTCCTTGTCTATTCTGAAGGTAATTGTAAAAACAAATTAAAGTACACTATGTGTTATTCAGGGTTTACCTTCTAACAGTCATACAATAGAATCATGCTTTGGAAAAGGAGCCAGCCATCTGAATACTCCAAATATCACAGAAAATGTTTCTTGAAAATTCAAGGATGCTTTTTTTCTTATATTCAATTAAATGCTGGATTGTTAAATGCCTTATTTGAATGTGAACAGAATGAAAGTATGAAATATATAATTTCTGCTGATCAGAATTGCAAAGTATAGTTTGTGATGAGCCATATATCTCAATTGCTGATATAAGTTCTGTTTTTTTTAACTCAGAAAGTAATCTGTACCTATACATTAGAAATTTAAATCACTTTTCTCCTCTCTGACAATACCTAAGGAATAAAATATTTCAGTTATGAGATGGGAATGAAGGAAGAACATTTTGAATGAAAAGAGTAAAATAAAAAATATCTGAGTAAATCAGTACTGATTTACTGCCAAGAGACAGTAGCTTGACTTGTGTAGAACCTCTGAGGGAATATTAAGCCTGCTGTAACTGAACATGACTGACTTCTATTCAAGTCTCTGGATAGGTAGGGACAATGGCACTTCATAAAAAAAATTAATGAAACTTTGCATATTAGTTCCAGCTAAGTCAATTTTTCTTAAATAGAAAATTCTGACATAACAGTGCTTTAATCATGGTGTCTGGAGGTAGCAGAATTTCTCCATCGTTTTGAGCAGAAATTCATGTTGTTTCCATAGATTACTGCCTGAGCACCCACTGCAATCTTCCATTTTTTGTTTTATTCTCTTCTGCCTATCCTCTAATTGTTATGTGTTTGGAAGAGGGAGGATGAGAAATAAATATTGAGCCAGCTGGTGATTGGAAATGCCTTCAAATGAAGTTGCTTTTGAAATTAAAGTAGTACTGACAACAAAGACTATTAGTTGGAGTTTTCTTAAAAAAATATTATTATGGACTAGCACAGTCAGCAACTGGTTCTGTGAGGCTTAGTTAGATCTTATGGGATAACCATAGTTGAATAGCTGGAGAGAACCACCAGGACTGTCAAGAACCTTCAGTAAATGTCATTATGATCATGGAAATGGATCTCCTGGCCCAGAGGCAGCTTTAATGCTACGATTTATACCTCAAGTAATTTTCTTCATGCCTGGATCTCTCAGAGTCACTATGTGGACTACCACAGCCCCTTGATATGTGTGAGCTTGTGTGGTAAGTGGATATTTGGTTTACTGGATAGGGTCAGAGTTCTTTTAAGATCTGTGTTTTTTAAACCTTGGTGGGGATTTTCTGTTGTTTTTGGGGTGGGTGGTGGTTTTTTTGGTTTGGTTTCGTTGGGGTTTTTTGTTTTATTTTGTTTTTTTTTAATTTTTTTTACCCCCAAAGAAACAATCAATTATTTCCCTATTTGTGTGAAATTTCCTGTAAAAATGTATTTCATGTAGATGCCCTATGCAATCCTTTGGAGAGGGCAGGGAAAATAGTGCCTGGAGCAGGGTGTGCAGTACACCTGAGCACAATTTGCCACAGTGCAGTGAAGCCAGATCAAGCAACAGAGTACAATAATTAAATGGATGATTGATAAGCAACAGTTGAGTAGATGAGATATTTAGAAAAACAGAAGTATTTAATGGTGCAGCCTAAAATCTTTCATAAGTGCATAAGTTTACGTAATAATCTATTTTAGCATCCAAAAAAAAAAAATGTTCTGTAAGCACTTAGAGGAGATGCATTTAACATATCAACTGTGTTGAGACACTTCACAAGAAAATGTTAGTGTAGGATTTATTTATAGACTGGAGAGCTGGGCAGAGAGAAACCTAATAAAGTTCAACAAGGGCAAGTGTAGTGTCTGCACCTGGGGAGGGATTACTTCAAGCACCAGGACAGGCTGGGGGTTGACCTGTTGGAGAGCAGCTCTCCTGAGAAGGACCTGGGAATTTTGGTGGATGACAGATTGACCATGAGCCAGCAGGGTGTCCTTGCAGTCAGGAGGGCCAATGGTATCCTGAGGTGCATTGAGAAGAGTGTGTCCAGCAGGTCAGGAGAGGTGATCCATCCCCCCTACTCGGCCCTGTTGAGACCACATCTGGAGTGTTGTGTTCAATTCTGGTCTCCCCAGTTCAAGGAAGACAGGGAGCTGCTGGAGAGGGTCCAGTGGGTTCATCCATCTGGCCACAAAGATGGTGAGGGGTCTGGAGCATCTCTGTTATGGGGAGAGACTGCGGGAGCTGGGCCTGATTAGTCTGGAGAAGACTGAGAGGGAATCTCATCAATGCATATGAACATCTCAAAGACAGGTGCCAAGAGAAAGGTGCCAGACTCCTCTTGGGGGTGTCCACTGATAGGATGAGGAACAATGGCCATAAATTAAAACACAAGGAGTTCCACCTCAACATAAGGAAGAACTTCTTCACATGGAGGGTGGCAGAGCACTGCAACAGGTGGCCTAAGGAGATCATGGAGTTTCCCTCTTAGGAGACATTCAGAACCCACATTTCTAACTTGCTTGAAGTGACCATACCTTGGCAGGAGAGTTGGACTGGATGATCTCCAGAGGTACCTTCCAACCCTGACAATTCTGTGATTTGACCTGTCTCAAGTTAAAAGTTGCCACCTACAATTATCAGAAATTAAATATTGTAAATGGAAAACTACAAGTTGAATTTTAAGGCTCAGGTTGGACATGCCTCTGGATTGGGATGACATTCTTTTGCAATCTGGCAGTTTAGGAATGCACTTTTTGTAAGCAGGACTGGGGATCTTAAATATTCCCGTAAGAGAAGGTGATGGATTGAATAGGTTCTGTCAGGTTGCTTCTTGTAGTGTCCTCAAAATAATAGGAAGAATATCTTGTAAGGAATGTGGTACAGAAAAATAGACAGACATGGTAAGCAATTTTATCAGTTCAGTGTTAAACCTATGCTATATCAAAATCAGTTGCACTTAAAAAGAGTCTGAGATAGGTGTGTGAGAAGTTCCACCTTTCAAAGTGACACTTTTGTTATCAAATTTAAACAAAATTGAACTTTGTCTCATGCTAGTGTTTAGGATGGCTTACATTGATGCCTTTTCTATAGGATTAAATCATATCAACTTTCCTGTGTAGATCACTCTTGAAAAGAACAGGTTGTATTTAAACAAAGTTGTATCAAGGTGTGGTTATTCCCATGTGTCTGTGGCAATGTGTCTTGCTGCAGGGTGGTGGGAATAAGAATTGCTTTATACTTCAGCATCCAAGCAGAGATTTCAATTCATGTGCTACAAATTTTTGATTGGGAAGAAACCAATGACATTAATCCATATGCCTTTCAAGACTAAAGCATTTTATGTTGCATCTTGCTTTGTATTCTGTCTGTAGTTTATTTCAGAAGGGTATCTAACTTTGAGACTTCTGACTTTTAAAGAGAAAGCGTTTAACCTGTGTTTTTGAGTTGCATTTGCTCCATGAATTCTCCTAATCATAGAGGTTTTTGGCAGCCATGTAATAACTGTTATGCACTTGGAGGTATATCAAGATCTGGGTGCTTCCCTTTTTCAAGGTCAACCCAAGTAGCAGCTAATCCTGGCTTGACTCAAGGAGGGATTTTGCTTTTGGATCTAATGGCTGACAATTCTTTGGCTAATTCTTGATATATCCATCTTCACCAGATCTACATTGCAGAATGATAGAAAAGGGGATTAATCCAAATCTGAAGACATATTTATAGAAGCTGGACATATAAAATTCACATAGAAGTGTGTTGCAAGAAGTAAAAAAAAGGGAAACATTCCCAAAACATTTTAATGTGGAGATATAACATGTATGTGTATATATATATATATATATATATATATATAATATAAGTCATATATCTGAATATGTGAAAGAAAATTTGTCAGTGCTAAGTGTTAAAAAATATCACAAGTGTTTCTTTCTGGAATCGTCACAATTTACCTTCTACTCATAAGAACCTATCTAAACACTTTTCTCTCCTTGCTTCTTTTTTAAAAACATCATGTCATTTTCACATCATATAATTCAAGTTAGTTTATCATGAGTGCTAAATAAGTCTGTGGTAAATATGGGACATTAAAAATATCTGAATGCAAGGAAATAGTATTATCTTGGATTTCAGTTGAAACCTTTTTACATTAGGGCAAGATGTTTGCTTCTGACGGCAAGAATTATACTTTTTTTTCTTTCTTTCTTCTTTCCCTCCTTTTGAAGTTCTGTGATTTATACTGAGCTTTAGGAGCAACTGTCTCTTGTTTCTACTCTGTTCATGATAGAAGAGCAGGGAAAGAGACACTTTGTTGGCATAATATGAAAATTTTAAACAAGTCAGAAGACAAGCATGCAGAGAAAGTAATAACATCGTGGGTAGTAAAACTTGAAAATCAATTGCCACAGAGCTGTGGAAACACAGTATCTGCAGGTTCAAGGAGGGAGTAGTCAAATTGATGGACAACAGGTTTGTAAACAGATACTGAGAGGACTAAGTAGGGTTGTGCCTTAGAAAAACTCCAAGACAACACTTTTGGATGCTGGGAGATGCACAGAAAACAACCCACAGAAAATGGTTCAGGTTACCTGCTCTAGTGAGGGACCATCCCCTATTTCCTGTGTGAGACAGGGTGCTTCCCAGGAGGGACCATTTATCTGGCACAGCAAACTTTGTCTGTGTTCAAAAAAGAAGTTCAAATAATGTTGACCTGCTGTTGAAGCCTTGTCTTTGCTCTTTGCTCTTTGATTCCTGGCACTGTTGGAGTCACTACTTTGTTCCTCTGTCCTTCTGAACATCAGAGGCAGGAGAGATCATCAAGCACTTCCTCACTTTGTGCACATGTATTTGAACTTTCCGTTCTAATGCAGAACCTCCAGAGGACATGGAAACTGATCTCCTTGTTTTATCTGGGCTTTCTGGAGTGAACCTAAAGGGATGAACATGTCCTAGCTTTGCAAAAAGAGGAGTGGTAGCTACATGAAGTTTATTACGCCCCATCAAGTCTGCCAAGTTTCATCTGCCATTACAGAGAGAGAGCTGGCTGTGAAATGGTTAGGATTGACTGACAACACTTAACTAACCACTGAGAATGATTTTGTCTTTGTAGTACAATTCATGTCTCTCCATCATGTCCATGTGTGTAGCGTTTTCAAATGAGTTTAATTATGAGTGATGAACAGTAGCTCTATGGATGTGCTTTCCTTTGTAACATCATTACTGATTGCTCTTCATCTGGACTGTCCCAGGTCTGCACTTACCTTCTCTTAGTTAAACTACTGGAAGCTTTTTTGGGCTTTGGAGGGGAAGTTGAATTATTGTTTTGTCCTGATTTGGGATTTGGTTTTTTGTTTGTTTAATTGTTTAAATTTTGAGCTAAAGTTTTGGGGTTTGTTTTGTGATTACCCAAGAATATTTCTGGTTGGCTAAAGGTGAGTCAGTGCCATTGTTTCATTTGTGATTTCTCAAAGAAGATACACATTTAATTTCTAGTCTCTTGGGTGTTTCTCAGCACTGAAGGAAAATGCAAAAGGTATAATTTTTTTCCAAGAACTCCTTTTGCTGGTATTTGTGAAGTGGTTGCTCACTGTATGTGCTACAGAATTGCATCATGCATCTTCCTGTGACATGAGAAATTGAGATAATGAAGTTTCCTGCTTGAAGCAAAACTTGGTCTTCATTTCAGGAGAAACAATCTTATTTTCCTCTTACTGGTCTATTTATATTTAGCTTGACAGCTTTTAGATTGTGAAAAGCAGCATCAATAGGAAGAAGAGTAGAAGACTGTTGCAAAGAATATAGAAAGTTAAGAGATAAAATGAATATATAGGAATTACTGCTATTACTGTATTACTGCACTGTCATGTGTTGTTATAGTCTTTATGTGCTCAAAAGAAAGTGACGACTCCTTTTCCCTCCAGTGTGTACATGTTGGCATTTCCTTGCCTTTGATTTCATTCCTGATGCTAATTTTATACTGAAGCTGAGGTGACCTTTATGTGTACCACTTTTCCAGGTGTTGCCTACTTTCACCCACACAGTAACCATTGTTTGCATTTCTAATGAGGTAAAACACCAGGGACTAACTTCTGGCACCTTCTCTGCTGAACTCTACTTTGATAATTATGCTCATCTAAAAGGAAATGCATTTGTTGGAAACTTCTGAAATTAGTAGAATCAATTCGGAACAACCCCTTGAATTGGCTCGTAAGTGTATTAGGAGGAGGCAGATGGATCGTGGACTTGGAGTCCATGGCAAATGTCTGAAATTTCTTCTCTCTTTGCAATTCTGCTGATCCTGAACAATTTCTGCCATCTTTATGGAGTTTCTCTCCAACTGAAGTAGACCATGTAGGAAAAACATTTTAGTATATGTTGTAAATACAGAGAATTTTTACTTGGCAGGCAGGTTTGCTGCTCTGCCCAGTCAGGTGTGTAGGACATGATCATTGTCAATTCATGAATGTAAGATATTTGAGTTAGATTTTTTTTTTTGCCATTGGGAAAGGATTTCTTTCTAAAACTGCTAGTCAAAAATCAGTAATTGTAGAAGTTTGAGTGCTGCTGGGACAAGCTGACATGCCACTGACACATGGGGACAAGTTGTCATTTTGGTATGGGCTCAGATGGCCATCCTGTGCACTCCATCTAACAAGCAATATCTTAACAACGTTTGTTGTCTTCACTGAAGGAGGAAAGGCAGGAGTTGTATTAATAATGAAACACTTAAGGCCCTTTCCTTCATCTTGATAATTTTAGTGAAATGCTTAAGTCCATTTGTTACATTGGTGGTATTGCCTGCTTTTTTGTGAACAGAACTGCTGATTTTGGCTGTTGAAAGATGGTGCAGGCCAAAAGGAGGATCACAGAGGTTGCCAGCCCAATTATAATTGTGGACATCTGCATAGAGCTTGTGAAGCCTCGGTCCACAGGTCAAAGTGCCAAGCTCCTCTTTATGTCCTACTCTCACAGATTAGATTTGGCATGTGTTTCCTTCCTTTAAAATGTAGGGTTGCTGAAAGTCCATGTCAGATAGGCACAGGAGGCATCATAAGGGTTTGAGTCTAATTAGTGTTTAAGTTAAAAGCCAAGGAGTTACACTTTAAAAAAAAATACAGTTGTAGTAGACAGTAGATGAGCCCTAAAAAAACCCCACAAAAAACCAAACCAGAAACAAAAACAACAACAAAAGAGACAAATTTGTTTCTAGCCTTGTCCATTCATCAATCCTTGTCCATCCTTCTGTTCCCTTCCCGAATCAGCGATGTCCGCTCCCTGCCCACCTGGCACCAGATGTGCCATCAGGCACTACTGTGTGTCCCAAGTCCTCCGAGTGGCAGAATGCAAAATCTCAGGTGACATTCACCTGGAAGCACTTAGCCCTCAACAGCTGCAGCCCCTTGATTACCTTGCCCGCCTCGGCGGCTCCGTGCCGCCACCATATCAATTGCTTGTCAATTCGGCTTAGCCGTGACTTTGACTGACTGGAATGAGGGAAGTGGGAGTGGGGTGTAGGCGAATGGTTAAAATTAATTGCTACATAAGAAAAAATTGAAAGATAATTATTCCTGCTTTCCTGTCAGTGCTCGAGGGTAGATGACCTCATTAACTTGCAGCTTGTACACAATTCAATTACTAGGAGATGGAAAATACATTTTTAATTACCTCGGTGGCTTGTGCTCCATTCATCTCCATTTGCATGGCTTTTTTACTGTTGTGTTCTAAAGTAGCGTGGTCTTACTAAAGCTACTGTAAGACCTTGGTTCTTACTACAATTATTCTTGTTTGAGGTAGGATATTAAATGTGTGAGATTAACCCTGTGGTGCCAAGTGAGTTGGGAGGTCTTGTGATGGCACTAAGGTGTTTTTAGTTAGTTTGGCATGTCAGGATTTTGAAACTTATCCTGTCAAATAATTAGAGAGGGTAACTTTGTTCCTTTGTGCATTTTGTTGCTACATAATTCAAGAAAGGATTAAATTAGTGAATAATAAGCAGATCACCTAGTTAGACAAATATCATATCGATGTATGTCATGGGAAAGGATTCTTTTGTAGTTTCTAAAAGCCTATTATGGCATTTACTGAATTAATAATGACTTAATTGTTTAAATACATAGCTAGGCAATTATTTTAATGTGTGAGTTTTTAAAACTGTCAGTAGTGTGTTGAAGTGTACAATACATGTGGAAAGAATATTTGTTCATCACCAATCATTTAAATTAAAACTATTGTGGTATTGAAAGGCTTGGAGCTAAGAATTGAGGAACCCTGTGACTTGGTGCACTGAGTTTTTTGGGGTTTTTTTCCAGGAAAGACTTGTCAAGGATTGTACAGAACTGATCTGGAGTGTTTCATGGCGTGACACAGACTAATTCCTGCTATTGATAGTGTACGCTGTGTTGATGGGGAAATAGGAAATAAAGTACAGGCTCCAGAGAAGTTGTTGATTGTTAGGTCACGAGAAAGCATTGAGCGAAGTTTTGAGGTACAAGTTGTGATATTTAGTGGTGGGAACTGAATATATTTTATATGATCTATGTTTGGTCACTACTTTTCTCTCTGAAAAAAATAATTGGAACATAATGCAGGCATTCTTGAACCATTCATGTAAACTTCATTGTGAGTGTATTAGTCCTACTTAATTCTTCTCTAATGAGCATTAAAGCAAGATAAGGTGCTTTAAAGGCTCACTGTCAGAGAGCCTTTAATGCTGTTCTGAGAATGTGTAAACTCTGAGCCCATGGCGTGCTCTCAGCTGGGACCTGCTGGGGACCATCCTTGTGGGAGACCTCTGAGAAAGTGATGATTATGATTTAGACACTCCACCTTCCTCTCACTGGTTAGTGACCCAGTGTGATCCAAGGGATAATGAAATACCATCTTCTTGCTGTGCAGGAACATTGAGGATGTTTATTCTGTAAAATTGCTGTTTGAAGAAAAACCAAACAAACAAACAATGGTTGGACTAATACATACCTTCTCAGTCTACCAAATTTATGGTAACATTTTTCTTCAAGGGTATCTCCTAAAGGAACATACACAGGAGAGTTCCTTCACTGAGCAGTCTTTTAGAAGCCTGCATGTGAGTAATTTTAAAGTAAAAGACTGAAAAAATAAAATAACCAATATACATAATTTGAGATATTTAATGTTTCCAGTATTTCTTAACCCAGGAAGACATCTAAATAACCAGCCTAGCAAAGATTACCTTTCTGGGTTTGTGCTGTCTTAGTATGGGACAAACAAAATGCTATATTAAGGAATCAGTTGCTCACAGGTCTGGAGAGAAATTATGTTGGATTTTTCTTATATATTATGAAATACAACTGCAATTTCTCATGGAAGTTTTTTGATGTGAGGGTTTTATTGGTAATTTTTAATTATTTACTGTTAGGTTTGGTGATTCTAGGGTCAGCAAAGTATCAAATGCAACCAAAATTCATGGCATTTGCATGAGATGCAATGTCTCTTACAAGTTGCATAATGTTTACTTTGACATATAGCATATTGCTGCTGATCCTTCAGAGATAAACAATACTGTAGCACAAAGTATAAAAGCATTTTAAGAATATGGATACATGGAAGCAAATATGACTTGAAATAAGTTGGAGGAAATCTACACAAGCATAAGTTTGCTTGGAATACACCCTTCTCCTCTGCTTCCGCTGATTATTATTTCATCAGTATATGTTGATCAAAAAAATTTAGGTCATCTGAAATACATACAGGGCTTCTGCAGCTGTCTGACCTGAATTTCAAGTCTTTGAAATGTATGTGACCACAGCATAATTATTTATTGTGCTATACCAGTGCTCCATTTAGGGAAAATGAATATAAATGGTAAGATAATAATTGGAAACTGACTTAAATGTGGCATTTGGGCCAACATCAGGATTCTGCAGTGTTAATATATTTTCAGAGGACACATAGGAATTAACCATTAAGGATTTAAGGAGAGAGGCTGATTCAACTTGAATTTTTTTGTGGTTTTTTTTTGTGTGTGTGTTGAGCATCACCATTGAGCAGCTTTTCAAACTTTATTGCTGTCTGCTACGATCTATAGACTAGTGACATCTGTACAATCTGTAAAGGATGAATCCTATCATGACCTCCAGGTTTGGATTTTTCTTCAGTTAAAAAATATCCCCAAGACCCAGCCTGTGTTTGGGTTTGCCCCAACCCAGTTACAGGACCTTGCACTTGGCCCTGTTGAATTTTAAGAGGTTTTTATGAGCCTCTCCAGACTGTCAGTGTCCTTCTGGATGGCATCCCTTCACTCCAGCAGCTGCACACACAGCTTGGTGTTGTCAGCAAGCCTGCTGAAGCTGCCCTCCATCCCACTGCCCAGGTAGCTGACAAAGACATTCCCTGTGCTAATCCCAATATGGATCCCTGAGGAATGCCCATCAGGTCTCATGGACTTGTGTACTTTCAGCTTCCTCAGATGGTCTCAAACTTGATTGTCTCCTACAGTGAGGGATCCTTCATTCTCTCTTGGCATTGTGGCTGGAGCACTTGCCAGTGAAGACCAAGGCAAATAAGTTGTTGAGAATCTCATCCTTCTCATTGTCCCATGTAATCAGGTCTCCCGTTTCCTTCTGGAGAGGCCCCACATTTCTTCTAGCCTTCCTTTCATCAGCAACTTTCTATAGAAACTTTTCTTGTTGCCCTGACACCCCTGTCCAGATTTAATTCTGTCATGACTTTAGCTTTTCTCACCTGATCCCTGACTGCTCAAACAATTACTCTTTGTTCTTCACATGCTACCTGTTCTTGCTTCCACCATCTGTGGGCTTCTTTTTTTGTGTTTGAGTTTGCTCAGGAGGTCCTTGTTCATCCATGCAGGCCTCTTGTCCTTTTTGCCTGACTTCTGCTGTTGGGATGCATCAGTCCTGAGCTTGGAGGCGCTGATCCATGAAGACGAACCAGCTTTCTTGGGCCCTTCTTCCTTTCAGGGCTTTATCTCATGGTACTCTATCAGGTACACTTCATCCAGGGTGTATTTGGAGATTAAAGAATCAGACACAAATTCTCAGCTAAATGTAGAATGTATGAATAGTTCTAGCATGGTTCTGGAAATGTTTCCACACTTGACACATAAGGCTGTGCTGCCACAAACCTAAAGGTGCTCACGTTTTGCTATTGAAAACTCAGGCAAGGAAATTGAGTGCATTCTTCATTTTAGAAAGCAAAACTCAGGCAAGGAAATGGAGTGCATTCTTCATTTTAGAAAGCAAAGGGAAATTGCATATATAAAATGAAATTTCAAGAGAGGCACCACCTTAGGACTGTTGGAAAACATATTCTTTAGAAGATGTCATGGAAAAGATTTTATATTTAATGATCTGTTTCTCTGCTCACACAGTAGTAGTAACTTGTAGTTAACTTGATGAAACAAACAGTAACTTGCTTTCTTGCAAAAATCCATGTTGATCTAGTCTGTTGGCTCATTTCCAAAAGAGATTTGCACACACTGACTATTAAAGGCTTTCTTTTAATCCTCTTCTGCCCTCCTAGCTGAAGAATTATTGGAGGTCTTTTCCTTTTTAATTTTTTTTGCCTTCCTCCATTTGCAATCAATAATATTGCACTTATTGCCAAAGTAGTACAGGATTCAGTTATAATGTCAAATACACAATGTTCTCCAATTATTGTGTTTGGTTATAGTAAGGATATTGCAGTCTCACAAAACGTGGTTTATGGTTCTCAAAATCTTTAGTAAGTCTACACTAATATAAATTATAACACATCTTTTAAATTACAAAGCCCAGATATCTTTTATAAATGCAGAAAAATGTTTCATTAGAAAGGGTTTTTTTAAAGTCATATAAATAAAAGGAACGGGCTCATTACAAAATATTTCACACATAATCTAACTAATTAACATAATAAATTGCAGGGAACCATATTGGATTATCATATAATTAAATAAATTCCATACGGGCCACGTAAGTTAATGTTTTCTTTTTGGAAAATTGTATGCCTTGGCAAATAAAATATTCAGAGGATTAACTATAAAGAAAAAAATGGCTTTGTGTAATTATTGTCTCTTGTAATTTGAATTAGACATAATTACATTTCCTAAATATGAAGAGAAAATAAGTGTGATCTATAGAGAACAGACAACACCACTGAGACAAGTCTGTCTTTGTTTCCTGACCCATTAAGTGACAATTATGATACTTGTGTTAAACATCTTAGAAGTGTTATGAACTTGCCATAACTCTTCACTTATTCTGCTTGAAAAGATCATAATAGGAAACACTTTTGCTCTTCTATTTTAAATGGAGACCATCACTTGAGCAATACAAAAAGTTCATGGAAAAATGTCAGGTGCATCAAGTGCTAACTTCACCACATACGTAAAATAAAGGATTGTTTTTCCTGCACCTCCACAGCCATGTAGCCTTCTAGAAGGTTTTGCTGTAAACCCTTGTAAATGTAATGTGTGGGTCCTTATGTCCTGTCATAGGCCACTGGTCAGTGCCTGTGTGATTTTGATGGAAAACACACACTGCAGTTGCAGGTGTTGAGTGAATTTGTGCAGTTAAAGTTGAATTACTGATGCAAGTTGTTAAAGTATCTAATTTCTCCAGGGTTTTTTGGGATTTTCTTTTCCTCACCATTTATTTACTTAAAGTAAAGCAACTTCCAGACAGCATAAGATCTGAAATAAATTCAGTGGGGGTTTTATAACATCTTTTATACTAGTTAGTGAAAAATGTTTCAGAACTTTTTGCATACTTGTGGAGAGTTTTATTACCTAAACTCATTTATATTTTATATATTGATAAATATCCAGTTAAGAGTATTGTATGAGATTGAAGATCTACACACAGAGTTTACAAACTTTCTCTACTACTTGTGGTGCTCAGCCTGTGCTAGATAAATAATTTATATTACTGAAAGCAGATCTGCTCACATATTCATACATGGGAACCATACATTTTGGCCTTTGAATGGAATTTATCTGTGAATCACCTACTTATGGTTTATTCTGTTGCAACAAAAGCAAATTATAGGGATGAAATATAATTATGTGGTTTAACTAAATATTTACTGAGGTTACTTCAGCATTATTTATCACTTATGTTTTATAGGAAGTAGTCTTACATGAATGAAATAAACACTTTTTTTTCTGAAATTCTTTATGAGAGATGCTTCTCAGAATGGATCTGTTGCCCTACTAAGATTGAATTTTTTTCTTTTTTTTTCATCTGTGTATGTGATAAAAGTATCTTTTGATTGTCTGCTATAAGTGTTAATGTTTTCTAGGCAGATTTTTGAATAAATTTTTCCCCCTTTTTGGTTTATGTACAGGAGATTCTGTTGCATCTTACATGTTAGACTCCAGTGTGTTTTGTTATTACACTCTGATTTCTCCTTGGGACTTTTGTCTTATTGATTATGAGAAAGGCCAGTGGAAAATTCTCTTGCTCTATGTGTGTCATCACAATTTAGAGAATTTTGCTGATAATCATCCTGTTTTTCCTAATTCCTTTTCATGAAAAAAATATCTCCATCCATAAAATTATGTGAGATTCTTTGACTTGCAGCAGTCAAAGCTAAAGGTAAAAAAGGCAATTGATGTAATAGCAGTGGTTTTATTTCTTGCTTACCTGGAAGGCCACGTGTACTGGTACTCCTCTTGGTCATATAATTGCTTTTTATTTACAGTGCATCTACAGTAGGAACATGTTATCCACACATTTAGATTCCCTGAATATGAGCCATGGAAATTAATTTTCAGGCTTTTTAGTATCTAGGGCTAAAATGCTAAGCAGTTTATTTACTGGATGTTCTGGCCCTATTTTTCCTAAAACTTGAATGCCATTGTGTTTCTGAATTGCCCTTTGCAAAGATACATGGAGGAACTTTGGGGTTTCCTAAAGTTGTACAGACATCCTATCACCCGCATAACATTATGTGCCCACTTTTTTCCAACTATTTAAAAATAAATATACAAATCATTTTGGAGCAAATACTTTGCTTCTTCCCATAGGACACTTTTTCCTGCACTGTTTACTGAGCCTTAATCAGGTCTTCAAGTTAGAAGGTGACTTCGAGGATCGTCTGGTTGAATCTTTCATGGCAAAAGCACAGTCTAGACAAGATGGCACAGCACCCTGTTTGACTGAACCTTAAAAATGTCCAAAGCTGGGAAACTACCACTTCCCTGAAGACATTATTACAATGGTTTTCATTGTGAAAAATTTTCCTCTTGTGTCTAACTGGAATCTCCCCAGGATTACTTATACCAGTTACCCCTCAGCTCTTTGAAGAGGAGTCTCCATCTTCTCAGTACAGGAACACTTCAAATACCAGAATATCATCGTAAGGTCTCCTCTAAGTCTTCTTTTTTCAAGGCTGAACAAATCCAGTTCTCTTAGCCTTTCCTCATATGGCAGGCTTCCCTGTCTTGATGGCCTTGTCCAAGCCATCCACAACTCTTTTATGTAGTGGGGACCAAAATTCACAGAGTTCTAGGTGTGGCCTGACAGGCACTTTAGTTTTGACAGTAGCTTAATACTCCCTGCTTTCAACACCCATCCTGATGTGTTTAGAGTCAATTTAGATTATTTCATTAGCAAATCCTTATGCGGCACTTTGATCAAAAGGCTTTTCAATACCACCTAAATAATGACGATGTGTGTTTGATTTGGCAATTCTGAGTAGAACTGGAAGCTTTTGCTCCTCTTTCCAGATGCTGTACTTGTTCAGCTTCACGCTGCACTGGGAGAACAGCTGATGTGTTCTTAACTCTTTGGCTTCATAGTGATGTAAAGAAGATACAGCCAGAGTCAGACTTTCAGCTCTTTTTCTCTGTGCTGCTTTGCCCTGCTCAATTGACAGAACACATCTAGATGCCTATTTCATAGACTCAGACAGATCCAGTGAAATGCACTCTGATGCACAATTTCCAGGCTAATCCATAACACCTGTCTGTTAAGCTGGTTTAAAGTATGATCATCCTTGGGCCTTTCCTTTTAAAAGTATACCTATATTCAAGCAAAATTTCCTTTAATAACTACATTGTCTGCTTCTCTTGGAACTCTTTGTCAGCCTTGTCTGATCCTAAGTTTTAATGAAAATTCACTGAAAACAGTCAATTCTTGTCTTAGATGTCTTTGATTTTGGAGTATTTTACTATATGTGAATAGGCTTTTGGGCAGACCAAGCCTCAGTATCTGTGAAATATGAAGATTCTGTTGTGCTAAAGCCAGTTAAGAGAATTATTTTTGTGTCTCCGTGGTCTCTTGATTCACCTTTTCTCTTTATGCATTACTGGTTAAACAGTTCAAGTAGTGAGAAGTCTTCTGAAACTTAGTTATCCTCCTTGCTTCTCTAGCTTTGGCAGTCCTGCAAATTCCTCTTATTTCTTCTGGAACATCACCATCCTAAGTTTATATCTTGCCTTCCAGTTGTTCGTATTTGTTTTATTGCTACCACTTTAAATACATTTTTACTTCTTTGGAGTTTCCCATTATGTGCTCTGACTTCCATCTTTGCAATAAACGATAATTTCCCTTCCTTAAAACATTACGTGGATTACTACTACGTATCACATTCTGAAGGGAGGTGAACCTTAGCTATGATCACTGCTGAACTGTTCTTGTTCTCTCACAGTCCTTCCAGTTTTTAAGGACTCAGTCCAGGATCACTCTCAACTTTCCACTTTTAGATGCTTCACTGTAGTTCTTGCAAAAATCAGCTGGTGAGGAACCAAACTCTAGTTTCCTAACCTGTGCTCTCATGAGACATTTGGCCAATTACCCCCATCTTCTCCTGCTCCATTGCTCCCAATACTTGGCTTTCATCTGTTTTCTGATCTACAGACACCAGATGCCTTTCAAATTTCAAATTTGGTCTTTAAAATTTTCTACATTCTTCTCTAATCTCTAATATCAGATGCAGAATGGAAACCATATGCAAATATGAGTGGGGTTATACCATTGCTCTCATTAGTCCTTGTTCCAAAAATGATCACATAAATATAGATTCAAAACCATTGTTAATGATAAAATTCTGACCCAAGTAGTTCATTACTTATTTGTATTAGGCTTTGTTTTGCCTCTGCCAAACACATCTGCAACACCAGATAAGCAGGTATCAGTGCTCTTGCTCTGGCATGTAAGATTCTGATTCTAACTGACTTTGAATAAGCATTCAGACATTCCTGGTTTGTCATAATCCCGAATTTGTCATTTTTGTGGACTATGGCAGTGGACAGTATTTTTTTATGTTGTGTTCAGGGCCATGTTCCAGGCTTGTATAGAACAGTGCTCTTGGCTTTTCCTGAGCTTTGAGCTCATCTCAAGTTGGGATTGAAGTGCTGGTGGCTGCACCACATTTAGGTGGTGTTCTACATTATTGTTCTACAATATCCTGGTGCTCTGTTAGGTATGGTTCCTGACTTCTGCACATCAGGAGCCACTCTACTGGAATGTTTGATGTGTGAAATACAATACTGCAGGTGGAAAGGGATCTCTGGAAGTTATGTAATTCAATCTCTTGCCGAAGGCTCAACTAATGTATAAGTTGCATCAGGTTCCACTTGTCTCTGTGCTGTTGAGTTTTGAGAAAAAATTATGTGTATGGAGATTGCACAGTCTTTTTGGGCAGCTGTTCTGTCCTCATTATCTCATGAAAGTTCACTAATTCTAGCTCCAGACACTTCCCGTGACTGTGAATGTTGCTGGTATCCACAGGCACTGTAGCTGTTGCTTCTCTTGCACCAGACTGTGCCAACATGTCACACGTTCAACATGCCACTGTATGAGTCGAGGTGTGGTAGCTCAAACACAGTAGATGTTGTGTAATAGAAATCTCTAACCAGCTACAGCTGTGGTCACTTGCATTTGTGATAACTCCCTGCCTCTCTGCCCTTACTTTATAAAACAATTAATACATTAAACCTAGGAAGCCATGGGACCATTCGCCAGTCACAAGACCTTTGTTATTTGACATTTAATCTATCTTGGTGTAGACTTTGGTCCCATTATTCAGATAAGAGGTGGAAGGGGTCTGTTTTTACACTAATTGGTTGATCTGAACCCCCTAACATATTATGTGGAGGGGTTTTTTAACCTGGTGAACATAAGAGGCCTATGGATAGTTTAGTGATGCAAGAAAGCAGACATTTTTTTCCCTCTTCCTCTCTTACTCTTGATTTTTAGGCTTCCTATGATGGACCTCTGTGTGTATCCATGTGACTGGTGCCTCTCTCTGCTGGAAATGATCTGCCCTGTAGGATGTGTGGGGAACACCCATGTGTAGGGGCCTGATCCACAAACTATTGAAGTCACTGAGGGTTTCTTATTTTCATTCGTTACTACTTAAGCCAGGTCCTCCAGGCAGTCACTTTTGTTTGGCTTGCCAGTGGTAAATTTTTAAAATATCATTTCTTTTATTCACCTTTGCTTTGTCTGTTTGGCACCCTTCCTAATCCTCTTAATTCTGAAAAGTAATTGGCAAGTACAATATTTTGAGGCATAGCAAGAAGCTTTGGGCTGTTTGTTCTCTTACTAAAACAAATGACACAATGGAAAAATAACATCGGGACATGAAAGGGAAGGAGAGGAGGCAGAGAGGAAGATGTCAGTAGGCGAGGGCAGAGGGAATTGTCCGTGGGGAGGCTGATGGAGTTCTTGGGGACGTGAGAGGGTGCAACGCCCGCCTGCTCCTTGCTCCAGCCGTACCCTTCTGCAGCAGGGGCTTGCTCTGCTCCTGTTTTTCTCTGTTGCTGCCCTCTTGGCTTAGGATGTTTTCCGTCTTCTCTATATTTCAAAGCTTTGTGGTAAATAATCGATTCAAACCAGCACCCAGTCTCTCTTTCTGTAATTCTGAAAACCCATTAAATTATATTGTTGGGGGAAAACAATAGTTGTGCTAATCATGCTCTGTGCATGTGCATCTTAATTTCCCCAGAGACCTGAATATGAATTTTTACTAACATGTTAATTTTGTGTGTTAATCAGTAGCTGTAGGCCGAATGAATGGATTGACTATGTAAAACTGTTTGATATAGAAACAACTCCTTTTGACCCCCTCAAATTGGCTTCATTCCACTGAAGACGGTTAAAGTTAATTAAGCACTCAATAGGTTTATGGTGTTTAAATTAAAATATATCACTACTCATTGTGTAGTCATCAAGCGCAGACGGCGCTTCCCCCCCGCCTCCGCCGGT
>VWYP01022053.1:0-26239 GCA_013400435.1 Pycnonotus jocosus | reverse complement strand
GGGGGAGGTGCAGGTCACACTGTAGCAAACAGAGCAGGGCAAAGGAGCTGCAGTGGCCTGGCAGAGCCGGCTCTTCTCTGGCAAGGCAGCCGAGGAGCTCAGGATTCCTGGGCACGTGAGCAGATGATGGAAGATTTTCCCTAGGATCAGGGCTCTTCTGGTGACAGTGGAATAGCCTGGCCATGTCTTCTCTGATGAGTGCCCAGACAGCAAAAAAGAGAGCAAGCTTCCTCCAGCTCTGTCTTTTACCTGTCCCCCTGAAACTCAGTTATCTCCCCCTCCCAGAGCAACTCTTTGTTTTGGTCAAGCACCCTTAAGTACCCAGCATTTTGTCTCCCAGTAACCACGGGGAAAACAAATTCCTTAAGCAAAAAGAAAAAAAAAGGAAAAAAACCTAACCCCCAACACCCCCATATGACCACTCTTTGTGAGGAATGTTCTCACAAGGTTCAGGCAGGACAATGACTAGAGCGGGTGCTGTGTGGATAAGACAGTCATTGTCCAGTCCCAGGGTATACCTGTAAAAATGCACCACGTGTTTTAGTTATGGGATTGACAGTGCTGTTGCACTACATCTCCCCACTCCAAAACTGTCTTCATTTCCATTCAAATAAGAATTTTGAGTCTTTACAGAGGGAAAATACAGGCTCAGATTGTATTTATAGATCCTTTGTGGTGTGCAATGAGTATGAAAGCCTGGCCTCTAGCAGAGTCAGTGGTACAATTTCCCTATTTCAAAGAGTTCATGGTTTAATCTAATCCCCTGTACTTTGTAAAATACATTTGTGTGCTACAGTTTAAATTTCTGTAGTACTTGGAGACTCCTGTTGAGCTTTGAAATTGTTAATAGAATAGGTGCTACCCTTGTGCTTTTAAATGCTGTCACTTCCTTCTGCCTTTGGAGTCCAAATGGGAAACAAATGTTTTTGAAAAGCAAACAGTAGATGCAGAGAAATAATACATATTGAGATATGTTTTCTTTTTTCACAGTGACAAGTAAGAAAGATTAGAAAAAACACTGATGGAGTGATTAAAATGTATCATCAAACACAATCTAACCCATGCCCCCCCCAAATGTACCTGTTTTTTTCCTCCACTATCTCTTAAATATCATAGACAAAAAAATCTATCTGTTTGTTGGGTTTTGTTTTTTGGTGTTTTGTTGGTTTTTTGTGGGTTTTCATCTTTGTTGTTTTTAGTTTAGTTTTGTTTTGTTTTAATCTAGAGCCATGCTTCTATTATTGTGTCATTAGCTATGATTGGATTCTGTCTACACATGGCTGGGACTGTATGCTGACTTTCCAAAACATTCCTGGGAAAAAAAAAAGATCCTCAAAGGAAAAAATAATCTTGAATTGGGTTCATGTATTAAAAAGAGATGAGATCCCTGAAACTTTATCCAAAATATTTGACTACCCCAGTACACATTCAGGCTTTGGTGTTTCATTTGTCTGGCATACATAATAGCTTCAAGGATATTAAGAAGAAGAAGAAGAAGAAGGATATTCTCTCAAAAAAGGAGCTCTTGAATCACCATGTTCCCTCTACTGCCTGAGTAGCTTTAAAAAACCATAAATACATCATGTAATTCTAAAATCCTCAGAAGTTTAGGAAAGAACTAATTCTTAGTGAGTAAAGGAAAGCCCTCTGTAATTTATTTTTATGTCAAGGAACAGATTTTTCTTCTAATGCAAACTCATTAAAGGCAGTTTTCTTCCAAGAATATTCAGTTTTTGGTAATACTTGTGCTGTTTCTCTATTCATGAAAGAAATATTTCAGGATACCTGTGAAATCTGTGCACATTTCAGAAACTGATTCCAAATTTTAATGAGTGAATTTTAAAGATTGGCTCAGCTTTTGAGGAATAAAACACAGCAGACGGTGATCTTTTTTTGAAAACCTTAGAGTAGAAGTTGTATTCTATAAACTGAACAGAATTTCACTCGTGTGTGCACAAATGCATAGGAAAAAACCTCCCATGCAGGTACTTTGTTCGATTTTCTTTTTGCTGGGTAGTCTGAATAGAATTAGTATTAGTGAGGTGCTTCAGCTGAAAGTTGACAAATGTGTATTTTTTAAGCCTACTGTCTCACTAAAGGCCAAACTATGCAACTCTTTCTCATGCTAATGAGAAGTTGAAGTCAATGAGATTTGACATGTAAGTGCCCAACAAGTTCATAATCTTGCCCTAAATGCTTTTTCTTTGATAGATCTCTGTCTTGTTGTCTTGCTGTCTCTTTTTTNGACTTAATCCCAGTCTGGCCTCTTTTTTTTAGTTTTTGTTTTTTTTTTTTCTTTTTTTTTTTTTTTTTTTTTTTTTTTTTTGAAAACAGGTTATCTATAAAACTTTTTCTGGTGATATATTGTGAAAAGAGAGCTCAGTAGGCTTCCAGCCACTTTTTGAAAGCCTGTTAACAGTACATAGTAAATGCCATTTGCTCCCAACTTCATTATAAATATAATTTTATGCTGATATTTCAGGTCCATCTGACAATACTAAGCACCATAATATCAAGATATCTACAGTGTCCATCAGCATGATGGACACAGATTAGACAATTGTGCTTTTTATCAGCAGGGTTTCTGTCTCTGAAGACACTCTCAGTGCAGTGTAAAGGCAAATAAAATGGAAATAATACAATGTAGTCTACTAAAACCTGAAAAACTTAGAGCTTAAACATCTCTTTTGTGTGTTTTTTCAAAAAAGAGACTAGCTCTTAGATCTCCTTAAGGAGGATAAAAGTTTTAGTGGCCGAGGAGAATCCCTAAATATGACAGGATAATTCTGGCCCTGGACCTAGTGTTTCTCCTGCAGTGATATCTTAGCTATGGATACCTGAGATAATAACTTTAAAAATGAAACTGTGTAAAATTCACACAATTAGATAGCATGACACTTATTTACTAGATGAGACTCTTTCCTCTGGGCACAGGGAACCAAGCCTGACTCTGTTTCCTGAAAAGCAGCTCAGTCTAGCACACAGGATTATGACAGTGAAAAATGAAAGTAATTTCACTGATACAGCCTGGTGCAATATGCATCCCTCCTTACCACGCTGCTCACTGGCTCATGTTCAGTTAGCAGAGCTGCACCTGTGCACCAGGAGCCTAGAAGGGATGTGTTTTATGAACCAAATCATCAGTGCAAAGGCGATCTTTAATTTTACAGGCTACAAATGAAAGGTGTCTGTAGTGTATGCTCTGCATGGAATGGTTAATGCAGGAACTGAATGGCATCTGTGATATCAGGAAAAGGTTTTTCAACCTCAATGAGATCCAATCTAACTGCAAATGAACTCTGGATTCTTGGCCTCTCTGCATTTTCCCTTCCTTTGTTCACATAAGAACCAGAATAGCAGCCATGGCTGACCTTGGACCAGGGTCATTGTAGTGCTGTCACTGTCAGTCCTCTACAACTCTCTCCATAGTATGGGGAGAAGGGACACCTCCAGCAGAAGAGAGCAGAGCATCTCCAGATACAGTAATTTGTGCCTGTTTCAGTGGAAGTCTGCTTTTCACTGAAAAGTAGGGATTAACACCCCTATCCCCAGCTATAGAACCTCTGTGTCCTGCTGAAGGATGTAGGGTCAAGCCCTGGGGACACAGAGCCCATACAGCAAATACTTGGACATATTGCATCTGCCAGAGGATGAAGTGAGAGGTGAGCAGGGCTGCAGCTGATGCTCAGCAGAGTTTCCAGGCTGATGCCATTCCCATGCTACACATCTACTGCAGGCTGTAGCTGCTGGGGATGGAGGCATCACAAAGAAATGAGATTTAAATATTGGTGAAGTAACTGTCTGGGCTCTGTTTCACCAGTGGCTAAGCTGTGCTTTGAAACCAATTTACTGTCCAGCCCTGTCCCAATCATACACGTGTTGTGCTGCATTTGAACAGACTTTGATACATCAGCTATAAAAGAAACATGCATTTAAATAGACTGAGATGAAGATATGGGTGAAAAGCCTTTACAGAAAGGAGAAAAAGTACTGTGAGCCATGATGATTTCTTCTTTTAAAACAGACACATCTTTCTGCCAGTTTACACACAAAAGACTAAATTGTGCTAATTTTTTTCTCATAATAAACAAGAAATTACCTCTATTAACTCTGCAGCAGGTGCTTTTTTGTGCATTGGTTAGTGCAGTTTTAAAACTCCCTCATGTCACTACATTTATTGAAATTTAGCCTTAGTGGCTCAGCAGTGAGGGCAAGACACATCTGCAGGTGGAACCCACCTGCACAGCAGAACACACTTCCATTCTGTGCTCCATCCCATATCCTGAAAAGTCCAGTAGTCCTTACCCATTTCCCTCAGTGAACATCAGAAGATTTCTGTTGATCTTCAAGGAAGTGCATCTGTATTCTATATTTGTATTTCAAATAAGAAGCTGATTAATTAATTTAATAACATTTTAATTTGCACTGAAGTAGTTTCAGGGTGCTACTACTGAAATAAATGGATTTATTCTGCATAAACAGTACCTGAGCTGGCTACATGGTTTTATTTAAAGAGGGTTGCATGTGGAAAAGCCAGGATAATTTCTGAACACTCATAAGAGTCCAATGCCATTCTCAGATACCATACAGTCTGTGCAAACTCTGGGTATGAAAATAACTAATTTAAGGAAAAAACAGCTATTTTTGTTTAGAAACAGCATAAATCTAAGGGTCTTAAAATCAGTAATATTTCAGCAGTTAAAGAAGAAAATAAATATCTGGTTCCTATTTGTCCTTTCAGGATGCAGACAGTGCAAGATAGCTCTCTCTAAAGCATTTTATTGAAGCCATGGAGCACAGCCAGCAGCAAGGCACTGGCCTTGGTTGTGGGATACCAAATCCACACGGTCTGCCCTGCATCCTAGACCTGTATCTTTGGCTTGAAAGAGCCACCCACCAGGCTACTCCTGGACAGAGCTGAGATAGGAACTCCCAGCTGCAGAGGCAAAACTGGATGCTTCTTTCCGTGGATGGAGTGCTGGGCTGCTCCTCCTCAGGAAACAGCACAGTAAATAGGCTTGCTGCTCCTGCAGGGAAGGACTGGGGAGGACAGGAGATGCCAGCTGCTATCTCTTCTTGCCCCAGCCACTGCCCTGGCCCAGGATAGCCTGGCTGCTTCCTGAGAAGCAGAAGCAAACTTGGTTTCTTAAGGACAGAAAAGGAAGCATCAGGGTTCTGTTCATGTGCTACCCTTTGTAATTACCTGTTGCAGAAAGTTGTTAACATGTTCTTTTCTTGAGTTTATGCCAAGGTGAAATATTCTCTGTTTTGATCAGAAACTCTGTTTTAAACTTAGAAATCTTTCCAAAGTGTATCCACAACAAGAAAAGGTTCTGTTAGACTGAAAACCTTCAGTTTTTCTCTAGAAAAGAGATGTCAGAAGGAACTCTTATACAGCACTGAGACTTATCTTCATAAGAAAACAAAAATAAACAAAAATAATGCTCTTCTACTCTATGGGCTTTTCTGAAATTTTGATTGATATATGCTAAGAGATTTGAAGATCTGAAATAGGACAACCTGAATGTCCTGAACATTGAATAATATCTGTAATTGTTGAATATTTGACTGGTAACTTTCTCAATAGCTCAATAGAAAATATCAGAGTCAAAAGCAGAGCCAAATCATGAATATTTTAATTAGATTACAGAAATAAAACTTGCCTCATCAGTTCACCAGCTACAGATCATCAGTTATGTTCCATTGGCTGTATTATTTTTGAACTGTCTCTAACAAAATGCTGCAGACTTCTGGCTTGTGTTTGTAAAAATGAGAATAATTGGGGAAAAAAAATGTATGTAAGTCATTACAGAAACAGTATTAGTCCAAGAGATTGCCCCCAGAAAGCAAACTTTGGTGGCATATCATATTTATTTATTAATTTAACAACTTAACATTTGTGCAAAACTCAGAACTATTCTAATGAATTATGTTGCACAATAACTTCAGACATCTCTACTAATCCTACAGAACATCAAAAGCAATGCTGGCTGCTATTCAACACTGAGTTCAGTGCCATGACAACAGATGGAATTCATGGCTGAGGAGTAAAAAAAACAGACTTCCATCCCCCTGTCACTTTTTTGTAAGAATCCCTAAAGAGAAAATTATGCAAACTAGTCAAAACTGAATGTAGAACAGGAATGCCTGTGACCGTGTGCTATCTGCATTTACACAAAACCACTTATTTGTGAAACAGAATGTAAGTGGTAAAAGTATATATGGAAGTCTTATTTAAATTCTTGCAAAGGACAAAGAGGAGGATGAGGTAGAATGGGCTGGATTTCTCTTCGTCTGAGTTTGTGGAGAGCAGACTGAAATTCATAATATTATGGTCACAGGCAGATGACATGAGAATGATTTTTTAATGTTGTTGAATGAATGTTCCTATGTTTTGTGAAGAGATCATTCTGGAACATATTATCTAAATCTGTATGTTTTGCAGTACAATTTAATTTGGCAATGTTGTGATATCTGTAGATTGAACATTTTGGACATTATTGTCCTGTAGTTAAGAAAACCATAAATGAAAACCTAAAAGTTAAAAATACTTGTTGGTTTACATTATCCATTAACAAGAAAACTGTTGAGATGTATGGGAATTGTAAATGTAAAGGAAAAGAGATCTTTCACTTATTTTTGTTGCTAATTGCTTTTTTTAAACTAGTCAACATCCCACCGATATGGTGATGAGTCAGATGTGTCTACTATGCAAGTACTAAAGACCACTATTGCTTCAAAAGACCAGACAGTCAAAATCACCAAGTTTAGAAGAAAAAAATAACCATACTGATGCTCAAAAAGGACAAGTAAAAATGAGCTCAGTGTTGTAGGTAGAAATAAGAATTCTGGGAAGCGAGATGAAAGTAATAGAAGAAAATGTAGTCTTAAGATTGGATGCAAGAATGCATTGTTGAAAGATTTTCTAAGGTGTTTGCATAATCAGATAATACATGTACAGCAAAATATAAAATAGAAATGACAACTCTTTTAGGGTACCCTCTGACTACTTGTCCCTAATAGAAGGACAGTGCTCCATAAATAGATTTTCAGAATTGTCTTCACATTTTTCTAGTCAGTAAAAATGTGCTGTCCATCAGAACCATCTGCAGTACAGAGCAGAAGCATGAGCGATTTTTCTCTGCAAAACTCACCATATGGTTCCACATTCATTTTATTTTGGAATGCTTGTTTAGTTCCCTGGTGATTGGGTGCTGCAGGAAAAAAAGGAATATTTTAATGTTTCTTCACCTAGCTACAAGGTCTGTAGGAAACTTGCAGTGGTTTGCCATTGAAAGAATACATAAGGAACACAAAACTTGACTAAATATAGTATGTCTATATGGTTGACATTTGAAGAAGTCTGACTCAAGGTCTTTTTTTCTGGCCTTTGCTATGTCACTGAGGATTTTCTTTAATTTCTCTTTTTTTTTTTTTATGGTGAAAGAGAAAAGCTGCAGGCTTTGATAATAGCTGCAAAATGGTTTATTTTATTTTTTGACTTTTTTTTACTTTATCACAGTAATTATGACTCCAAAGTAACACAGTAATTTTTTTTTCCCTGGAATACCTTATGTTTGTGTCTGGTTCTGTGGTCTGACTTATGACAAAGAACAAGTTATGATAGACTTCTCTGCTCAAGCAGTGTGAGTAGATGCTCAGCTGTGCATAGTTGCATTCAAGGGTATACAGCTGCAGATTTTAAATTTGAGGGGCATTTTAAAAATATGTGAAGAGTATAAACTATATGTCAGCCTTTTTTTTTGGATTCCCAGTTCCTACACTACAAAAGCATTTATTTGGCCTTTAGTAAGACTACTCCTTCACCTGATGTTTTACATAAAATTTAATGTATGACTAACTCAGCCTTGTTAAAGCTCACCCTCAGCTGACTGGAGACAGAAATTAGTAATGATAGACTAGTAGACAGACATGTCTTTATAAGGCTAAGGAGGATTTTAATGTGCTCATTAAAAAAGAAATTCACTAACAAAGTTAACATTGTCATACAATAGAAAAATTCCTAATTTTGTGATACACAATGGGGCATCCAATTTAGGAAGGGTCAGTGAGTTTCAGGGGTCCCTTTCCTCCTTTCTGGAGTGAATACTTTCTTTGGAAACCTACCTTTTGAGGAGAGGGTGGAAGGCAGCAAGACCTTTTGAGATGACAATGAGATCAAAAAAGAAGGAGTGATTATTCAAATCCCTCAGAGAAATAAAAGCCTGAAGTAAGAAGAACTGAACCCAAAAAGGACCAGGCAGGGCGGGTAGCGGGCAAAGGGGAATGAGAAGCAGAAACTGAATGCAGAGGGCAAGGCCTGAATGGGAAGCAGTGAAAGAATTAGGAGTTGAAAAGGGAAGGAGGAGGGGAAATTAGGGCTGAAGAAGAGAAGAAAGCAGTGAGAGGCACACCATGGTGAATGAAGCAGAGATGGAAAGTTTATTCTTCTCAGCCTGTAGCAGTTCTTTTGAATATTTTATATGATGGGTCTATTTTGCTAAAGCACAGCTTAATTGTGTTGCTTGTCCTGAAGTCAGATTTATTAAATTTTCCATTTCTGCATCTGTTGTCAGAGTGGGCCACACCAGTGAGTGGCAGGTACTGTAAAGTTTCAGAAGGCCATGAGACAGCACATCCAGTCTTCCACTTGGTTGCTTAGATACGCCAATGAATTGTATTAGGAATTTTTCACCTCACATTTGCACTCCCCTATGCTTCAACTATTGCATTTCAGATAATAACCTGAGCAGACTCCGGGCTTGCAAAAATAAATTCTTCTTTTTATGAAGAAAGCTACTTACAGCACAACTGCAATGACAGCAAGCATTAGATCAAGTAGTTTTTCTCATAATTTTTCTAAAATTATTCTTTTGCAACCTCTGTATTTAATGTCCCAATTAATTTAACTTTAAATGAACTTCCAACTCTTAAAAAAAAAATCATTGCACTTATTAGCCGAAGAAGAACCTAGATTTATCCTACAGTAATTTTATTCTGCTTTTGAGAATAATAGTCCAGCTGCAAGTGCAGTTTCCATTTCAGTACTGGCATGCAATAAAACAGAAATCAGTGTCATCTCCAGGCATGGCCTGTAGATTTGGAAGAGTCAGCACACAGAAGCCTTGTAGGGAGTTATCTCCTTTTGCATCATTTAGCCTATTTTATGATTGGGCTCACAATGAGTCTCTTTTTGGCTGCTTAAAGATCTGAGAGAACTTCATGGGTCCTAGACAGAAATTGAGTCTAACCTGCTTTGAGAAAGAAAATAAGGCAAAGGAGGGAGAGGGAGAGGAAGAGGATGATGGGGACAAGAGCAAGGAAGATGCTGAGGATAATAATACAAACAACGAAGAGGAAAAGAAAGAGAGAGAAAGAGAGGGAAAAAGAGAAAGAGAGAAGGAGTTGTTTATTTATTGCAATGAACTTTAGCTAAGAAAACTTACAAGAAAGATGATGGATTGCTTAGCAGTGAAAAACCTGTTTTACAAATACTTAAATATATTTTAAGGGTCAAATGTTTTACTTCATCCCATGATTTTAAGAAAATTAATTTCAGAAATAAAGAAAATGCACAAATCTGGCTGCGTTCTTAGTTTTTTATTTATGAAGAACCACTAATACATGACACTACACCTTAACAAATTAGACATAAATGCTAAATAAATCGAATAATATAACTGTGGAAATATCAAGATATAGTGAAGTGTCTGATTAAGTGCAGTCTCTGGAAGAATAAAATAATTTGAGTATCATGTTACAACGTCTAGTAGGAAAGTTAACAAGCAATGGTTATTAAGACAGGAAAACTGATTTATGGTACGAAGAGCTTTATTTATTGTAGGAAATATTATAGGAAACTGATTTGTGTAGGAAATAAAATCTCCCACTAAAAAAGATTTTATTTTAAATCAGAATAAAATATATTTTGCCATAGGCAAGATTACATTCTTGTGTGTCCTGTATGTTTTGGGTTGTTTTTTTCTTCAAATTTAGTTAAACTGCTAGAAGGTTTGTTGTACATTCAAATTTGACAAAGAAATATTGGGAAGCTTGTGCAAGGTTTCTGTCTGTTTCATAGAGTCCTGAAAAGAAAAGAAGATGATTACATCTACAATTCTTCTGATTTCAGTTGTAGCAAAGTGCGGCTATCAGTGTTTCACAAGGGAAAGTGGGATTCAAAACAAAGATTAGCATCTGCAGACTTTCTCCTCCCTTTTAAAGGAGGTGACCTATTTATTAATTTCCAAGGAAATTAATGAGTTTCTATTCATTCCCCTTCTCTCCCCATATGAATACGGTACTCAGTGTTCCTGTGTTTCTATGTGTTCATGAACCCTGAAATGGAGAAATCTGACAGGGAGTCTAAACTGAGTGTTAGCCACTTTTTCTTAGCAGCTTACTTTGACGAATGCTGAGATGAAGCCATTGCTCTCAACAGAAAGGAAAAAGAGCATTGTCCAGACATTTCAATGTCTTTTTCCCCCCCCTTTTTTTTCAGAAGAGTGTCTTTATTGTTTGTTTTCAATTGGTAGTAGACATTAATAAATGAGTAACTAACACTTTCCTCCAAAGAAAAATTCTCCTAAGTAAAATTCCTCATGACAAAGTCATTGCCCTCCAAAGAATTCTGCATGTGCCAGGTATAAGACTGCTGAGCAGTCACTCTGCAGTGGCATCAACCCCCTTTGAGAGCAGGTATTCATTGAATCTCACCAATCCTGAAGGTTTGATATGTCCTATACAATGAGATCCCTCCTGTTTCTTCTGGCTAAAAGATGTATGCAAAACACTTTGATACTCTACTCGTTTGACTTAATATTTGGGGATTTTCCTGAGCTAGGGAACAGTTTAAATGGTCCAGCTTATAGACATTCAGTAAAGGTATTATGACTCAGAGATTCCACACCCCATCCTGTCATTATATTTAACATTTGTCCAAGCATTGGCTGAGTGTCAGGAGTTGCCTATATAAACATCCTGAAATAACAAGGAAAAGAAATTTGAGTTTGATTAGGTCACAAAGAAAAAGTGCAATCTTAGTTGAAACACCTAATGTTTACCCCAGGATCAGAGCACACATCCTCACTAACACAACTGCTTGACTGACAAGTGAAGACCTGAGCAGCTGACACAACCTCTATGTAAATCCAAACTCTGAGAGTGATTATTGTCCTCCAGGCCCTTCTTGGTTCTTAGAAAGGGTCCTCTGTAACTTCAAAGGGTGCAAAGCTGATATCCTACTCTGGCCACTGACAGGTAGGTGAAGGACATTAAAGATATGTCCCTGCTCAGCCTGCACATCCTTCCTGCTCCCATAAAGAAGAAGAAGATCATGGTCTACAGCAGACCTGGACTTAAAGCAACATACACAAAACAGGATTCTGACTCTCCTGGTGAGGTAGAAGTTGCATTTAACTTGCAGAAACTTTCTAATATTGTGCAACAATTTCTGTAATTTGATTGCATAAAACTGCTTACTAAGACTTGATTGTAAAGTCTTTGGTAAATCCAGTTTTACTACTTGAGAGGGCACGTATAAGTGTCAGCATTTGGAAGGAAGTGCTCAAGCTCTGTGTGGTGTTGTTAAAGAGACTTGACTCAAAATATATGGTTAAGAACTGAAGAGTAAGACATACTTATCTAAACAGTGGAAATTTACAAACTCAAAGGAAATACATATGAAGACTATCGAGATTTGGGAGAGAAAAAAGTTGAAGCAAAATTTAAACAGTCATTCAGACAGAAAGGGTGTATGGGAAAGAAAAGTTCCAGAGGAATGAAGAGCTATTTTCATCCCCATTATATAAGGTAGACAACTACATGTGACAAAATATAAGTGGGTTTTTTAAAAATAATGTACTCATGGTAGGGTTACCATGTGAATAAGCTATGTAGCAAGTAATACAGTCTGTCTTCCCTGAGTGACTTTCATAAAATCCATATTCAGCAACTCTTACTTTCTAGCAAACAATGGAACATTCAGCTTATATGTGAGGGGAAAGGGCATTCCAGTGAAAAAAGAAGGCACAGAATTGGAAGGAGAAGCAACATTGGCACAAAAGAGTCGAAGAATGCTAATTCAGAAGGCGAGTGTGAAAGTAAAATCTGCTTCCATGCCTGCTACAGCATATATTACACAACTGGCACTTACTTGGCAAATCATCCACCCAGGCACTGAACTTGGCAGCACCACAGGGATAACCTCTGTGTGAGGAAGGACTGTTCCTCAACAATATCTCTAAAATGGCACCAAAGTACTTTTTTTTTTTTTTTTATGAAAGCAAGTATTTCTTTCACTTCGTGTTTCACTTGAAAATGATCATTTTCTTTTGGCTGCAAAGGAGACATCCTGTCAATGACTTTTGGTATATTCTTCATATGGTGTTCCAGATTACTTAGAATTGTGTACAAATGCCATTGCACAACCATCCCATTTTGTAGATGTTCCCATGTTAGAGAGCAATGGGTGTATTCAGAGATTTGCTCAGTTTAAATGATCTCCTTGTTAATTATTTGAGGAATTATGACAAAGTGCTTGGGGCTGCAGTGCCCTAGTAGAAAGTCTACAGATGGAAAGATGAAAAGCACTCAAAATAGCAGTGAAACTGAAATGTGTTTTTTTCCTCTGACATACTATCTTCTGCACAGTAGTGAAGTAAAGATTTGGGGCGTTAATAAGAGGAATAGCTTTTTTGTCTTTAGCAAAGCAAATCTATTCACTTTAATGGTTTGCTGCAGGTTATATACTTAAATTACACGGTCATGTAGAAAATCAGTGCCCAATTCTACGAACAGGAGAGTGAATGCTATTAATTTGTGCAAGAAAAGTTAGGAACATGTTCAAATCATCACAGGATATAACTTTTGGATAGTTGCTTTAAAGAGGGATGGGATCACATGACTCCTAGAATGAGACAGTGTGTTTCTAAGACACTCCAAATATGAAAAATCAGTCTTCTGGATAAGACCCTAAGACTCTCAAAGAAAACAGGGGTTAATTTTTAACGTGATTGCAATTATGATTGCTAGAAAGAAACAAATATATTAGTCCTCCAATTTGCAAAGAAACATGAAAGTGAACAGAGGCAAAGATGTTTATTATGATGCAGATGAAATTAATTCCTACAGACTTGATTTTGATTTACATTTCATCTCTAAGTAATAATGGAAACCTTTCAGTCAAGTTAAATAATAGGATGTCTTCTTGCTGTGCACAACAAATTCAAAGTCTTTGAATCTGAGAATTAAAGTCACATACAAATACGTAGGCATTGTGAGTGATTTACACTCTGTTCAGTACCTCCCACAGAAAGCCTGTTCAGGTGGAACATGGACATTACTTTTAAATAATGTAGGTGTAAATGCTATCATGAGCTTTAGAGGATACAATCATTCTGAGAATTATTCTTGCTAGGAAAGATTGCAGCAGTCAACTACTAGATCTTTGTAGGTAAACATTTTAGGAAGCCTTCTAAATGGTGTTTGCCCATATGCATCCCCATACTTAGTAGCAGATGGCATAAAATGGCATCACATGTTGATCTCTCTCTTTTTCTCTTTCAATTCCTCTGTCACTCATTTTGATGAATAGAGGGTCACAGCCAAAATGACACACACATGACTAATGCCTGCGGCCCAGATGAAGAAACAAGATTCATTTCAGGTCTGAACTTGACCATTTTAATGATGGTGGGAAGAGACAGGAACTACACCTGATCAGATGGGATAAGCAGCTGACTTTCAGTCCCTTCCTGACCTGTAATGGACAGACATTTGGTTCTGACAGAGCCTTTGCCTTGTCTCTTCCTGTGTCTCCATGCTCTAAGGCTGCAATATGTTCTGTGTTGGGTGCTGGCACTCCCAGACTGCTCATGCTAGCCTTGAATGTTCATCACAAATATACTGGGTACAGATTTCCTAAAGGACTTCACATATTATTAATGTGATTCCATTATTTTCAAAAAGAACATCTCACTTCAGAAGATTGTGAATCATGTAGGACAAAGTACCTTTTAGAGGATGAGCAACTCCTTAGAGAAAATGGGCCAAAAGACCAAAATGAAGGAAATCTTAAGCTCCTGAGATTGCTAAGTGAAGATTTTCTTTGTAGTTGGTGGAGAGTTTTTTAGCACCTCTTCCTCTATTTGTCTGCCTTGGAACTGAGACCACAGAGAGAGACAGGATCTTCTCATTTAAATGATCTGTTCTTCCACTGATGTATAAGGCCATGGATTCAACAGCAGGGGATTGCAAATTCTCCTCTCCTGTAGAGCATATAGCAAGCCCTGCTCGTATCTCAGATCTAGGGGTGTCTGCTCCTGTGTGCTAGCACAAACACTACTTGCTGGGTAAATCAAAGAACTTTCTCTCTCATAGCTATATAACTGTGGCTTACATCTTGCACAGGTCTTAAAGTAGAAGATTTCTCTCCTTTACCCAAAATAATCACATTCAGCTTTTGGATTACAACTGAGATGGCAGTTTCACAGCCTAACAATCACAGCAAACAAAATAGGATCACATGAAATTCAGCAAAGATTTTTGATTAAGAGACATCAGCAAGCAACTGTAGATCTGTGAATGCCAGGGTTATTTAAAGTTCTTGGACTCCTTCATTTTATAGTCATTTCTGTGTCTTGCCACTGTGCTATCTGAGTGGCTCAGAAAACTCCCATGAGCAAAGCAAAGAACGATCCCAGTTGTGGGAGGAAGAATAAGAGAAGGCTGAGAGAAGTGGCAGTCACGCAGAGCATTTGCAGAACAGCCAAGATCACAATCCATGCTTCCTCCCCTTTATGAGTTTCCCATCCTTCCTTCCTTTTACTAGACTGTTGGCCAAATAAATATGTGCCTTCTATCCAAAGGTCTTTCTCCTGGTTTTATCATCATGATCAAGCTAATTGGGAGCAGGAGGGTAAATGAGGCATAGCTGATGTACATGGCACGATGCCCAGCTGACGCTACTATTAAGCTGATGCCGGAAAAGTTAGGAAACCCTAGCCTGGCATTGAATAATAGGCCTATTGCAACTCAAGTGTGGGGCAGAGAGAGATTTTCCTGCAGCTGGCACCATGTCTACAAGTGGTGTACAAGAGAAAGTAATGAATGACTTGGCTCTTTATATTTCCTAGGTTCAAATCATCACAGTTCATCAGGCACTCATGAGTCTGACTGATGATTCCATGTAGAAAGCAGAAATCATTTCCCTTAAGAGTGACAGTTGAAGAATAAGTTGCAGTTATAATCTTCCATTTCATGGGTCATGTTAGCAATTTAATGGACTGTACTTATTAACTGATTTAAGTTCCAATTCTCTGCTTTTGTATCTGATCTGAATACCTATAAATTAAACATTGCTTGTGATGAAGGATAACGGTTAACAGTTGACATCATAAATAAAGTACACTGGAGACAAACTAGACTTCCATTTCAGAATGATTTTGCTTCATCTAAACAAGGTACTGGCATCTTGCTCAGCACTTTTTCCATTAAAAGCCCATTTGCCCAAAGGGGAGCATCTGTTAAGATCACTGCTGCCACATGGAAGCCTTTTCCCATATGTACTACATACAAAATGAAATGAGGACATAAATTTTTTCAACACAAATGAAATGTGTTTTTTAAGCAAAAGAGAAAAACAGCTACGTAAAAGTCGAACTCTGCTGATAAATTTGGGTGAAACCTGCCTTTATCCCCATCTCTATTCTGGTTATCCAAATATGCTAATCTGCTTTGAGAACCTGACTTTGGAGGGACAAGGTGGAGTTTTTTAGATTAGATACTCAAATCACCAAAGATTTTTATGAAGCTTTAGAGCTATTACTGAGTATGTTACTGCTTGGTTGGAGATGTTGATGAATTACAGGAAGGTTGTGGGTAATTAAAGGCTTTATGGAGTGGTAACTGTTAAAAAACAATTATTTACTATTGATTAGCATATTATGGTGGGGCTAATTAAGCAGAGGAACAGCCTATTCAGTGTTTCAATGGATGGGATATTTTGCTGGGAATTTTCTTGAAGATAAGCTGCTTTTCTAAAACGTTTGGGAACATTCAGACAGAAAATCATAGCTAAAATGCTCCTTTTGTAAGGGGTTGTGTTACAATCACCCTAGTGTTTCCTTCTGGTTTGTTCCTTCTATGGTGCTAGAAATGTAATAGTTTTTTATGTATTTAAAAGAGAAGCTATTGCAATGTTTATTTGGGTCAAGCAACTATCCTGTAAAATGCTGTTCTTTAATATTTGATCTGCATGTATCTCCCTTTCCTCCTCACCACAAGCAGGTGCAGCCAGGAGGGACTGAGGAGTGGAGGTTGAGAGCTGACTCAAGGCTCCTTTGCTCTACTGCTGGTTGTGTGCCACACCTAAACCACCTCCTAATTGCAGAGCTATATATAGAGAACTTTCAGATTAAGTACACAACTGGTTCTACAAGGTTATTTTCCTGTCATAAGAGCACAGTAGAGCACATTTTACATCTTAAGAAGGATGGAGGGGCAGAGGACAGAAACATGGTCAAGAGAGATGAGAGGTTCTTGTAGGTCAAGAGTCATAACCAGGAAACTACTCCTGTGACCCTGCAGCACACCACTGCAGTGTCTAGTAGGAATGATTAACCCATGTTCAGAACTCTAGGAAGAATTATAGCTGCATGGGTGCTCTCAGCATCATAATATTTTTCTTTTCCAGGGATTTTTTAAGGGTTTGCTATTCCTCAGTCCCTTCCAGCAGCTGCTGCTGCTGCTGTTGTGGATTTGCAGCTGTTGTTTCTGTGAGAGCTTTGCTGCCATATGGCACCATAATTCTCACTTACTTACCACTGCTCTGCCCACTCTTCTAATAGCCACAGATTTATTGAATGGTACATCGCTTTGTTCTTTGAAAGAATAATGTGTGTTTTGGCTGTTAGTCATGAATCCAATGGTTTTATCCCACAGACCCGAAGGCTTAATTTAAGTGATGCAAGATTTTTTAAAATCAATAATCACTCATTTTCTGCAGTAGGTGGAAAATATTCCTCTTTACACCCATCCTTATCTGGACTGCAAAGTTTTGTCAGTGGGCAAAAAGATGTCGCCAAATGTACAATCCTTGAAAAGTGCAGTTTTTAATAAAGCATATCCTAGAGAAATGTCAGAGGTGGTTTGTTTAGCTGGGCTGGGAATGTTCATTCAATACGATGTGCCATGAAATCAAACAGGCTGGAGGTCACCTGGGCTCGTCTTTCACTCTATCTGGTTTTTTGTTTAAAACCTGTGATGTCAGGGTATTGTGGGCAGGTGGATGGGTTGGTCTGTCTCTCAGTTTTTAAGATTTTCTCTAATACTACAACACCCAGAGATGAGAATGAAAGAAAGGGGAATTCGATTTCTTTTTCTCTCATTCTTCTACCTTTTCGTTATTGTTCCTTTCTATGGTTGCTGCGTGTACAAAAATAGCAATGGGCTGTAATAATCTCTCATTTCTCCTGCCAATACCCTCCATTAACAACACAACTGGATCAGACACATGGGTACATGGTTTTGGCTGTCAATGGAAAGCAACACTTTTCTCAACCTCATGGACTCATGCTCTTTTCTAGAACAAGAGGGAATTTACTGTGTAGACATAACGATAACCATTAGAAAAATATAGCCTATTATTAGACTAGAGAATTTCTTGTGGCCATTTAATCTCGTGCTGTAAACTACTCACCAGGCAGCAAAAACACCACTAAGCAGAGAGCAACCTGTCTGAAGGGCATGGGATTGAACAGTTAAACTTTTATATCAAGAGTTGCAAGTTGTCAGCTGATAGCATCTTTGCTTTCTGCTTTGTTGCAACGTGAAGTGCCCCATACAGAAAATGGGGATGGCATATGAATAATAAATATTGCAGAGTAACAGCTGGAGTTTCTCAGGGTGCCAGTGTTCCTCTTTGTAAAATGCTTCCCTGTATAATTTACTAGGTGTCTCTGATTAAAGTGGAGACAGTATATACAATTACACCTAACAAAGCAATACCTCCAAACAAAAAGGGTCACTGTGTTGCCTGGAAACTGGTAATCTCTCTAGAAGTGAGCACTTGCACTTGCAGATCAGTGTTAATTTGTCCTGCTTTTGGGCAGGAGCAGACATTGAACTCAACCCAAAAGCAAGACACTCACTTGTTGTCCAGAGGAACCCTGCTATGACAGTGAGGGTGTCCTCACTCCTCAGGAGACAGAGCTCCGTGTTCTGTCAGTACTGGACAGAGTAAATGGCATTTTACTGCACACCATGAGGCTGCAGTGTGGTGGTAAATCCCAAAACCTTTACTGTAGGAGCCAAGGAGCAGCCATACATTCTGGATAAAACATGGCTGTTGTCATGTGACTCTGTAATATATTCCTCTCAATGTGGGCATAGTAGCAAATTCAGGCACAGGTTTAGCTGGAGGATAAATTTTGTGTGTATATTAATATGTTTGTTTCTTTGATTCACTGCTGGAGGAGCATTATGAACTTTTTCCTATGGTATAATGCCACAATTAGTTGTGAGAGCCATTGAACCTGTTATAAAGGATGTTTCATGCCATCATATTTGCTGAAAATATTTTCATGCTTCCAAGAACGAGAATATACACCCAATAATTCTTAAAGTGGCAATTATATCCATGTAGATTTAATTTGAAAATTACTAAAGAGAAAGTAGGGTGCTTACTTTTTACAAATGCAAGTTTCAGGGGAAAAAAAAATCTTTCTCTCTTGGTAGCCTTTAAAATGATAATAACAACAATAAAATCTTGTTCTAAAAGGCCAGGAAAGTATTTGATGTAAATAGATTCAGCTCCATGGAAGCACATGGATTTTTGCCAATTGATACCAATTTAGAATGTGTCCTGACCTTTCATGCGGGGATATAAAGCAGCCTTATGGCAACTACAAATTTTGAAAATGACAGAGTTCTTTTAAGACACATTTTACAGAATAATTGACCCTTAAAAAGAAGAAGATTTGATAACAGAAAGTCTATGATAAGTGGGGGGAGGTGAGTTTTGGTGGGTATTTTGTTGTGTTTGTTTGTTTGTTTGTTTGTTGTTGTTGTTGGCTTTTGTTTTTATTTGGGAGGGCGGTAACAAAGTGAATAATATTTTCTTGACGACCATGACTGTTACTCTGGGTTATATTGAATTCAGCCTCAGTATGTGAGAAAATTCAATTGATTTTGATGGGCTCGTTCACAATTCAAGGAGATTATTCAATGACACTTAAGTGGTTAGAGTTGGATCTTGTCATAAATAGAAATAAAACTTTATTTGTGAAAGACAGATGAAACAGGCTAACATCTTTTCAGCTTAGCTAGCTACCTAGCCCCTAATCTTCCTAGACATTGAAGGAAAGCTTATAAAAACATTCTTGATACTTAGCTACCCTCATGCTGAGGTGACATATAACAGTTTCCCATCGTGAACCTCAACCAACTGTTGTGTCCTCTGCATCATACACTGCCATTTATTCTTGGAAACAGGAAATCCTGAATCCAAGTCTTCTTTATCTGAGGAAGATTTGATTTCATTCAGACCCTGTTACAGGGTGACCAGCCCTCCAGTGCTGTGGTGTCCTGGGTACCAATGTACTCGGCTCCCTTGAAGCTGCATGGTGCAAAAGGCTGTGCAGTGTGCAGAAGACAAGTGAAAGTTATGTTGTCTAGGTAGAAGGACAGAACCCTTCCCCTTTCAGGTGTTCCTCTTCTGCTCTCTTCTACTCTTGGCAGCTGCCTGTAGTGGAAGTGCATCTATGCCTGAATTACATGCCTCAGTTGGGTTTGTTGTCCATTTAAAAGGGCAATGGGATACACTCCATAACCCAACAGTATATTAGCCCTCCTATGGCAGTATTTGAGAGGAGCTGTACATGGCAAAGAGCTTCACATCGTTCCTCTGTGTCTTGTCATCACACAGCAAGTGCATTTCTGATCTTTCTCCCACCTGCTTTGTTTTTCTTTCTTGTGATAAAACATCTTCACTCTCTCACTTACTACTTCTCCTCAGCCTTTACCTGAGAATTTCTGCCCACATCTTCTCTCCTTCTGGGTAGCACACTTCTCGTTTGTCCCACTCTACCTAAGCAACTGAGGACAGCACCCTTCAAGAGCTGCTTTTGTAGCCTTGCCTTGGACACCTCACTGTTCATGGGGTAACATTTGACTGTGCTTTGCAAAGTGATTTGAAAGTCATAGCCAGAGCTACTGTGAAGTTTTTTGCATGGATGCACATTTCCATGTCTGTTTGGTGTCTCTTCTCTTACTGGTGGCCACACTGAGACTATGCAGATGGAAAGGGGTAGTCTTAGTTTGCTAATCAATCTCATGTCACAGAGTAAGGAGGCAAGAACACCTCTGGTACAGATCTAATGGTCAACTTTTTTCTGATTCCTGGCAAGAGACACCAATTAACAAAGATAGTGTCTGAATCAAATAATGTAACACACAAATTACCTACCTCTTAGTTCTCAGGTTATAAACACCAAACCTGCAAAACTGTGTTTGATGGGAGGAGCAAAAGTAAAACAATAGGATATATTACAGAAAAAGTCTATTTTAGCAGTACAGCATGAACTGCAGAATGAGTAATTTCAGAATTAATTAGAATATTCCGTCCTTTAGATAAATGATGGACCTATAACTGCATGGGGTTTGGACTTAAGGATGAATTGGAATCACTGAAATTTGTTTCATAGAAATTTCTTCCTTCTTTAAAGAAGAAATCTTGTTTAGTAGTTAGACTACAACAAGTGATCAACATTATTTGGAGAAATACATGTGGGAACATAAAGGGACTGCATTACTCTATCACTAAATAATGCATTAACTTATAAGTAGAAGGATAATTCATTACCTTATCTTCCTTTTGTGAGTATAGTGAATAATGTTGTACATTAAAAAAAAATCACGATAGCAAAGCTAAGGTATTGGAGTAGAGCAGTGGGTTTATTACAAACCAAAGAAGATATGATTAAAAAAGTAAAAAGTACAAGGAACAAAGAATGAGTGTAGTGCTTCATAGGTAAACATTGATTTAACTGCTTCCATCTTAACTCTGCTCCAGAATGTAAAAAAATAAAAAAGGGAAATAATCAAATCTTTGCATATGTAGACATGAATGTAATTTAACAAAACAGGCTGAATCATGAATTTAATTACACAGCAAGTGCAAGTAAAGTGTTTGTAATGCTGTTATAGAAATGGACTATGATAAACTAATTCACATTACATTCTGTTTCTAATTCAATTTCTATGCACAAATCCAAATTGCTGGGTTTTGTTCTGTCACTACAGATATAACAAAACCAGTATAAAGGAAGACATGTTTTGTCAGACTTTCAACAGTTGGATATTACAGAGCTATGTCTTCCTTCCTAATAAATGCTACACTTACGGTTAAACAAACAAAACCACAAATTTGTAGCCAATCTATCTTTAGGTCTATGAATAATATATACTGCATTAAAAATTTTTGAAGCATCCACCATAAAATTGTACATGAAAATTCATACTGAAAATGAAAGAAGAATAAACTAGAACAGAATCTTTGCAATATAGCAAATTCTATGGAAAAAGAAAATTCAGTCCCTGCCTGAAGTTTCTGCTTCTCATCATTATCACAGTTTTAGTACACCATCAATTCACAGCTATAATTTTGTTATTAATTATCTTATTAACGTCTTAAAATGAGTCTACACATTTTTTCTTTGCCTCTGTGCACTGTATGAACTGCAATCCCTGTCTCTGCCTATCTTGGATTTCTGTTACAGGGTGGTGAAATGTCTATGCTGTAATGATCTGATTAATTTTAGAATGAATAGTTTAGGGATCAGTTGTCAAGAGGACATAAAATTTTCTTAGAACACCCATCTCTTTTTTTGCCAAAAAGTAACACTTTCAATCTCCTGCCTTTATTTATTTATTTATTTATTCCCTGCATATCAAAGCTCAATGTAAGGATCAGGTGTTGAATATACAACCAAGCAATTTCCTGCTGGGAAGGGAAGAGCAAAGCATCCCTGGTAAATAGCCATGTGCTTATTTTTACCCACTGTTTTTTATGTAAAATAAGTGTGGAAAAAAAAGAGTGTAGATTAACTACACATGCACACATGGGAAACCGCTGGTATTGGTAAGCCCTTTCCTTGAGATGAGTTGTCTAGTGAAATGCTTGCCATACCATCACAGGATCCCATCCAGAGTCTTGATGATGGAGAGTTTGGTAAAACAATTTAGTAGCTCTGTTTTGATTTGTGTTCTACAAGATTCACAGTTGGCTAAATAAAAGTCCTGACTTCCTGGCAATGATGTGTGCACTGTTGAGGTGTAGGTCTCTGGTGCTGTACATGCTTTTGATGCCAATATAAAGTTTCTGACACTACAGCTGCAGCAGGAGTGTTATGCCAAGTATAATTTATACTGTGATTTGCAAGAAGAAAAAAACATATTTAAAATATGTTTCCTCAGGACTTGAACTTGTCAGGATCATAGCCTAAACAATGTAGTAACCTACCCAGCAGGAGAGCAATGCATGGCCAAGTTCTGCACCAGAAGAAGCCTTTTTTAACAAAAGGAAACATTTGAGCTTTGATTTTTGCTTGACATTTGGCAGTAGAAACTGTTCTGGGCAAGTAAACATGATGGAAATGGTGTATTGAAAGTAATTTTTATCACTTACCCAAGCAGTAAGTAACAAGATCATGACTTGGGACACATCCTCACGAAAGCTTACATCAAGGTTAGCCTTTGATTAAGGCAGCAATAGATGTAGGCCAGAGTCACTATCCCTTGGAAAGGAAGGAAAATGTAAACTGAAGTGCTCTGTGCCTATTCCATTCCAGGAGTTATCCAAAAAGACAAGAAATAAGTACTGTTCACTGTAGCCTGAAAAACACATCATTGGTCCTCTTTTTTGAGCACACATTTGCTTTAGTGAATATGTGTTGTTCATAGGTGGAATAAAGTATATGAAAAAAAACACTAAGTATTTATTTTGATTCCTGCAGCCCTTTAGTTTCTCTTTGGATAAATTAGGCTTCTGTACCTTCACCACCTTGGCATGTGTGCCATTGAGCCAGTTCTGTATTTCCAATGCAATCTGTTTGGATTTTTTTTTGCTTTTTATAAACACAGAAGAAATTCAAAATTAACCTAAGCAAGCACTAGATAGCAAGAGTTTTTAATACACATCCTATCTACCAACTGGTGCAAAGGAAGTTAAATAAATAGAAGTGAAGTAGAATCTGTTTTTTCTTTAAACTAGAGTTTTAAAAACACCATTTGAAAAAATTAAAAATCAAATACATAAGGAATTTGTTTATCAGGCCTAGTTTGTGTATATAAAATTCATCAGTTGCATTCGCATTTCAGGATTCCACCTTGCTCAAAGTTGAACTTAGTCCAAATATCTAAGAAATAGGTGAATTGGCAGACTTTTAAGATAAATTAAAAACAAATTCAGGATTCCTTCTTTAAATTACTTCAGCCTTTTAAAAAGGATGAACATTCATCATGACTGCTTCAGGATTCACTTTAATACATATTTGATGAGATTTGAAAGAACTCAGACTTAGAAATTCTCTTTTATTTAGGCTTTTCTAAACAGTGGAGTGGAATCAGCCTTGGATCTAAAGGAATATTAGCTCTCTCCTCACATATTCTGTCTAGTCTTGTGAGAGCTGCCCATTGTACCCAAATACAACAGTTTCTTTAGCAGTGCTGAATTTTAGACACTAAAGACAGCCTCTCCTCAATGGGGGTTACTACAAGGGGAAAAAGAAATTTTCAGTGTGTCAGGGAAGGGACAATCTAATCCTCTTTGCTGGTACATCTGCTCTGGCAGTTTTGCTCTACAAATCAAAAGGCATCCCATTAATTAAAGTTCCTTTTGCTTTCATTTTTATTCAGCTCAAGAAATGTGACCACTATTCAAAAAAAAAAAAAAAAAAAAAAAAAAAAAAAAAAAAAAAAAAAAAAAAAAAAAAAAAAAAACCCCAAAAAACCCCAAAAAACAAANCTCTCTTTCTCTCTCTCTTTCTTTTTCTTTCTCTCTTTCTCTCTCTCTTTCTTTTTCTTTCTCTCTTTCTCTCTCTCTTTCTTTTTCTTTCTCTCTTTCTCTCTCTCTTTCTTTTTCTTTCTCTCTTTCTCTCTCTCTTTCTTTTTCTTTCTCTCTTTCTCTCTCTCTTTCTTTTTCTTTCTCTCTTTCTCTCTCTCTTTCTTTTTCTTTCTCTCTTTCTCTCTTTCTCTCTTTCTCTCTTTCTCTCTTTCTCTCTTTCTCTCTTTCTCTCTTTCTCTCTTTCCTTCTCTCTTTCCTTCTCTCATTCCCTCTGTCTCCACCTTTTCCCTTGTCCTTTTTAATAGAGAACCTTTTCCTTTGGCAAAGTGCAATACATTCAAGGAGTCTTATAAAACAAAGCTTTCAGTTCTTGGTCAGCAACAAACTCATCTTTGTTCATGTAGCTCTATTAAGGAAAGAAGGCCAATTTTATGCAGGTTTCTATGGTCTGTAGCACAAAGGCATCTATCTGCATGCAAGCTATCTGGCAGCCACACAGCAGACTATGAGATCATCTATTTTAGCCATCGCCAGCTGCAATGAGGAACTGTAAAAATTATGAAGTAGTTTATATAGTGCTTTTTTTTTTTTTTTTTCCCCCAAACAGGCGGCACTACAGATTTATGTATTGTTTTGAGGACAGATAACAAGTGCAGCTCATGGGGTGCCTTCCCATTTAGATCTCAGGATCTGGTCTGCATTTTCCCTGTGTGTCTAGGTCTGTTTTCATTGGACACTAATGTCATCCATCTTAAGCAGGAAGTGATGCTCGACTGCTTTATCCCTGGGGTTTTAACTGTTGTGTAAGGAATTCTGGCCCTTTATTTGATGGACTTTTACTGTGCTTTTGCTACCATCCACTATTATTCCACAGTGGGTGGCCAGCTATTTAACACTTGCCAGTTGCATCATACACTGCCCATAAAGACCACATACTGTAATTTCACAGCATGAAGAAAATGAGAATATTTCAGAATATTTTCTCATAGAAGAGAAAGATGTATTTAGAAGAAAACTTGAAAGGAACTGCAAGGACTTTTATACAGAAAGATGAGCTGTCCAAGGCAGGATGCATACCCTGATCTAAAACACAGTGCAAAAACTCCCTTTCAATCCAGCGGGATTTGAATTGGATCTGTGCTGTAGATGGACTTATAAAAATGGAGAATTTGGGCTGTATTTATATACATATTTCAGTGCATTTCCTTCTTTATTAGCATAGGTAGAGAAGAATCAAGTGTCTGAGTAAAGAAAGAGTCAACCAGAAAGTGATTTTCTGAAAGACAGTTTTGCTGCTGTGCACAGCACCAACCTTATGAACAGGTGAGCAGATACCATAATAAAGTATAGTGGGGAATTGTATTATGTCAACCCTTGTGCAAAAAAACCCCTTTGTTTTTGTCATGCACTGACTGCCAGGAAGACAATGTCTTGTAAAAGGAGAACGCCTCAGGGTTGCTTCTCCATGTAGTTAAATTAGCACTTCCCTAAATTTGAAGGCTAAGCATACTGTGTCAGTAGTATCCTGAATTTATCAATGCAAAATTCTAAAATGGTAAAGCCATGAGATTTAGAATTAATTTCCACATATTTTCTGAATATCATGCCTTTTTTATAAACTAAAAACGATAAAAGAAGATGAAAAAAAATGGGATGATAGTCATGCTTCCTATTGTATGTGATATATATTTACCTGAAAAGCAAAACCAACATAAGATGCTCCCTTTCAAGTGTGCGTGAGTGAGAACTTTATTGCACAGGAATAGAAAAGATTTACAGCTTTTATTTTCTAGCAGAAGCATTTTGGAAACAATAATATTCTGTAAATAGAGAATAGCATGTACTTTTTGTTAAAGCAGGATATTCAGTTGCAGCTAGTTTGACAGAAAAGTTCACCATGTTAATGAAAACAAAACCTTTACATCCAGCATATTTTGACTTAAATAGTGTGGTTCTGCAATCAGTCCAATGATTCTTCATACGTGTCTTTTGGATCACAGCATCTATTCTCAGCTACAGAGCAATAGATGTAGAACAAGTGAATACATCATATTTACAGAATCACATTGCAGCAGAGAAGCAGAAATTCTACAAAGCATGACATTTACTGCTGTAAAAAGGTGACTGTCTTTTTGCTCCCTCTCCATATGAAAAGCAGACTTTGTCTTAGGTTATACA
>VWYP01022051.1:97242-191890 GCA_013400435.1 Pycnonotus jocosus | reverse complement strand
GATTACTACACACTGTAACATATCCTCACCCTCGAGAGGAAGTGGCATTTGAGAGTAGGAAGGAATGAAATCTGTAATCCAGATTTTTTCCAGTAAGGCTGTGAACACTGCATGTCTCAGCAGCAGACCCTGGCAGGAATTCTGCAAAGAGAGGCTGAAGGCAATTGTCTGTGATTTAGTCCTCCAACAGGACAGTTCGCAGCACCAGGGAAAGGAAGTGGGGAGGAATTACCACCCTGGATTTGAAATTTCCAATATAACCACCAAGCTGTTGCAGTTACAGATTTAGGAAGGTCAGTGTTAGGGGGTTTGACCACTTGGATTAATAACAGAGATATTTCATGTTAAATTAGGAGACTTGTTAATGGTTAATAATTAAGAATTGGAAATTATCTGAAGCAATCTAAGATGGTTAAATTAGCTCCTCTGAAGGAAGATAATTTATTGACAGTGATTTGGAATGTCCCAGGACCTAATTTAATACAGCTCCTGCACACTAGATGAATTAAGCCTATGGAAGAATAAAAGGGGCAAATGGAAATATTCTACTGACAAATGGGATATTTCTGTTATTGCATGTCTTACTTTAAATAAAGTGTAGAGGAAATGCTAAGGCAGAATTGCCTGTAATGTCACTCTGTTATTTCCATGTAGATGTTTGTGTGCATATTCAATAGAAAAACATTTCTTCTGCTAATGTATCTGGAAACTGACATTTGATGAGTTCTGGGAAATATACCTTCTGGGAATCTGGGCAGACACAAGTCCAAGGAGTAGCTGGTAGCAGGTTCCTGTACAGCACTGCAGCAGCAGAGTTGTTAGGACTTGAGTCAAATGTGATTTCCTGTGTAGCAGAACACAGACAATGAGGTATTGCTCACTAGTCTGAGCATGAGCTCAAGTGCTCATCCTCCTACTTTCATGTTGGCCTGGTTTTTTGATCTCTTACAAAATTAATTACATGTAAAGTCATAAGAAAAATGTACTTGGCTGGAGGTACCTAGTAAAGCTACTCTGCTGTTGGTTACTACCCAAGTTTGAAGCTTATATTTATAGGAATAAAACCCCAAGAACTGTGAACAAGCAAACCCCCAAATCTGATTTGTCTAGAGGCAGAATGAGTTTGATAATTGCCTTAGTACCATAAATCAAAGTTCTCAATACTCATTCTGTTTAAAATATTTTTATATGTTTGGTTTGGTTATGTTAAGCAAAAACTTCCATCATTTTGATCTCTTTTGTAAGAAGTGGGGATGGTGTATATATCTCACCAAGAACGGGTATTTCTCACCATTTTTGCTATTAGAGTGACTTCTGTTATCAAATGTATTTAATGACAAAATCCACAAACACACTCCCAAATGTGAAGTAGATTTACAACTGTAAAGTAACAGAACTTTTCTATGGTCTGGGAATTGATCCAGTTACAAACATCCTAAACAAAACCATTTGTAGGATTCTTGAAATAATCTTGAAATAATCACACTTGTGATTACAGCACTGAGCTTTATTTTGCCACCACCTCTAAGGGTTTGTCCTGGGAATCAGGAAGGTGTGGGGATGTGGTTACTGAACTGAATTTATTTTCATAAATGGAGATTTCGTTTAAATACCCTGTATAACCATGATTAAATCATGGCTGAAATCAGTAAGCAGGAACCCTTGATTAAACTTTTGATTTTAATCCTGCTTTTTTTTTTTTTTTACACTTATTATTTCCTTCAAAGCTTGCTCTTTAAAATGGTAAATGATGTATTTTTTATTCACTAATTAAGGATGTTTTTATGCCTTACTGTATTTTATTGAAAATAAATTAAAAATTGAAAAATTTACTTTAATTATCACCTAGATAATCCTGTATACAATTGCTATACCATCACTCATTTATAGCGAAACAGTATTTTTAAAATCAAAACAATGTAAAATTTGTAATTATTGGGTCAAGCAATCAATATATTTTTCTCCTTATTAAATTTAGGTTATCAAGAAGATTTGCTAAATATTTAGATGGAAAGGAATTAGGCTTTTAACCTGCACAGCTGAGATTATAAATTATGCAGGCAATTGCATTTGGGGATGTTGCTGATACTGAAGATTTAAAATCACTACAGCTTTTTATTTCATTCTGCCTTTTTTGGTACTATTTACAAAAGGGAAAAAAAAAAGAGGAGAAATTAAAAATAGCAATGAAACTTGAGTACCACCCTCAACCTTCTTTATGTTAAAGGAAACAATTTAAACTTGAATTGGTCTCACTGTTAAAAGTAATACAGATTTTATTTTTGTTATTAATGGCATGTACATTACTTGTGAACTGTAATAGGGTTTGCATTTTGATAGTTCAAAATTCAATTTTAATTAGATATTTTTTCTGATACTTTAAAAAGCATTTCTTTTACCTTGAGAGACCACACTCTTCCATCTTCATCCATCTGCTCTGGAGATGCTTGTGAATGTTGTGGTGGTGTAATACTTTGGGCAGGGCTGAAACCATTTAAAATAATTTTGCCTGTTCCCACTTAGTGGTGTGGTTCTACATCTTTCCACTGGTAGGGATGTTCTGGGACTATATTGGGTCCCTGTAAAGCAGCCAGGTTTTGGTTGGTTGGTTTGTGACTTCTGATAGTTTTGAGGAGAAGACAAAATTTTAACTGAACTCATTTTATTTCTCTTGTTTTGCCCCACATTTGTCATTGCTCTAGTGGGGACAATGAATGGTGCACAAGAGGTGCACTGGGACATAGGTGTGACAAGAATTTAATATAGGAGCAGACTTTGCTGGTGAAGCTGATTTACTGTAAAGAGGAAGTTTGGCAGGATAAACAGATGAAACCATTGAAGATTTTGAAATAAAGCTTAGACTTTTTCCCATGCTTCCCGCCCTTTTTTATAAGCTAGTCAGGAGCCATGATTTTTAGGTCAATGATACGCAGACTGTAATTTTTGTGGTGGCTCAGGTGTCTTTCTTACCTGAAAGTCTCCTTTTGTTTGATAGTAGTATACTGACAGGTGATCAGGACTGTAAAACTCTTAGCCAGTGGCATTAAAAGGATGCACACTTCCAAGGAATTTTTGATTCAACATGTTTCAAACTTTCTTTGATTTGGATAAAGTCAAAAGTTTCTCTGTGCCTTCCCCTCAAAGCCTGTTTTGTGCACTGGGGAATTACATGGTTTTATTAAAAAACTCCATATTCCTGTAGAACTTGTTGTAGGTCTTTTGTCTTGATCTCATAAATAAAATCACATTCCTAGAACTCTGTTCTGAAGCAACCCCAGCCTCCTGGCAATGATTGGCCTTTCACGCTTTCTGATTTAAGGAACTGAAATTTTGCTTCAAGCATTGTGGCTATTTTTCAACGCTGTACTTGAAGAATTTGTCACTGGAATAACAGGTTATAATCTCTCTTCTTGTGCACCAAGCATACAGACGCATACAAAGCTAGGTTTTGTGTGCTTAATCTCCAAGTTGCTCTGGTATTTCTTATCAGTCAGGCAGATGGTGTATCACTTCAGTCATGCAGCTAATACAAGTTTGACTTCCTCAAAGTGTGCACTGATCAATAATAGTTGGTATCAAGACATACAGAGATCTTTCAGAGATATGCTCAGAGTGGATAAGTTAAATTATAGGCAAATGCAGAAAGGCAACTATAACCACAATGCACTGTAGTGTTTAACGGAGTGATCACATGATGTGCATGTTGTCCTCTTTGTTATTGAAATGCTCTCTGAATGCTTCCAGGTGGTTGTTTTTTAACATTACACATGTTCTCTGTACTTAATTCCAGTTCTTTTCTAGGAAAAAGTCTGTTTTAGATCACTTCTGGTTTCTATCAAGCATTAAGATTTTAACACATTATTAAATTCTAAGTATAATTGTGTACACCCTTCCTTATATTTCTAGTACTTGTTAAAAACCGAGTCTTTTCAAAAGTTAAGTCTTCAACACTGCTCTTAAAAAAATTTCCATGCTACTTCAGAGTAATTTGAGAAGAAGAAAACTTATGATCAATATTGCCATCTCTGCTGCAAAAATCCTGATAGCTCTTTGCCAAACTTATACCCACTGCTGATGTATGAGAGCAGGTAGGAAGTGTGAACTTCAAAAAAGATGATGCAAGTGAATACTGCTTTTCACTGCCTGTGCACTGAAATGAGTCACTGATAATTGAGGCAAAAAATATTGTTTCAAAATTTGCTGCTTGACTTAGCTGGAAATGAACATAGCAAGTCAAAAAATTGAAGGGCTTTTAATGTTCTTCTGATTTAGCTTCTGGCATCAGCAAGTGCAGAAAGAGGGAAGCAGCATATTTGGATATAGATATATTTAAAATGGCTCTAGTTCTAACACTTCTTTGTCATAATATGTAGACTTGGGGCTGTAAACCAGTAGATTGCGAGAAAGGACTTAATGTATATATATCATTTCTAAAAAGTGATATCAGCTTTCTTGTGTTCCTTCTGTCACACATATTCTAAGTTTCACTGTCATATTGCATCCATTTCTTCCAGACTGAAAGCACTCTGGTTTCTTTTGAGTCTTAAGCAATTTAGACCTATCAGCTATGGATAGAAGTGTTGTAAAGACCTGTCCTGAAGGAGGAGCTATCAGCTGCCCTGGAGCCCTTGGACAGTGTTCCTAGCTGATGTGATTGTGAACATAACAATTCTCTTGGTGGCTGATTTTTTAATGTGCACTTACCTTTTCTGTATGGTAAGTGGCATAGAGACAGTAAATCTTTAACAGGTAACTGCTGCTATCTCATTCCAACAGCTTAACAGCCAAATGACTGTGTTTCATTTTGGCACTGGCTGTTTTCCACTCTTGAAAACATCATTTGGCTGTGCTCTGCTGTCAGTGTTGCTGCTACCTCTTGATGTGTACTGATTAACAAGTGTTTGCATCATCTGAGGGATCTGCTCTTTACCCAAGATCATGTGATGATTAAACAGTAGTGGCATTTTTTTTTTTGTGTGTGTATTAAACTGTTGAGTCCTATAACTTGATCGTGAGACCTCATATACTAAACATATTTCCTTCATTCAGTGGTGTATATAGAGGGAGCTAAGTTGTAAACTCATGGAGTTTTTCCAGAACCACTGAAGTAAATGGTAAGGTTTTAATGAACTTCAAATAACTGTTTGTTTTGGGACCACATTTTATGAATACAGAGAGATTTTAGTCCCATTCTTCTTGGTGGCAGTCTGGAAGCAGAGGAGAATTCAAACATCTCTTTTGCTCTAACCAAAAGTTAGCAGCAATGCCTTTTTGTTTAATTTAGAATTGACCTGAGGTAATTAAAAGTAATTTGAGAAGAACCATCTCCACAGTGCTGAACAGACGTGATCTGCTCTTGATAGTATGGTAATTTGTAATGGAGGAGCCTGGATATTGATTAGTAAATGACAACTGAGCATGAAAGTGTTAGAAGGAAAGGGGTTTACATAAGCATGTGGTGAATCCTCAGGAGGCTAATGCTTCTTTCCAAATGGTCTATTCTGTTGTGTTTATATGATCCCACAGGAGCCTTTGAGTTCTGATTCACAAAATTACATTAATGAACAGACTTCCTGTTATTCCTGCTTTGGTTCATCTATGTGCATAGTATCATGACTTCAGAAATAAGAAAGCGGGGGCAGGAGCAGGAAAAAAGTGAACTGTGATTTCTGTTGAGGTAGGAGAGGATTCTCACTTGGTCTGCCCTAGATTAATGGCTAAATTCCAGAGCTGAAGCACAAGAACATTGTAAGGCAGGGAACATAAATGTATAGAAGATTGAGACCTGGCTAAACCTCCAATATGGGATGGGAGAATATGTTTACTTGTTTATTCCAAGATTTTATTCCCTCATCCTCTTTATAATATTGAAAGTAAAGTGGCAGTTTGTATTTCACTATTGTGTGTATATTAATTATGTTCTGTAAATAAAGTTGAAATCAAGTTTTAATTAATCAAAACTGAGATAAGAAACAGATACTACAGATCATTAGTACAAGTATTTAATACTTAAAAGTCTGCTGTTAATAAAAAGTACAACACCTGTGAAATGAGCTAACAGTGTGAAAACAAGACTGCATAGGCTACATGAGGAACTGTGTGTGTCTTGGGCTTCCTACCTTAAGCATGTGAAAGAGAAAAATGGGTGACATGTTATTGAGAGAAGGCAGATGACCTTTTGAAATTTGAGTGACGTTTGATGAGTCCAAACATTTGTCTCTCCAGCATTTTTTCCAGCAAGAAAAAAATGCAAGTAAAATTTCTTTTAAACAAACCTGCAAACCTCACTTTTCTGTGCTTTTCCCCCCTTAATTATATTTCTTGCATTGTAGCACTAAGATCTTGCCCCAGAGATGTAGAATGAAAATTGGATGAGTACTACTCTAGGATGTACAACCCACCTATCACTCTGATTAGTCTACTTCATTTTGATGTGAACTTTTGCTTTCTCTGCAGCCTAAATGAGCAAGTAATTTGAATTTTTCTGTGGTTTTAATTACAGTAACAACTGCAGTGAGGTAGTGCAAATACCAGACTGCTTGCCCTTGCTTCTTAGGCTGTGGTGTCTTGTTTTTTCCATTCTAACTTTGCTTCCATGGTAGTTTCAATGCAGTTCAAATTTTAGATGGTAGGAACATCTGTGGGGCTGAAATTTTATACAAGTGAGATAATTGTGATATTTATTTATTTATTTACTTTTTTACTTTTTTTTAGCATGTGGGTTTTTTTTAAGGCACACTGACTAGACTTGGCCAGTGTCATTAGTCCCTGATGGTGAGAGAGCTCTGTCCTGGTGGGAATAGGGCTTATTAGTAATATGAGGAGGGGAAAAGCTGACTGGTGAAGTGTGCCATGTGGCACCATTGTTATGGTGCTTTTCATGATAAAGTTTCTACAGTTTTGGTTAAAGATGACCTTATTTCTGGTTCTAGAAAAGAATATATACTCTGCATTCTGCTGTTGTCTCTTCCAGTCATGAGTCAGCTGTGGTGGTTACCATTCTGTCAGTACCTGCATTCTTACTTAGCTCCCTACATCAGTCTTTGGAAACCACATGTGATGATTGAGTAGCTGAAGTCTGAAAATTAGGCAGGCAATACAGAGACAAAATGTAGATGTTTTTACACATATGCACACACACTTCTTTTGGCTTACCTTGTCTGAGAATTTCTTTTTTTTACATTGGGAAGGAAGAATACACAGTTACTTAGCTATGGTGGGATGCATCTCATCCAGGAATACAGACCCTCCCTGAGGGCTCTATGGAAGATGCGGAAACTTGTGTGAAATACAAGCTGATGTTTTAGATAACTCTGCATAAGAAATTATGGATAAATTTGTGAGGGTAAAAAAGGTAGCAAAAACGAAATAAAATCTACTGCTTGATACATAATCAAAGTATGCCAGCATGATTTAGTCCTCAAGTTTAATTCCAAGACATCTCATTTTCTTGAATTGCACTTACATGACAGACATTCTGCTTTTAAGGACAAAAGAAATAATGACATTTAATGTCTCTAATTTACAGTTGTATCGTTACACAAACAATTTTCTATTTTAATTCAACAGCGCACATCTTTTGTCAATCATGTGGAACAGAGATAATTGACTGTAGCAGGAATTATGCTACCATTTGGTAATTATTTGAAGGCTTTGTCTTTAAATGCAAATGCTTGCAATCTCCCTCATGTCTTCTGATTTTGTCAGTAGAACCATGTCAATCTGAACAGCTGCATAATTTGTTTATTCTCTAATCCTGAATTTGGTCAATATTAGCATTGTTTTGCAAATAACTTCCTTTCAAACAGAATATCTTTCTTTTATATTCTAATGACAGGATTATCAAAGTTTGTAGGTGAGGGACTAAGTGGGTGGCACTTGTGCTTTTTCTACTTCCTTGAGGAAGCATTATTCCCTTGAAAATCAGATCTAGCAGTCTTGGTGTGCACATCAAATGGTTCTGATGAAAACAAAAAAATAATGAAGGGTTGTAGAACATGCTTTCAAAAAGTGGGAAGATTTAGATTCTGAAATGATGCCAGAATGTCTTAGCATGGTGGGCTTTGGTGTCACCCTTATTCAAAACATTTGGAATTCTTCCTGTTGGAGGTGAGTGCATAATGAAAAACAACTTGCAGTGAATTAAAATGCACAGAAGTACTTAAAATTTACTACTTTTAAAGAGAGATGAGGGATGGGTTGGTTTTATCTGTGATAATCAAGGTATATTAGTCTGTCATGGAACAGAGCAAGAAGCACATAAGAGGTATTATAAAAGATGGTAAAAAGGTCTGAGTTGGCATTTTAAAACAGAAATAACTTTTTCACAAATGCATTTGAGAAAATAGGAACCATTAAGAAATGATGAAGAAGATAAAATTATTAATCACAAAGATACTAAGTGCCTTTTTTCCAATCCTATTTCTATATAGCAGAAATAAAGTTTGTGTGGTGCTGCATGATAAGGGTGTAATGAATGTAAGTAAAAAATAGGAACAGACGAAACACTGCTTGGAAACTCTGCCTACAAATAAATCAACAAATCCAAACAGTTGTCACTAAGGGAACTAGCAAACTCATTTGTAGTTACAGTGACATTTACTAGAACCAGAGAAGTGTCTAAAGGCTGGAAAAGAGCATGAGGAGCTTTTAGGGGAGAGCTCAAGTGCATCTTCTATTTGGTGGATTATATAATGGAATACATAATTTATGGAAATCAATAAATGTCTGGAAGGCAATGGAACAATAAGCAAAAGCACTTACAGCACTTACAGCCTTTTAGCAAATTAATCTTGCCAAACTTCCATTGTTTTGTTTTCCAGAATAGCTGTATACCATTATAGAGAAAGCTGCAGTGTCCTGAGTTCAAAACAGTTCAGAGTGTAACAATTCTCAACAGAAAAGTTGGATTGCTGAACCCATATCAACCTTCAGTGAATTTTCACCTTCACTAAAATAAATTGATTTGACTCCTTAACTTTTTATTTGGGGTGTTTTGGAATTTGGAGTCAAAGCAACATACACACCATGTGCATCCTCCTGGAGGAAAGAGTCTATATCAGGAGCAATGCTGTGAAAAGCTGGTAACTTTCATGAGAGTTAATAATTACTTTGTGCCTTTTTATATGGTAGATGATCGACTTATGCGACATCTGTGGAAAGATATAAATGGAGAACCTAATGTATTAGCTTTGTTGGTCATAGAATCAGAATGGTTTGGGTTGGAAGGGACTTTAAAGATATCTAGTTTCCTGGTTTACTTCTGCAAAGGTGTGAAAGTTTTTATTCACTTGATTTGTTTTTCCAAAGTGTGGGCAAGAAATGAGCACTTGAGTTACATCACACATTCAGTCAGAACATTTCTCAGTTAAGAATAATGCTAAATTTCTGTGCATTTTCCTTGTTTTTTGGAAATAAGTTTTTGTCAAAAGGGAACTTGGAGATGGGTCTTAAGTTGATTTTTTAAATTTGTTGTTGTTGTTGTTTTTGTTTGTTTTAACAGAAAGCTGTCCATGTTTTTCTAGGAGAGAGAGAAAGGGGGAAAAATTGAGGTTCATACTAATTCTCTGTTCAATAAAAATAGACAGTGCAATATTCCATATAATGGCAGCAGACTTCTACAGCAGAAGTAAATGAGCCTTGTAAATCTGTACCTGGCTAGCTTCATTAACTGCAGCTTTGTGTTTGTGATCTTAAACACCTATAGTTCTTTATTTAGAGTAGAATTTTGGGAACCTGAAACTCCTTCATTTTTGAAGTATTTAGTTGATTCAGTAAATGAGTATTTTTCATTTTAAGCGCTGCATGTGGCATACTCATTTTTCAGGGTTTGCTATCTTGCTGTTACGTGTGTTGCCAATCATTCTGGGTTTTGTGTTTCTGCATGTTACTGGTTTTGGCTCTGTAATATTCTTAGAAGTATTTAGCAAGCAATAATAGCTGTAAGTCACAGCTGAATATTCCTGCCTATTGGATTTAGTTTTCCCACAGCAAGACTTCATGGCCTGGTATGCTGAAATATGAGCTTGCATACAGTTTCCTTGCTGAGGAGAAGAATAATGGACTGCAAAACACATTCTGTTTCTATTAGCATTTCAAGTGGATTGAACTATTCATTAGAAAAAGAGCGGGCTACAGCAATTAGGTTCCTCCCTGTGCTCACTTGACTTGTCATTTCCAAAAATGAGATGGACGTCTGTTTTGCAGAGGCTAATGTTTTGTTGATGGAAGAAATTATTAACTAAACCTGAAGCTGTAAACATGCACGGAATGGAGGTTTGGGGCACAGTAAAAGGCTGTAAAGGAATTCTTCTACATTGGTATTAACTCCCTTATGACTGTGTCACACAGTGAGCTGGTTAAAACACTGTTTGTGGCAAGCAGGAAGACAGGAAACCTTGGGATTTACCATTTTACTGCTCATTTTGTGTATTGGGGGAACCTCACTGCTGAGACAAAGATGGTCAGTGAAAGAATTAACTCATTTTGAAACCCTTTTATAAACACTGTGCATCACCACCACTTTTCAGCATGTAACATTTGCTGGATACTTTGTCTCTTAAACATCTTTATATAAACTGACCTCAAATGGGGAGATTTAAGTCCAATTGAATCTTCTGTTGCTCATGGAAGATAAGGTACCCAACTCAAACGGTGTTGAACAATATATTAGAGTCAGTATGGCAGAGTGTCTTTGGAAGACAGAGGACTATTTTATCCTTTTTGTTACTGAATGCATTTTCAACTTAAGCATATTTTTCTGCTAGTTTTCCCAAAATACTGCCATGAAAATGCAATGGAGTCTTTGCAGTCTGGCTACTTTGGGAAAGCAGTATTTTCAAGGAAATAGGCTACAAAAATGTGGTTGTCAATGCCAGAAGTACTCTTTGGGTGTAGGAACTGAATAGTTGTTCTGTTCTTCATTACATTTTAATGTATGCGCTGACTGTTTTTCAGGAACTCCAGGAAAGAACTTAATGACATACGGTTTGAGTTTACTCCAGGCAGAGGTAAGGCTCCTGCAACTGAATTATTCTCTTACTGCTTAAAAAGGCATTTCAGAAATGGATTACTGCTTATGGTTAATGCAGACTGCCTCTCTAGAATGTTTCCTACTGTGCACAGCTTTATATTGAATCTCAGTGGAGTAAGAATTGCAAATGTATGTAAATTCTAGTGGCAAGGTTGCATAATATATATATTAGAAGACTTTATTCACAGTATACTTTTATCTATTTCATGTCTTATTGAAATGATCTATATGGTATATAAGATCTTGCTTAGCAATACTTCCATTTTTGCATTTGGAAAACATTGCAGGAAATAGAATATAGTAGCCATAAAAGTGTATGTGGTGATGGTGGTAATATTTAATTTTTTTCCCTTTTATAATAAAAGAAGGTCTATTAATGAGTATGAAGTGCACACCATTTTTTAAATGCTGTCTTCAGCTGAAAGTTGAGCTGTATCTCTAGCTTTGGTATTATCACCAGAAAAAAAATTCTGATATTGAAACTTTAAACCCTACTGTATACTTGTAGAACTGTAGGCTTTCCAGTGCTAGAGCTGTAAGAACTTGTACAGTTACCTTTTTTTGAAGAAAACCAAGTATTACTGGGATGAAATGCACTGAAGGCCAATATTTTGAGTAAGAAGATATCATCCTTGTTAAACTGCAACCCTTTGAACTATGAACCTATTTTATATTCCTTAGAAGTCAGTATTCACTTTATTTAGAGTAGACTTCAAAGAGCTTTCACCTAAAAATAAATCCAGACTGGAAGAGGTGTCTCTTTCACAGTAAATCATAGTATCTTTCATGTGCAGTAGTTCTGTGCATGGATATGTTTTGTGTTGTTTACCTGCTTTGCTTGTTGATTTTGGAAATGAGTAAAAACAAAAGAGGCCTGTTACTTAATTGGGCACAGAGCATCTTGGTTTGCCAAAAGAATTACTTGGGAAGCAGCTACTTAAGCCATTTGAGAATTCCTGCTTGGTGAAAAATAAGCGGCTAGAGCAGGACTGTTCCTATAGTCAGTCACTGAGGCAGCCAGAAGGGAGCTGTGCTTCTCATCTCCAGAAACTGCAGCTGGCTTAGCTACCTTGCTTTTCACCTGTGTGTGTTTCTTGAGGAAATGATAAAACTTTGTATAGCTGCCTCAAAGCATGAGCTCCATCAGGGTGCTTGATGTTGGGGCCGCATTACAGTTGAGACTTAGCTGGAATTTAGACTTGTTCCTGCTGTTCCTGCTTACTTACATCTAAGCCTTCTAAGGTCTTTATTCGGGGCAAGTACTAGTCACAGGAACTTAGGAATTAACCCACTCAGGTACAGCAGTTAGTAGAAAATCCATCCAAAGCCTTGAATTTCCTGAGTCACAATACATGAGAGCTCTTTAAAACCTAGATCTCAAAATAATGACTGTTCATGTAAGTCCTTTACCCCACTTGTAACAAACAAGAAAGCCTATTCACCATGTCTCTGTCTAGATATGCAGAACAATGGAGGACATAAAGAAAACAGTGAAAACCACACTAAAGCATTGTTTACTTTCTTGGTTGTGAAGATACTGAACTTGTAAAATGTGTATGAGGATGTAGTTAGATAACGGGAAAAGTGCTGGTGGCCAGGAGAGGGGTTTGCAATGAATCAAGTCATTACCTTATGCAATTTGCTGTGCAAAGGCTGATAAGATAATTATCTTTTTTCCTCCTAATTAAAGATAATTTTGAATTCAATCCTGCCTCCATGGGTGTTTTGGAACTAAAATATATTTTTTGTAAAATTGCATTAGATGACTGACACTTTTTGTTGTTTTTGTGGGCTCTTACACTTATTCCTTTCACCTTTTGGACAGACACAGCAGATGGCGTTTCTCAGGAGCTGTTCTCTGCAGGCCTGGTTGATGGCCATGATGTAGTTATAGGTAAATTACATTTTTGTTTGCAATTATGCTCTTCTGACAAGTTTGTGTTAAATGAATGTGAAAAAATGTTCTCTCTGATGCTGGTTTTCAGAAAATCTTTTTTGTCCTAATTTTGCTTTCATGTATGCATAGTTCAATCAACAAGGCAATTTTGATAACAGTCCAAGGATTGATTTTGGAAGTCAGATCTCTTCAGTGGTTTGAGAGGGGTGATATAATAAAGCTCTCCTGAAGGATTATTGACAATTCTATGATTGAGGATTTTTGTGACAACTTCATTTTTTTGTTTAACAATAAAATTATTTGTTGGTGGGATATTGCAGAGTGTGCGTTGGCAGCTCTGAAGATAGTAAGTCTTCTGTTTGGGTTCATAGAAGGAGAAGCAAGACAGTGTTCAGGACCTATGGAAATTGCATCTAGTGGCATTATTTCTGTGATCAAAAAAACCAAAAAAGGTGATCAGAAATGTTTTATGGTGGCTGAAAATGCTTCTTTATTTTTCTATTCAATGCTTAGTAATGTTTTATTATTATTTTTTTTATTTTACTTGAAATTCAGTGCCTTATAAAGATGAGTAACTTGGAAATGCCTATTTCTCTGCATCTTCTTCCTTTCTTCTGGATGCTCAAGACCAGTAGATGTATAGTCACCAAAATCAGAGGGGGATAGTATATGCTAGGTGAGGGACAACTGAATTGAGGAATACAAACAAGTCAATTTTTGTGTTGTGGTCAAAAAAATTCTTATCAGTAGGTTAGGAGTTCCTTACCAAACTCCTCAGTGGTATGGAGCGTGTTTTTCAACTCCAGAAGTGCATTAACTGCCTGGAAGATGATATAAAATACATTCTCACTGCATTTGCAGTTAAACTCCTTCTGAGAGAAGCCAGTACTTTTTGCTGTTGGATGATCAGAATACAGATTAATTCTAGCTGATCTAAGAACTAGAACTCCTATCTGATCTTTTACCTTTATTTCTTAAGAAAGAAGTATTTTATGGAGGCTTGCAGATGGTACAAGCTGTAGGCACTCTTAAAGTCACTTCTACTCTTGATTATTTTAAGGTTTCAGGCCTTACTTGGCCATGGTTTGTCATTTAATTATCCAGTATGAAAAATGTCATTACCTTACTGCTGATAATATTTTGGTAGGATTTTGATTTAGAAAAAAAGAATTTATTTTTCTGGCTAGCGAAAGAATTGTTATTTGTTGGCTATCCCGCCTGCCTGGGCAGTCAGGTCTGAGTCACAGCTGGTGATGCTGCAGTGCAAGTCCTGCTGGAACCCAGTGAGAAATCTCTTCCCTTCTTCATTTTCCCTTTGCTGCAGAGTTCTCTTTCAATGCAAAGTGTCAGCACTTCTGTGAAAATGGCAGCATGAATGGGATTTGTTATCATCTTGCAAGGGGCATGAAAAGGGAAAGGCAAATGAAAATAGACATCCCTCACGTGACAAATTCCCATCCCATTGTGATAGCACTTCAGTCATTGAATATGCACTTATATAGAAAGAAGATTTCCCCTAGCAGGCTTGGTTAGAGACACTGTCTAGTTAGTGATAAGAGTTTACTTTGTTGCTTAGTCCCTGTTTTGAATTGCATCAGACTTTGATTTTTAGGATTATGATGGTTCCTTCTGTACTTTCATGTTTTATCTTTTATTTTGGTACTAAAAAAATCTAAAGAAATAAAATTTCTTGTATATAAGGAAATTAATCAACTTATTCTTAATTTCAGTAATTTATATTTAGTTTATTTATATTTAAATTTAAATTATTTAATTAAAAAATATATTTAAATTATATTTAATTTATATTTACTTTATTTAGTTTATATGGTGGGTTTTTTAACAATGTAACTTACCTCAATCTCCACAGGCACAAATTCTTGACTGAATCTTGTGTCTGCTTGACCCATGAAGTTTTCAAATGTGTTTGGACATTGTTGCCTTCCTAGAAAATGACTTCAGATTTAATATTTTACTGAAAGAAGAGTTCTGCAAAATGTGATTCTGCTTTTAATTAAGTAAAAAAAAATTTTGCTTTTCATTAGAATATTTCACTGTACCATTGCAATCTTAAGAAATGTTTCAGTTTAAAGCCAGAAGTCATATAAGAGAGCAGATGGTGCTTAAAATGTAAATCTGCTCACAAAACTCATTTTCTGTGTAAAATTATGTTAGCACCTTTTTCGCTCAAAATTAAAAGGTTTATAATCTTTCTATATAGGAAGAAGGGAATAGTATAGAAGAGCTTGGTTAACCTTCTTCACCAGCACTGATTCCGTTAGTTTCCAGATTGAAAGCAGGTGATAAATTACCTTTCATTTTTTTTTTAGCTGAAGCAGGCAGAAATTCAGCCTCTGTAACCTGAATGAAAACAAGGTTCTGAGCCTCATGAAAGTTGTTCCTGTAGATTCTCTTCATGGATCTTGAAACATGTAGAGGCTTGGACAAAAGAGGAAAGTGAAAATACCTTTATGCTGAACTCAACAATTTTTTGACATAATGGTGGATCTTCTGGAAGGACATTTAAATAGGAGCCAGCAAAAGCTGTTGTGGAAGGTGTGGCCAGGGCATGTGTGAGCTGAAGTTGTTAGTGTATAGAATTTAACAGCTGACACGTTAAGTTCTATAGAATTTGCTTCTAAACATCAACACGATTCACCTTTTCAGTCTTTCTGGATTTGCTTCACTTAACAAAGGCTTCCCAGGAAGATTTCCTTTCTGATGTACATTAGGTTCAGCTACCTGTTCTGCAGAAAGGAAAAATCCCACCTTGCATGTTTGGTTTTGGCTGTGATTGGCTGTTTTTTTTCCTTTAGCATTGTTTCACAGAGAGTCCCTAGATCATGGGAATCAGCAAAGAGAATTTGTTTAAAAGCAGACTAGAATTCGTGTTTGCAGAGGGAAATGAGCCTTGGAGCTGGTATCTTGCTGATGAATTATTTTTATGTGGTACTGAAATATCTATGTTAAATCAGATCTGGAATATATTCAAAATTCATTTTGAAATAATGTGTCTCTGTATGCAATACATGTATATTAGCTGGTTAATGTTCATCAGGTAATGCTTCATTTTATTTTTGATACCATAAGGAAAATTCAAATCATATCAATAGTCAATTCTGTCGAAAATCATGTAGCTGCAGTCCTACTCCACTGGTATATACAATGTGCGTATAATTACAATGAAGCCTTAGACTACAGTTAATTTTCTGGACTCCTTGCTTAAATTTCAGAACCTGAAGGTGTATTTACAATTATTAAACTGCAGTATATACATAACTACCAACCCCTTCCCTTCCTGAATACTGCTTAAATAAAAGCCTTGAAGTCCATGCCATCAAATGTGCAGTTGCCCTCTACTGTATTAATGTACCTTTTCAAAGATGTTTTCATCAAAAAAGTATCTCTGAATACGTTGAGCATCATGGAAGATACACCTTCATTTTTAAATATATGTGATATAAACTACTGCTGAAAGTCTTTGATGTTGGAGATATCCACTTAGTAACCAGAGGAAAAGCTTTTAGTCAGTTAAAAAGACTTCTTGCTGAAGGGCCTAATGTGTTTAGAAGAACTAGCTGAAAACCCAACGGATTGTATTTTGTAATGAAGTCATATTTTGAAAGTAGTGAGCTTTTTCATCAACATATTGAATATTTTCTTAGAAGTGTGACTACAGTAGATGCCCTAATAGTTTGATACAATTACTTTGGTAAGTAAACAGAACTTAAATTGGCATCTAGATTTACAAAGAAAGCCCAGCATGGCTGTGGATAGGTTATTGGCCATGAGTTCAGAGAACATGTATCTGGCCAAATGCAGAATAACATTATTTCAAGGGTTGTTAAACAATATGTAATATATATAACATAGTGTAGCAATAATATATAGTTACCAATTAATCACAGTATTAAAGCATTTGAAATTGAAACAGCTGACTGTCTTCCAGTATGTTGTCTGCTGATGCTGAAGGTACTTTATTACTAAAATGGAATGATGGAAAAGCACCAGCCCAGTATGTTAGTATGCTTAGCTTATGGTGGCACTGATAACCCACATTTCTAGAAAAGCCATGGATTTACACAGTGAATATCCTTTTGCTTTCCTATGTTTTGCTCTGCATTTGCTTATAACTAGTTTTACTTTGTCTTGTTGGATTAGTCATCTTTGAAACTGAATGAAGTGATGACTTCTGTTCAACTAATTCCAACTCATCTTACTGTAGTTAGGAAACAGTGTGGAAACCATATTGCATGTAGTTTTGTGCTCAAAGAGCAGTATGGGGGGTAACTGGAATAGCACTACCATTTGAAGGCACCTTAGGTTTGTCATTTAATATCGGTAATGTTTTGAGGTGCACTGATTTTTGCAATACTTAAGCATTTTTAGAAGGTTTTTTTTTTTCTTGTGGTTCAAACTGAGTGAAATAACTGAATTTTTAGTTAAATGTATCACAATTTTATTTATTCCAAAGCTCAGTGTAACCATAAATCTTCTAATGAGAAAATGCCTTTATAGATTCTTACCAATCAATTTCAACCAAATTAGATAGACTAAGTACTTTGTGTTTACTTTTAATGTATTATCCAGAAAGAAAACATAGATTTAATGAAAACCTGGCTGTATTTTAAGGCATTTTGTAGAAACCTATGTGCCTTCAACATGTGTGTGTAACTCAGTATCTCTTTAGCAAGATCTGCTAATGCATTGCAAGTGGAAGAATATCTCTCAAATCCCTGGGGGCTTAAATAAGGACTTAAATATTTCAACACATCTGGCTCATTTAGAGCTAATGCACTGAAGGGTGACTCATAATGATGAGACTGCCGGGAGTTCTGGAAGCTTGAGGTGCACCTGCAGCTAATGAATTTTTGTGTCTAATTGCGCCTAAGTTATTTTAGAGTTTCTATGTTGGATGTAAAAGGTGCACTGGAGGAAAAGTATTGTGTGAAGCTGGCAGGTTTCACAGAAGTTCCCAACGTGATGAATTTTCAGTGTGGTGAAAATTTAAAGGTTCAAGGTGAAAAAAAAAAATTGTATTAGGTGAATAATAACTGTTGCTGTGACTTATGGCAGAACTATAAACATGTGACATAAGAAATTCTCCAAATGTGCAAATTATTCTTCACACATACGTATGTGTGTTCATGTGTCATAGAGAAGGTGCTTGTCTTACAGCCATGATAAAGTAAGTAATAATTTTTAGTTATTTTAAAGAAAAAAAAAGACAGAATTGGCAACTGCCTTCAAAGAAAGTTCCTTTCTTCAACCTGCAGTCCACCGGTTCCTACTTAAGTGTGCAAATGAGGAATAAATCCATATGGTTATTAGTGGGATTTGTTTGATTTTTGCCTGATATAGTAAATGATAAACTCTCTGTCTCTCATGGATCAGAATCAAAGTTTCAAAGACTTTCCTTTCTAGCTAAGAAGAAAACAAAACAAAAATTGTAAATTTGAATCAGAAATTGCAAAAGAAGCAATGTATGTAATGCTCCTGTTTTCAGTAGTAATTTACATGCTGTTCTTTATTTCCTTGGCATTCACTTTTCTGCCAGAGGTTAGCATGTCAAAATAATGATTTATTGAGGTTCTTCAAACTAGATGTATTCTATTTCAGAACCTAACTCCAGCACAACAAGGAGCCTTTTCTAAATATATTCTTCTTGTTTCAAGTTTCAGATACAAGGTGTTGAAGTAGCTATTTCATCTTCTTAATAGTTTTGTCAGAACATTATCTATAATTCATAGCTGAACTTAGGACAGGAGGACTTGTGAAGATCTGATAGGGAAAGGAGATTGCAAAGCAATAGTATGCATAGCAGAATATGACCTGCCTTATTTCTGCATAGACCTACATTTCAGATCTAATCCAGCATGATGAAGATACTTGTTAGAGTTGTCTTCAGTATCTTGATGATTATCAAACTGTTGTCAAAACCTGTGTCTGAAAACTAGCACTTGATTTCTACATTTAATCAAAAGGAAATGATTTTTTCAACCTAGTACTCTCATTCTATTTTATAGAGAATTTAAGAGAACAATTTACTGTAATATCGCAAGCTTGTTAAATAGCCCTACTAGCAGTGTTGGGCAGCAGGTCTAAATTTATTTTAAATGTTCATTTGAGAATAGACTGAGGTTTAGAATTCTCAAGGTCATCAAAATGAAGGGGAAGTGATGAAATATGTATATACTCATCTCTCACCTTCCTAAATAATCTGCTCCATTAGGCACATGAAGAATCATGGTCTGAAATAGATAAGTATTTAATTATCCAAATGTATTCTATTTATCCTGTTATAAAGCAAAGTAGTATATTCTTTTACTTTGTTTACTTATCCTTTTAGTTTGTTTTAAACATGTAGTGGTTCCTCTAAGCATCTTTCACATCCTCTGGGGGAAGAAAATCAATTTGAAATATCAACAACCTTTTTTTCCCCATAAGTTTCTGGGAAAAGGTACAATTTTCCAGTTGTATTGATATTATAATTTATCAATAAAACCAATTGTCACAGTTATGGTCTTTTTCCTTTTTTTTCCCCCTCTTCTCACAGACTGGAGAATGCAAAGTGTTTCCTTCGGATCAGATATTCATATTCAGAGAATTCAGGAGCCTAATAACGTGTTATTGGAATTGATATAGGTAGATTTCTAGCACTAACATGTCAGTTTCTATTTGGATACAGTACTCCTGTTTCATGAAATATACTGCTTCTGTTGGGTGTGAATTTTTCCATCAGTTACCTAAAAAAAAGTACAAAGTAACTTGTATGTTACTTTACTAATCCTCAGTTTTCCAGGTTTTGCCTGTTAGCCCTGGATATCAATGCTCCATGTTAATCAGTCTTATTGTGAAGACATCTGAGGTCTGCTATTTATTTTGTAAACATGTTGAGACCTTTTTTTTCAGTTTGAACAAGAGTAAATATTTAAAGTCTTTATTTGTGGGTAGAAGTAAGTCAGGAATATACCACCCTCATGTCTCTGCCATTCCTTTGAATAACCTAGGGTAATTGGTTAGTTGTTAAAGCTTGGGTCCCAACCAAGAAGTCTCTTTCTCTGTTTTTTGTTGTTGTTGTTGTTGTTGTTTGGTCCCCCTTTTGGAACAAGATAGCCTAGTGCCAAATGCTGATTAATGTCCCTGATGTCTAAAATGACATGAACCAACCTAAACCCAGGATGTCTTTATAGAATAAGGAATTAATACAGTGTTGGGGCTCAGCACTCCTATGAACCACAGAGCTCAAGTGCTGTTAATAATTGCTTTAAATTGTGGACAGTGCAGATGGAAATTGTTCACTAGCATCCCTGTTCACTGGGATGCTGTAGGAGACCACTTTCTCGGTGTTCCTTTCAAAGCAGAATTTCTTTGGCCTTCTCTTGTCCTGTACCTACCCTCCTGTGTTTTCTGATGGTGAGGCTGCAGATCGAGCTGTTGGAAATCATCGTAGTATTGAATGTTGAAATGGAGATGATTTTTGCTGTCTTTTGACTATATCTACTGATTGAGTGACACACTTTGAGAATTCAGACAAATTTGTGAGCCTTAATCTCCCTTTGATAAATTCCCAAGGACAGCCTCTTCATAAATAATACATTTCTAAATGTTTTTAATGCTTCTTCCCTATCAGTGTCCAGTAGCTTCCTCAGAAGAGAAGCCAGGTTTGCTGTTGATCTTTCTATTTTCTCTTATTTCTTATTTACAGGAATCATGTCTAGGTCCTTGCAGTCCTCTAGCAATAAACACTTGCTGGTTAGCTACCACAGATCTTCAAATACTTTAATATTTCCCTTGCTACTGAGCAACATAAACTGAAGGGATTTTTTCACGAGCACCCTGAATGGTTGAACTAATGGAATCACATTACCCTGAAGTGACCTTTTCGATCTCTCGTCGAAGAGCCTTTTAATCTTTCAAGGCACACAGTTGGTGAGCTCTTAGATAATAACAAGAGAGACAGAGATCTGAGGAATTGTTACCAAAAGCTCTAAACACTGATTGTTTTCATTTTTTGTATAATATAATATAATCCAGTACTAGCTAGGTTTTAAAACTTAGTTTGACTTCATTCTGAACTTGCGAATGCATGAAAACCACTGTGTAGTATGAAATATAAATGAATGCATAGATTGCAATGAACCTCTTGCAATATGTGAAATGGCCTCAAGAACGTGCATAATAAATTCAGCCCTTTGGAGGAAAACCCTACCAGTAGCTGAATTTTCAGGAGAGATAATTCCATTGAAAATATTCCCTGCTACTCAGGCATCCTAAGACCCATACAGGAGAACACAGCATTAATCCTCAAACCAGCAGACTCCCAAGGCAGTTAATTATGGTGAGCTCCATGTATCAGATGAAAATTGTAAAATAACTGCCTACTGTTGGGGAAGAGGTAATTTTTGAAACAATCAGCAGGAAAGCCAATAAATCTGTGGAGGTTTGAGCTTGTCTTCTCTAACAGCCATACTGTTGATGAAGTAGGGAGCAGTTGAAGGTGGCTATTTTTTATAGACTGAGTTTTAGACTATATAAAAAATATTTCATTTTTAACTTATTAAAATATTTTTCATTTTCTCCAAGGTTATAATTTTTCTCTTTTTTTTTTTGGTGACAGTAATTTTGTGCCTGAATAATATTTCCCTTTCCTCATATCTGAATTTCAGGATTACAATATGCAATAGCTTTGCAAACTGTTGAACCTAAGCATGAGTTCATGAGCTATTTCTGAGGTTGCCCATCCATTCTTTGCAAAATGGAAAAGCAGATGAATCATTATTCTTTTGAGAGCACCCCAGAAATATCATCTCAAGCTTTAGATTTTGCTTGTGTCTGTGTTTATGCCAGATGGCTCTGGCTTAGTTGGCTGGGTGGGCATTGTACTGGAAATAGTTTAACTGTACTTCATATAGCTTTATTTGCTGTCTCATTAATTTTAACTTTTCCAGAAGTTTTCCCTCTTCAGAAGCCATTAGGGTTAAGTTTCATGCCGTGCTAAGAATTTCAAGTAACCAGAGAGAAAGCTTTGTCACATCACAGGAGCAAAACAGCTATTTGAGACTGCCCAAATTATGGCTATTCTCTTATAAGATCTTGAAGGTGGCCTTTTTTTGTTGGGTTACCTCATATCACTCTCTGATTTAGAAACTCTTATTTATGTGATTGGCCAAAATTGAAATATAGCAAAGAGTGAGTAATTTGTATTATATACATGCCAAAGCCTCTAGTTATGTGGTTTGGGTTTTTTTTAATTTATTCCATCTGCAATTAGCAGCCTATGTTGTGTATATTTATATGCTGGGTTTGACCTTTTCTCCTATTGCATGTTCTGCAAGTGCAGACCCTTATTTTTTCAGAGTGGCACAACCATTTGTCACTCAGCAAAACCTGCAAAAGAACCTGGAATGATTTGTGGTGTGTAGGTTGATTACATGTCCTTCAGAAGCCTTCTGAAGAAAGCGAACAGCACCTCATTTATTGTTGTAAACAACAAAAAGCCTCTTGTCCTAACTGCTGCTAATGTTTGAAGAGAGCTTTTGCTCCAAGGCATGATTTGAAGTATACTCTATTTACCTGAGGTTACTGCTGGCAAAGATTTTTCTATCACCATTTAATTTTTTCTTGTTCGTGTTGTTTCTTCTGACTTTTATAGGTGCCTGGCCATAACATACTGAGAAAACACTCTGCAAAATAGAGTATAGAATATCCAGGTCTTGTAGAAAGAGTGAATTCCCAACAGGATTTTAATTATCAATTAGTGCTGCTTGCAGGCAAGGTAATCTATGAATTTCACAAGTACAACATCCAAGGCATGGCTTTAGAGTATTTGAAAGAAAAATGGCTTTGTCAATAGGAACTGCAGTATACTTAACTTTGAGATAAGGTGTAAAGAGACATATATATTACAATGCTCTTCACTTTTCCAAATAATTTAAGTATCAGTGGAGAAAACAATTCCTGCCTCTGTAGAAAGTCCTAGCGTAAAACTCTTTTTTACTTTAGGGAGGATGTTACTGTATTAAATTGACTTTTTTCACCAATGTGCAATACAAGAATTGTTGGGACTGTGGGGTGGGGAAAGATGGTGAGAATGGGATGGTTATTTTCCTCACTGTTGTTTGCAGGTGTGATTGGGTTCATTTAGCAACTTCAGTCTCATTTGTCGTATTCAAGGCAAATTAAGCCAAGCCAACTTTGCATGTGAACTGCAATAGGAGGGTTAGTGAGTCTCAGTCTAGTAAATAATTTTCCTGAATGAAAAGAGCTGAAATCCAGTAGCTGCGGGGAGATTTTCATCAATAAGGCCTAATAGTTCCACTTAAAAATAATTGGGTTTTTTACTTGCCTGAAGTGACCAGAATTATGATTAGGGCTGAACAGTAACAGCAACTGCTTGTAAGTGAAAACATTCTTTACTGTCATGAGTGTTTGCCTGGCATGAATTTTTTTTTTGGTCTTTAGGGGAAATTTGCATACCTAGTGGTCCAAACCATGTAGGTTTAGTAATAGTCCTAAATTTTTAGAAATATATTTATAGGAGTGGTAAGTCAGTTATATTTATGGCAAATGATAGTTTAGTTTAACTGCATTTAAATTAGGGTGAGTATTCAACTGTAGAGTATGTTGTTGTATTTATAATTCTGAGGATGTCTTCACTGTATGGTATCCCCAAAGCTTCTGGAGAAATAATTGGAAGGGACTGCAGGCATTCAGGAAGGACTTTCACCTGCTTGGATGGCTCCTACTGCCTGTGCTGCAGCTCTGTTTCCAGTGGAAGTTACTTAAATTAGGAATGCCATGGACACTTGCAGTTTATGGGTTATGTTTTTCTTAGGTGACTTCATCAGGTTACAAAGGATTTCAGTTACCACTTGAACCCAGATCTTAAACATTTTAGATGCAGAGGGACACATCCAAAGCTATGTACTTACTGAGGTCCTAGAAGGTTTGGCTTCACGTAGAAGGTGAAAAGAGTAATTATTGTCTCATCCCTAAAGCTAATGAACCACATTTTAGAGTTTCCTGAAATACTGACTTTAGATATCCAAATTCAGACAATTGCCTCTAATTTTTGCCCTTGTGGTCTAAATAAGGGCAAGACCTAGCAAAACAAGGAGTTAGAAGAATGAAGAAGATACCAGCAGGATGCTATAATTTTGCTAGGTAAGTATGTGCAAACACTTGGCTCTTAGTTGATGATAATTACATATGCTTTCAGATATTGCAGAAAGAGTAGGCTTTTGGGAGGATTTGCATTCACAGTTGTTTGATTGACTGTGATTAATGACATTATTTTGGCTAAATGATTTCTGTTGCCTTTCTGTAAAGGCCAGAAAATGTAAAACACAGTACCAAAGTCAGAGGTTAAATGCTAGTTGTACTTGAAAATGCTGAATATGTATGATTAAAATTGAAAAGATCTCTCTGTAGGAAACTGCAGGTGTGACTATTCTTAATGTAAACTTGTATTCTAATATTCTGGACTCTCTATAGGTCTGCGTTCTCATTTTCAAGCATAGCCTGAAAATATGTGACGTTTCTCCCTTAAATCCTCTTAATCTTCTGTTTGATTACATATGGCCCACTCTAGTTATGGTCCATTGTGGAATTTAAATAATTCCGTTATTTTGGGTGGTTTAGAGTCTTTTTGCCCTCCTGGATGTTTCGGGGCAGACGCATGAAAGAGACAGAGGCTTCAGACTTCAGTTTCTCCAAGGTCAATCACTTTGTTTATTATTCCTTATCTCATAGTTCTCTCTGTGCCCAGCGAGGTTTTTTTTGGTCACCCCGCCATAGCACGACTCTCCGTCCCCCGAAAGGTGGACGCCTTTTATACAGATTATTACGAACATATTGTTTACCATTTCTTACCAATGTCCACCACCCACATCAAACAGATCACGCCTACTTGGTCCAATCATTCCAAGCCACATTATGCTAACGTCACATCAGAAAATGGAGGTGAAGAAAAAGAAGAAAAAACCTAGGGAACCGCCCTAAAATCTCCATCTTGGCTCCATCTACTTCTATTATAGAAAACCTAAAACTACATATTTCTCACTCAGTGATAAGCTAAACTACTGTGTTCCACACTCTTGAGATTTGTAATTCATCCCTGCTTTGTGTCATGGTCTGTGACCCCCATGGACAGGGGTAAAAACCCCCCTGTCACCCCCCTGGACAGGGTTGTAAACACCCTGTACTGGGGTAAATCCTTCTTGTTCAGTTCCCAGATTGTCTGGTCAAGGTCTCCTGAGCTTCCAGGGCAGCCAAAGAGATGCCCTGGGTTCCAACAGTCCATCAGAAAAACAAAAATAAAGCATATTTCATATTTTAAAGTTTCTGATTTGAGTTCATATTAAAAGTAAGCACAAGTGAAAAAATAAAACAGTATCCCTGTAGTCTTTTACTGAGCACTGTTCTCAGTTTTCTTGAGGAATGATAACATCTAAAATGCCACTCATTTCTGATACAGTGTTTAAGTAACAACAACAACAATGTAATTAACATTAACTATTTACATATATTGAAAATCTAATTTTGCTATTTTCACTTGAAAGTTTTTAATCTCTTCCCTGGTAAAGAATCAATAAGCAGCAGGAAGGGTTAGGGGTTTTTAAACACTGACACTACCTGTGACATCCCAGATGCCCCTTACCCTACTGTATGCTTGTTCATTAAAACACTTGTTCATCACGGGCTGCTGTTTGCAAATGCAGTAATACCTTTGCCAAAAGTGCCTAAGGGCAGCTGGAAGGTTTTGCTCCTGAGGGAATAGCCCAGCAGCACGCTGACTTGCCTTGGTTGTTCCACAGCTGGTCAACATTAAATGAAAGGCTGCCCCTCTTAAAGACATGCATGCACTTGAAGCTTGTATTTTTGTAACATTTTATTTAGGTGAAGTTAGAAATCTTTGAATTTAGGACCTGATGCCTATCTGGTTTTGTAGCACCATCTTCATCTCAGTGAAGTACTAGCTGGAGAATTTTTTCCTTTTTTTTTTTTTTTAAGATATGTTTTACAGAGATTTGGATAAACCAGAGCTGCTCTTGAGTGCATGATTGTATTTTATAAATTTTTAAAACAAAAAACTGAAGCTATACAATCTTGGCTTCAGGACATATGAGGCTGAATGTTTCTAACATTCTAAATATGAATTGTAATGAAAAGCATTATATGTATTTGCATTTTATCAGGTAGGAGGTATTGCAGTAAAATTGACTTAAAGATTGTGGAAGTGAATTGTGTGACTAAAATGAAAACTGATTGTAATTGCTAGAATAAAAAAAAGTTTATGAATAATGAAGCTTTAAAAATTGAAAGACTTTGTATTGTAGTGCCTGTAGTTGAGTTCACTTAACTGTGAAGGTTAATTCTTTACAAAAAGTGTTCTCTACAAAATGTACCTTATGCCTCCTTTTAAGTCCTGTTTTTAGTTTCAAACACACTTTCATCTCCAGTTAATTTTTTTACAAGTGCATAAACAATCCTTGATGCCATTTTAATCGCATAAAATAAATGAGACCCACAGAAAATTGATTTGCATTTAACAGTGGTAGACTGGCCTAATTGTTTACTTCAAATTCCCTTGCTAGATACTGTACTTCCCCTGTGAGGTGTATTTCTGTTATTACACAGTGGATCGTGCATGATCAGGCACAGTGGGAGTGAAAATGTTGTCATCACAATGTTAGAAGATGGAAGAAGCAGAAACCTTGTTTTGTAGCAGTAGGACATGGAATGTGCAAATGTTTGGTGTATATCTTCCACCATATGAATTGTGTGGGAGAATTATTTGTGGGAAGCATCTACTTTATTTCTTCTCTGCTTTATGATACTCACCTAGTCAGTGTACTAAGAAATGTCTGCTACTTAATACCTGTTAATTTCCTTTTTATAATCTTGGTTAAACAGCTCTGCCAGGTGTGAAATATTTATCTCATGCTCATATCCTGTTAATGCTCATACATCAGTCTTGAACAAAGGCCCCTAATGATTTGGTATGATTTGGTCCAGGATCTGTGATTGTGCAAAGTTGGAGAGCCAGTTTAGTAGACATACAAAGCTGAAAGCAGATATTGTGGTCAAGATTAATGGTAGCAATATTGTTAAAACAGACCAATTAAAAATGTAACTTAAGTGTTTTGATAGAAAAAGTGTTTATTAATTTCCTGCACTCTCTTCTGTTTTCAAAGAATAAATTATTTCCTTCCTGCTCTTTCTGTTACAGCATAGAGCTTACTTTTCTGGATACTCAAGCTCTGTTCATCCAGTTAAAGTGTTTTTTGCTTTCCTTGACAAATCTTGATCATGTTTTCTAAGAGAGTAGTTGGAAGATCTAACTTTGTCACTCTCACATTTTAAATATTTTTTTTGTTTGTTTTTCCTGCTAGTGAGCTGTAACATATCACCTAGAGTCTGTATTAGTGCTAGCCCAAAAAACAGAGAGAAGCACATGCATAAAACCACTTAGAGGGGACAGTGAGCCCAGTGTTCTGCTAGAAGCTGTTGCTGATAGTGACCCTGGGTATAGCAGAAACATGATATAAATCATGCCAGCCATCAGCTTATCCTTGTCTGTGTGATTGTCCTATCTGCCTTGCACTTGCATTTATGTGATTGTTAACTGTTTATGGAATAGACTAAACTGAAGATTAGTAGGTGTTTTTTTTCCCTGTCATTTGGTTTTCAGGCAGATTATCCCCCTTGAATCAGTTCATGTAGTCACAAAGTATCGGTGACCAGGAAAGAAAGGAAGTAAGATTTATGGCAGCCCACTGCCCTCTGAAACAACAGCTAGAAAGTGATTAAATATTCAAGTGGTAATTTAAAGACATGTATATGTGTAGAATTAAGTAGAAGATTCAACAAAAGGCTTGATGTCAATTTGAATGAAATTTTCTGTAAATCATATTTTGTCTTTTACAGTTGCTGCTAACTTACAGAAGATAGTAGATGATCCAAAGGCCTTGAAAACATTGACATTTAAGTTGGTAAGTAAAAGCATCAGTGGAAGGAATAAATTATCACGATATTCACATAGAATCTGGGTTCTATCTAAGTTACAGCAATTTTGTTGAATAAATGTGAGGACAGATAAAGTGACTGAAATTGCCATGTATTAGAGCAAAAGCTTAAACCCTGCTTTGACAGGACAGCTCCATAACTGTATAGGGAAGGAGGTTCAGTCAAATGAGTTCTGAGACAGTCTGAAGTTTAGGTGAGAAGCTACAGTAAGAAAACCCCTGGGAAGAATTGCAGAAAGAAGTAAAGCAGAGAAAATGGTAATAGCCAGGTTAACACTCCTTCACCCCCAGCCTCTTAGCTCTATCTGGGCTGAAGTGTCCTCTGCTGATGGATGTTCTGCTCCAACCCCATTTTTTCAAACACCTGCCCCCATTTTTCTTGTATGCAGGTCACCTTCTCCACTGCTTGCTTCTCCTTAGTTCTTTTCAACCTTCTTTCAGTTGACTGTCCACACCTGCAAGTTAGTCTTTCTCCCACTGTATTCCATTGCTGTTTCTCCTTCTCCACCTCTTTCTGTCTTTCTGTATGTATATCATCAGACCCTGGGCTGGAGCTTGGGACTCCTTTCTGTACACGGGACCATGGGTCCTTAATTTTGGTCAATTTTATGGGAGCATGATAGATTTAATTTTAATATTAATAAATTTACATTGCAAAAACTTGAGTCAGAATCGATGTTTGTTTTTATTTCTTGTTAAAATTAAGTTGAAAAATGTATATACCTGAAGCTACTGAATTCTTATTAACGTAAATACCAATTATCTTTCAGCACCTCTTGCTGAGAGTGACTCAGTCACACGAGAGACTAGACTGAATGTCTGTTAGATAAGCAGGTCTCCAGACTCACAGCTTTGTTTATAAAAGCAGCTGCTGTAGAGAGCCATTTTTAGACCTAATTGATGGTGATGTATTAATTCAGGGCTCTTCTTCCCATGTCATTCTTTATACAGATCTGGGCAGTTTTAGCTGACTCATTTGGACTCATTTTTCCTCTACAGTGCAGTAAAATCGGCAGAACTTCCACATTCCTTGTGAGAAGGGGTTGGGGTAGGGGAATAAAGACATGTAACTCAAATTGTTTTCTTTCTCTGGCCTTTGCTATAAATGTAGCTTAAAAGCTAATGGATTTCTTTTTGCAGCTGATCTGTGCTCTTGCTGTCTAAACAACTGACTTGGCTTTAATTGCATAGTAAATGGCATCTCACCAAGAGCATTTAGATAATAAATACTCTAGAGGCTCTGCAGAAGCCTGGGTTTCTCGTTCACACACTTAAAATAGAGGCTTGTGATATTACATTCCAAAATGTAATACTCCGTACTATCCAGGTTATATATGTTGAAAACAAAGCCACTTGAAAATTTAGGTTGGGATATTTTTTTCTATTTTTTGGCGATTCAGCTGGATTTATTGCTGGGGTTCAGTCAATGTCACATAGACTTTCAGATTCCAGTGAGTGAATGTTGCTATCATCTTGCTCCTTACCATAATCAGAATTAGGCAATCCACAATCAAAGTCTTTTTCCCTGCTGCAGGTAAGTTCCACTGGAAAGGTAGCAGTTCTAGAGGGTAATTTTTAACCTTAGTTTCTTCCTCATACTTTTGACCTCGGTTTCCTGCACTAGTTCCTATTTTGATGGGTAAAGACCATACAAGAAATACCCTAATTTATTTTTCTCCTTGGATTAATTTAGTATATGTTCTGCTTCTGCCTATTTCTGTATTGTATAGTGAAGTTGCTAAATGAATTTTTGCCTATGAGAGTTCTCTCATGTCTTTGTATGCACTACTGGGTCTTTATTACCTCTTAGGAAGATCTCACTGAATTTGAGAGCACTTGTATACAACTTGATTAAAACACGTTTTGTTGGTAAATATTTAATGGGGATTAAAGATCTAAATGTAGCTAATCCTATATCCATTCAGAAAAATCAATTGAAATATATTCCTTAGTCTAGGATTAGTTGCTAGTATTTCTGAACAAAGAGTCTGGTTAGTATCTCACTGCTTAAAGGTTGCTGGTATTTTGCTGGTACATAATATTTCTATTCAAACCGTAAGCATGGTCATCTTTGGGGCCCAAAAGGAACAGCTTATGTCATAACTATTTTTGTATTTAATTATTACCAAAACAGTAAAGAGAATTTTTAAGGTGAGGTGCTTGGATAGCAGTGGTTGGATTCCCCCTCTTGCATATATTTTAAACAATGTATTTTTGCTCGTAGAATGATCTTATTCTGCAGAACATATATAATATTAAATATCCCCTAGTTATTTTGGTTAACACAGAATGAAAACTTCCCTGTAGGATCCAGCTGTCCACACTTTGGGAAGGAGGCTGCTTTAATACACAAATAATCTTGGAAACACTCAAGGAAACACAAAATTACTGCACAGCATAATTTGCATTTTGTGTAAGGACCTTGCTTATGAATAAAGGGTGGAAAAATGCATTAATGAAAGAGTGTGTTCAATATCTACTGAATACTTTTATGTTGCAGTTTGTGTATAGTATTTGTATTTATGCTAACCTAAGTTAATAGATTCCAGGTGCATTAAATAGACATAAGATAATATTTATTGATAAGGAAGGCATTTAAAAATCTATATGCATCTAGATATGCTACTTAGCATGGCTTTGAGGAGATTGATAGCTAGCTAGAGTGTAGAACGATGTTAGTAGTATTAGCACTCTCTAGCATTAAATTTTAAGTGCAAATTCAAACTCCATTTATTTGGCAAATTCCCACTCCAAGCACCATTCAGATATCTGAATAGTAACCAAGAGGGATGATCTCAGACCTCTAGCTTGCTGCTTCTGTGGAATAAGAGCTGTGAAATACTGTCTGAAGAGAGAACTCCTGTTCTCTGAGTCCGCTCAAAGTAAATTTGAAGGAGGAGTAGCCTGATGCAATTCTTCCACAAGTGTCAACACAGTTTTATTTGTGGTCATAAAAATTCAATGGATTGTGTCACTTAGTGCACCTTGTGTGCACAATTTGAGACTCGTTACCTTACAGTGCATGTTCACAAACCAGTTCTATTAAAGGATTCAGCTGCTACTAATGCAAAAAAGGATCAAAAGCATTTTTATAGGGTGAACCAGTTGTTCTGTTTGGGATATTTTGTGATATGCAGAACAATCTGAAGGCATCTATCACAAGTAAGTTAGTGTTGCACACTTTTAATCCAATTCTATTAATATTTTGACTTATCTACCATACAGATAAAAATGTATAAACCCCTTTATTTAAAATCTCTTTTGTCCTACAAAAGCAACTTTTGTTTCTAAAAATCCAAACGTAAAAATACTTTGCCTCCAGCATATTTTCTCTAAAACAGACTTAAAGTAATAGTTTAATCCTCAGCAAAGTGGTTTTATATTTTTACTGTTATATATAAAAAATGAACTGATCAGTTGTGCCAGTTTATTTGGTGACAGGCTTTACTGAGGAATCTAAACTATACAGTTTTAAGTACTAGATTGTACTGTCAGTAGGGAGCCGTCCTTTTGCAAATATTAGTATTTACTCTTTGTAGACTGCTTCAATTTCTTGTTTAAACGTTCAGCTGGTTGGTATTCCAAACTAACTTGCTGGCTGGACTCATGAGACGTTTGCTATGTACAGCACAGTGGCAAGAAGTAGATTCTATACATGTGTATTAGATGCTCTTCATGACTGTAAACTGTTTACTCCCATGAAAAAGCAAATTTGGCTCCAGTCTGGAATGTTTGGTTTAAAGATTTTGGGTATTTCAGTGTCCATTTTCCAGTATTTCTTTTCCATAATTTTTCATATTGACTACAGGAGTTTGCTACAATTAAGGATGCAATTGGTTGACGCTGACAGAGGGCATGTGAAGCAGTCTGAAAGCTTTCCTTCAATCAAGCTGTTTGCTGACTGGGCGATATGGGGAAACTTTATGTCCTGGCTGTCAAATGCTCCTTTGTAGCATGATATACTAAACATTTCTGTTTGTACTTGCAGGCCTCTGGCTGTGATGGCACTGAGATTCCTGATGAAGTGAAACTGATTGGTTTTGCTCAGTTAAGTGTCAGCTGATGTCTGTTCCTTGACCCCAAGCCGAATTGTGAGATTGCGAAAAAGCCAGCTTAGATGCAAAGGAAAATTAATGCACCACACACTGAGTTCTGCTTCATTATCTAGCAATTCACAAAGTCAGAACAAGCAAAGCCCACAGCTACACCGCTGCTGTTAACGTTCAGAATGCTCCTAAATGTCTCTTAGCAGTTGATTTGGATTCCCCCTAAGTGAAAAGCCTGTGGAAATGCTCTCAGGTGGCTGTATTTATTGATTATTACAAAAAGAACTTTCTATCGAGCTTACTTCTTTCATAGACTTTGAGTGATACTATTTTACCTGTACTTGTGGTTGATAATACTGCCTCTGTTCTGTTACATTTAGAAATTAACATACATATAAAAGTTTAGAAATATTAGCCAAACTTGAATTCTAGATTTAAAAATGACTGTGAATTTTATTTTTCATATATTTATGCATTAAACATACTAGTAATAAGAAAATTATTTGACTTGATTATGTGCTATTTGCAGTTAATCTCCCACTATTTAAAAAAGTTTCAGGTATGTCTTTGACGTATTTGGTAAGTTCTAGGGGTTTTTTTTTAAATAATTTGATTCGGCATTAGCAAGCTTTTGTTGGTTATGTGTCAAAAAAAATAGTCCACAAACTGATCATCAAGGAAGTGGGAGGTGCCTTGCAGATATTAATGTTTTAAGAATGTGCCTGAGGCTGCTTATATAAATAATCTCCATTTTCTAGAAGTACCATACATATGGTACAATATATATAAATATATATAGTTATCTGAGCAAGGAGGGGATATACAGTAGCAAAGGTGTTATTTTGACTATGCTTTATTGGGGAGTCCATGAGCTAGAGCTACTGTGAGCTGTTGTTAAGATAGAACACTTACATGCCCATCTCTGATCTGGTTACCCTTAATGATAGAAATCGGTTTCATACAGGTGAATAAAAACTTGAAGAATGGAACTGAAGCTTTATTTGAAGTTCTGCAAAATACCAAGGTGGAGTGAAAATAATAGGGCTTTGTGCAATGATCAAGTAAAACTCTGTTACAAAGAAAACACTTTGACCCAAGTAGTCCTCTGCTTAACCTGTGACATAGGTGTTATGGAGCTAGGGAACCTTAGAAAGACTTCTGCATTTGGAGATGTGTTTCTCAGAGGTTACACTTTAAACTACTTCCTAGTTAATCCTGGATAAGTGGCAGCTCTTTAATGTACTGAAAACGGCAAATATATATTGTTAAGAGAAGTTATTTATAATGTCATAATTGTTGAGGTGTTCTAGAACTATTTGCATACGACTCAATGTAATCCTATCCCATCCTACTGTTTACATGATGATTACTCCAAGATGACTGCAAAGGTTAAAAAATAAAATTAAAATAAAGATGTATTGCACAAACTGATTTGTATTTTGAATTTCCATGCTGAGTGGGATTACGGAGTTGTTATTAAAAAAAGGCTGCTGTCCTTAGTTTGGGAGCAGCAGCTGGGGAGGAGGAGGAGAGGAAATACTGCTTATGCCCTCGGGGTAGTGGGCTGTTTTGACTTCTTGCTCTCCAGGGCTTTGCAGAAGCCATTTTTAAGGCTCCCAAGGGGTTACTTCAAGAAATCAGTGGTTTTCTCGGGGCAGGCCCCTTGTGCTGCTGGTTTGTGTGGGCGGAGAGCGGGAGGGCCGGGGGGGGCTCTGCGGCCCAGGTGGGCTCGGTCGGGCCTCTTGGGGCCATTGGTGCCCGCAGAGCTCTTGGTGGGCGAGCCCGGCGCCTGGGCTGGCTCTTGACGGCCGTGCGGCTGGCGAACAGAAGGGTAAGTGAGCCTTTCTGCAGGGGCCTGGGCCCTGTGTCCCTGTGCTGGCCGGGGATGCTGGGCTGGGCTGGGCCCGGCGGGGCTCCGGCCTCGGGGCGGCCTGGGCTGAGCGGGCTCCGAGCGCGGCGCGTCTGCGGGGCAGGCTGCGAGCTGGCAGCTGGGTGCTCACCTTTGAGCCCGAGTGCGAGTAAATCAAAAAGGTACCTGAAACCTGCACATAGCAGTGACCCAGGTGGTAACCTGCAGCACTGCGATGGGGAGGGGCTAAATTCTGAGCTTTGCTATGGGATTATTTTTTATGTATTTCAGTGTACATTTCTCTAAGTATTGCACCGTTATTGACTAATCCACCTGCAGAGTAGTTAGCTGCTGCAATACTTTCTCAGATGAAGTGAATGTTCAGGGAAGCTTCTTGTTTTGACAGTTCTAGAAAAAGAAGTGGAATATATATAGAATACATATTTAGATGAAAATTATGTTCAACTTGCTGTACACCTCCCCAGAAGCTGGGAAAAAGTGTTGGGATATGAGTAGCAACTGTCAAAAGTGCTCATCTGCTGTGCTGGTTGGGGCTGCAGGAGGTATCTAAATAAAGAATGTAATGCTTTAATTGAGGCAGTCAGCAGTATTGCACCAAGATGAAGTCGTAAAAGTTGTTGCTCACTTGTGGTCTGATGCAGAAACATGGTGATGCTTCTATGGCTCAGTGAGGCAGCAAATTACTGTGGCACTGTTATCACAGCTGTGCTGGGTTTTAAAACTTTTTTCTTGTTTTTACTGTAAAGGTATTGTGTATAAATACAATATGAGCAAAATGCATTTTTAAAAAGGTAGAAAGATTAATTAAAGCTGTAGTGTGTTCAAATTACATTTATAAGTAGTTTATACTTTTAGTATATGCAGGGGAAAGAAGGTGAAAATATATGGTGTGTTGCAGTAGAAAGCAGTGAGCAAGCTATGACAGAGTAGAAGTAAATGGCAAATGTAATAGCAATTTGCTTCTTTATTATTATATACACATCCTCTGTTGAATAATAAGGGAGAAAACTAGTACATTTATTTGTTCATATTTACATGAAAAGTGTTTAGAAGCTGGGTGAAGTTCTGACATGTGTGACATGACTTACTCCAAAACAGTTGTGGTGCTGGTGTTGCTGGCTACAGCACCTGTCTTGTTTGAAAGAAAAGGTCTCTAATTAATGAGGTGAAGCTGGAACAGGGGAGCTACCATGTAGCTGTCTCTAAGGCCAGGAAAATGGAGCTTAATTAGATGGTGCTAAAAATATAATCATCTGTATGATGATTATATGCCAGTGCCTGCAGCTGGGCACTTGCTGGCTCTGTGGGCTGATTAATGTCAGTGTCCATGGAGCCAGCCATGCCAGTGTGCTGTGCTTTAGCTTGCTGAAAGTAGCTCTGTGAGCTGAGAAGAAAGTCAGTCAAAACACAGTTCTGCATTTCTTAGTTTCAAAGTGTTAGGATGAAAATAAACAGCATTTAGCTTAGCACAAAACCAGGTCTGGAGACTGACTGCATGTGTAAAGGAGTGGGAGAGAAGGGACATTTCCAGCCTTTTATTTTGTGGGACTCCAGTGTGGGCTTTAGGCCAGGAAAGCTGTTTCCCATGCTGGCAACATATGCTTTTTGTGCCAAGAGAGCAGGAGCACATCTCTTCCTTCTGACAAGTGCTGACCTCAGATCTTCCCACCAACATGTACGGAGTTGTGCATTCAAACTGCAATTTCAGCTAGCTAGTTGTGATAAGTATTCTTGTTTTCTAAAATATTATCCTATGTACTTACACAATTTCCTCTATAGCCCTAGAACACTCTTTGTGAGTGGGAGTGGAAGGAGGAGCAGGGAAACAAGTCAGGAAACATGATTGAATTTTCTCTCACCCATGTTCTCTCCCGATATAAAGATGAGTGCCTTTTCACATAGCTTGATCCATCCAATGTCACATCTCCAATTTTGTGACTTCCAGAGCAGTCCTATGAAATTTGATTGTGAGGCATCTCTTCATAATGTTTTTATACACTGTAATTTCTCTGAGAGGGAGTGCTGTGTGCAGCTTGTCAATGGTGTGCCTCCCCCTCATGCTTTTCTTTAATCAGAGATCTGTTTTCCTTCTCACCACCTACCTCTGCATAATGATGTGGAATGGTGAGATTGGCCTGTGCCTGAAATCAGTTTGCTCTGATGAGGCATCTGACACAGACCTAAAACACTGCTAATTGAGTGCATTGAAAATGCTGATTTCTGTTTAGCAGGGAGCAGAGGATGTTGCCGCCTGTTCCCACCTTACTCTCCCACATTTGACCAAAGCAGCAAAAAACCCGTGAGACCTTGTTGATAACAAGTAGCAGTTGGTCTATATTTTTCTCTGAATCAATTGTGATAGAACTTTATTCAGTCAATTGTTGTGGGTTTTTCTGCTGCATCGAGCCTTTACACTCGCTTGCAATGTAGTCATGCATGTGCATGCACAAAGAATGCTAATTATTTTAAACTGAGAAGCTGGAAAAGCATCAGGAGCCTACATCTTTGAGTTCCCTGTGCATGAGCTCTGTTAATGAACACCTAGGTTTACTCAAACAACAAAAACTCAACAAAGTCTGCTTTCCTTGCTTTTTATTGCACAGTGGCCCAGCTGATGAAATAATCCAGGCATATTAATTGAGCATTGTGACATTTTAGTTACTCATTTTCCCTCAATGACTAAGAGTAACATTGCAATGCACATAAAAATATGGTTTTATAGCTGCTTTATGATTGTTAGATTTATGCTCATCAAGCTGCTTCCATAGTTGTGTTCATCTCAGCTGTTGAATCAAACTCAGTAGTTGTGAAGTTGTCTGCTGCTAATAACATTGAGAATATGGGCAATGGTGGCTCAGTGAGCAATTACAGAGACATGGACAAGTATGGGGTAAGAAGGAGAAATATAATTTTCCCTGCATAAACCAATAGGGAAGCAATCTTATCCTTTTTGGAATGTGCATATTTTGCCATCTCATTTTCAAGCGTGAGTTTGAAAGGCTGTGCTTGTTTATTGTCTCAGTAGGGTGTAGAAAATCACTTACGCAAGTGGATGTGTTTATGTAGAGGAACAGCTATACAAAATAGAATTGGAGTAGATGGAAAATACATGCCTCTCCTCGATTTTTCCCTGTAGGTACACTTCTAAAAATTAATAAAAAAATCTATGCTTCAAAGAGGAATATTTATTTATTTATTTATTTGTTTATCAAAATAAACCAAATTGTTACCTGATTCTTTTTCATCCGTGTAATCATTCAGACTCATTAAGGAAAGATGCTGCTCATGAGTAGGAGTGCTGGGGTTCTTGAGATTTACTTTGAGCAAAAAGACTTTCTGAGTTGTGTCATGTTTCCTCTGTAGACCCCGTTGATGTAGCTTTCTTTCCATTGAGGATAATTGAGTTATGACATCTCAAAATGTATAGGAATGTGTGGTTATTTGGTAATACCATTGTTTTTTCACATGGAAAGCAGTGTGTGTAGCTGTCATCGACAGGCAATAATAAATAATGAAGCAGAAGAACCAGAGAGGTCAAGAGAGTTTGAGTAGGTGGACATTGTTGCTACTTATGTCCTATAAAAAGAAATCAACTGGCAAAAAGATTTAACCTTACAGTAGTAAAACTGCTCTGTTCTGGAAGACAGGCTGTGTACTTAATTGCTGCTTTAAGGGAGAGGCCTGCATTTCTGCCTGCATGTCTGTTTTTGAAAGCTTGGAATTGGTTTTGAGAAGCATTCTGGTATTGGGGGGAAACCCACCAAACTGCTTCCCCTGCAACCCACACCTGTACTGTACCTGTGATGGTTTATAATACAGAGGGCAAGAAGAGTGTTACCTTAATCTTCTGGTATTTGTATTAAGGTTGTTGAAAGTTTTGTTGTTTTGTTCTGGCAAATTAATATCTTTTGACAATGCCCTGCATTGTGCTGTTACTCTATTACCAAGAAAGAACCATCAAATGGTCAGCAAACACAGGTTTTTCAGAGCAAGGGAGGCATGGGTGTCAGTGCTTCCTCTTCTCCTCGTCCTCCCTGGGGGTTCATCAGTCCTGCTGCCCCCTGCTCCCCTCCTGTGCTGCCTGGTGGGAGGAGGCTCTTGTGCCGTGGTGCAGCAGCAAGTCCCGGACAAGTCTGCTCCTCGCTCTCCCGGGAGCCAGGCTTTGGCTCTGAATGTGCCCGAGCAAGAAGTTAGCAGTGCTCCATTCTCATGTAAAAAGTACCCTTCTAGAGGTAAATTTACTATGCCTTTTTTGCCAGTTTTTGTACTTAGACAAGGAAATTGATTTCACAGTTTTCCAGGTTGCTTCTGTTGCAGAGATCTTATCGCCTAAAACTGAAAGCTGCAATTTGTCCAATTAAATAAAGTTCCTAACCTTTTTTTTTTCCAGCTCTGTGGAAAGGTTTATCAAGTAAGTGTTTACAGTGAGGAAAAGTGCAATAGTTATCTGGTTGAGGTTTTTAACCATGAAACTATTCCCATCATCTCATAGAATCCTGTTGCATTCAGGATCTGTTTCTCTCTTTCTTCTCTCTCCTTGTTAGATCATCTCTGACTAAAACAAAGCATTGGAGCATTTACTCTATATTATGAGAAATAGGAGGAGGGTGGGGAAATCCGCCTTGAATTAGAACAGAGGATCCAGAGGGAATGGTCATTATTGAAATCTCAGCCCCATGAATTAATAATACTTCACAACAGCTTCAATGGGACTAAATATTCATTCCCAATCTGTGTTGATTATGAGCTGCTCAGTTTACTCCTGAGGCTATAAAATGGAAAAGGATCCAATAGTGATTAAAGAGTAGGTGTGGTTTGAATGGAAGGTGACTACTAAAATCTTCTGAAGTCTTCTGCTCTGCTTGTGCTGCAAGCTTTTCCTATTTATAATGGCATAGCAGAGCTATCCAAGCAGAAAATTACGCCAGAGAGAAAGAGTTTTCTGATTATCTCTGATTAGGTTCAGTGCTAACCTTGTAAATTTGCCTGTCAGATGGGGCACTGCCAAATCACCCATAAACCTGATGTTTTACAAAAGATGGAAAGCACGAGGAAACTCCTGTACTTTTGTATTGCTTGATACATTTTGTTTTCTTCAGAAGGATTTTTGCAGGGATGAATCTAGACTCTTGGATGAGAGCTACTGAGCTACAATTTAGTGTTACATTAATTACTATGTACAAGTGCTTTGTGTCCATGGATTTCTGTGTATTTATGTGTATGGATTTATAAGGCCAGCAAAAGTCTGAATTTCTGAGGTCTGTCCTGTTTGAGGGTAGTGTAGCTTGGATTGGTCTGTGGAAGTCAAAGCAGGGCTGTGTTTAAGCAAATGTGTGAGCGTTACCCTTTCCCGTATTTTATCATCTTCATATTCTGTTGTCAGCTTAGTTGGGCATCTTCATAGCCAAAGATTTTAATTTTTAATAAAGTAATTGCAGATGAAGTCTTACAGTAAGGCTATCTGTATTTAAATCCAAATAGGGGTTGTTGGGGGGGCTGTTATATTTGCATATGCCCCGTAAAATGTTTAGGAAACGTAAAGAGTTTATGCTAAAAGTATGCTAACAGTACTGGAGTAAATTTAATACTCCTTCCCTTTTCTAGTATAGACTGAGGGCCTAAAAATACCCTTTGGAAGAGTGCTTGTGACACACCAAGTTGGTGTCAGTTTAAACTGAAGACAACTGTTGGATAAAAACAATTATGGCCAAGTGAATCAAACATTCTGTTTCAGTTCAGGAGAGTAAACAGGTTTGCTTTCCAGATTAGGGTGTGTTAGATGTGTGTCTTTAATGTTACAAAAACGTGACAGTGTTTTACTTGTGATGAAATTGGCATTTTGAAAATGCTTGGTACCACTTTGATTTAGCGAGGGATGTAGTTTGAGATACCGAGACGTGCAAATAACATGTTCTCAAAATGATTTGAGGCAAAGTGTGTTCTTTAGCATGAGTTTAAATTTTGTCTGATTAATAATTGTAAAAGGCCTGTTTTATTGCGTTAGTGAGGTTTTGGTGGGGCTACCACTTATCAAGTATGCCTTCTTACATCTTTATTTATATTAATTACTGCCAAGGCAATGCATAAAGAAATTATTTATACTGTAATATTTTGTAACTGTATCTTTTATTTTGTATTCTCCAGAGCTGCTCCAGCTGGGGTGTGCTGTGCTTTCTGGCGGTGGCTGAGCCCCTGCACTGAAGGTAGCCCCGAGGCCGCCGGGCAGGGCCGGTCTCTGGCGGTGCCGTGGGCTGTTGGTTGCTGCAGAGCCTGGTGTGTACAGAGTGCAGGTGTGAGGGATGGGCTGTGCATGGATCTCCAAGACATCCCCTGGATGCAGTCTTGCTGCTTAGCCTGTGCTCATTATTTATTCAAAGAGGAGAGGAGAAAATTCTGTGGAGCAGGGTGGCAAGTGCAGTGTTGCCAGTAGATACAGGGAATATTGATACCTCCTAGCTTATATTTAGACTGTAAGTGCCTAGAACAAATACCTGGGCTCTGATTCTCTCACTCTGCACCAGCACGTTTCTCTTGTACATTCTCTTATTTTCACTCAGCGCTTTCAACACTCACATCGTAGGGAGGTATGTGACTGTAAAAACCTCAGGGTGACAACAAAAATCCTGATAAAGTATTTACTACATCCTCGAGGTGTATGCATCTTTTTGTGCTGCTCTTGCTTGTTTATATGCTGTCCTTGATACCTATCTAGAAAGTACATGGCAGCAATTTCCTAAACAAACAAAACTCTACTACTTCACGTACTGATTTAATTAGTGGCCTTTGATTTTTCCAAAAGTTACATCAGTAATTGTTGAGCTCTCCACAGTATTTCTTTTTCTGTCCCAATTTATAGATAGATAAAACTGTTGTGAACCTTGCAGTTCACAAAATACTTTTTCCCCTGTTCTGAAATATTATTTTTTTACAAGTGGATTTATCTTTTTGTCTGGGTTCACACATCCCAGCCCTTAAATTGAGATGAGAGAAATATGAGGCATTGGGCCCCTTGTTCTGTTTCCCAAGTCCTCCCTTGCCTTTGCTCTTCCATGGACTTACTGTCTAATGAGGAAATCTCCGGGATGCACAGATGCTGTGTCGTGGTTCCTGCAGAGGTGTATGTGCAGACTCTTTTCACAACTTACAACTACTGTTGCTTGGAAACTGCCTCTTCTAGAAAACCATTTCAGAGCTTGCTCACAGCTTTACACGATTTAGTTCTTGATAGTCAGCTCTGGTGCAGCTACATTAACTGTTGAGCAATTCCTAAATGTTCTGTACAGCAAACTCCCCCAGGTCTGACTTACTCCAGCAGTCATTTGTGGGTTTTAAAGCTTCCAGTGTAACTGTGAAAAAAATCTAGCAGGGCTTTGATATCTGAAGAGCTGTGTGGTGGAAAAACACAAACCTGTTCTTGTAGCTGTAAATTTGGCTGGTTCTCTTTTACAATATTGAGCTTTGGGTATGTCTGTGCTGTAGTTTTCTTTTATTGTCACCTCTGAACTTGCATTTTTCTTACTAGACCTGATTTCTGTTTGTCTGTCAACACAAATTAAGCTAATGGAGCATTACTAATGCTTGAGAAAATAAATCTCTGGAATTTACTGTTTGTTACTACTTTTAAAGGCATTTGAAAAAAACAAACCAAAACCATTTCAATCCTGTACATGCTCACATCTCAATGAGATCCTTTCAAAAGCTTCTGTTGGAGACAAGTATGCTTGCATGTTAACATTAGCTGATATAAAGAGGTAACAAACTGTGAAAATTAGGGCTTCTACTGCTTATCTAACAATGATCACAATTCTTGACTTAGTCACAAAAAAAATCTCTTAACTCTGAAAATAATTTTTTATACTTAAATGCAAACTTACTACCTTCTGGAGAGGATTTCAGACCTGATTTGTTCTTGTAGAACTCATATTACTGTCTGAATTTTTGATAAGTTAACACTAAGATTATTTGTATATAATGGGGAGATATTGGCAAATCTTGGAACAAGGATATAAATGCACTTTAAAAGAGAAAATGGTAGCTATATCCATGTCATTGTAACAATCAGGCAGGTGAGTGTAAGTTATTAGTGTATGCCATTTACATTTCTATTACTTCTTTCTGTTGGGGATGTTTTTTCAAAGCTAGCCGGGAAGAAATTTTTCAAGAAAAAAAAAATGAAATAAGCTTTAGTAATTTTACCTATTGGTGACATATTATCTTGAGGAAATGTAATGTGGTTTATAGTTAAATTAGGTCTGTGTTATAATTTAAATTTGGTGTATCAAACATAATTTTGGCCTAAATGCAGTGATCTGAATGTATTGGAAAAGAGGTTAGAGTTGTGGGAAGAAGACAGAATTTCTACTAGTCGTCTTGAAAATGCTGCCTTTCATCATGGTGTGGGTCCTGATATGATTAAAACTGCAGTTTCACAAATATGTACTTTCAGAACTGTTCAGATAAATCAGTTGCTAATTTTCTGATATGTTCCAGGCAGCTGAAAATCCCACAGATGATGATGTCTCACCCATTGTGAATTATTGCTTAAAGCAAATACACTTGCTGGCATTACAGCAAACTGAGAAAAAACATGCAAATTAGAAGCAGTGGTGTACATGAAATTTCAGAACATGTTTATTTTTCTACAGCTTTGTTGTCTGACATAGGCTTCAATGAAATTAATATTTTTGTAGTGTATCGCTTCCACTAAAATTCCTGCAGTTCCCAAGTTTTTTGTCTGGTCCTTGTACATAACAAAGGAGGGTCCTTTGTTCCCTCCTCTGTCCAGAGGTTCTTCACCTGTGGGTGATGATGATGTGATGTTCTCTTTGCTTCCTGTCATAGAATGGTTTGGGTTGCAAGGAACCTTTAAAAGGTCATCAAGTCCAACACTCAGTCTTTGATTAGATCAGGTTTTCTTGCTCTCCAGCAGTTGCACAACTAGTAAAAGTAATTCCTGGGAAAGGGCAGTGCTGTTTGCCCTAATTTCTGCTCATGAGCTGTCACCCATCCTCACAGTACTTACTGAGGAAAAAGCAATTGTTTCTCATTTTATTTCTGTATTTCATGTCCATGTTGCCAGTCAGACATGCACATGCAAGTACAATTTTCCAGATGTATTTTTTCCGGTTTTGCATTATGTTAAGCTTTTTTTTTTTTCATTTAAACAAAATGCAACTTTACGGAAATTGTGGTGCATAAAAAAATAGTAAATTGTTAGGTGCTATTGAAATGAAAGGCATAGAAAAGAAAATAATGAAATTATTTCTGGAAAGGGGAAACATGGCCAGGTGGTAGTATTAACACTGACAATTCATATGATTTTTAGTTTACTTACTGATATATCTGACCCAGCACTCAAATAAAATGTAGTATAGTCCTTTGAAGTGGTATATCTCTGGTGTTTAGCAGAAGATAAAAGTGGAAGCTTGTTTTCAATGACATTTCACACACACCAGTTGCAAAACCATGAAAAAAATTTAAAAGCATTTCATTTTAAATGTTCAGGAATTAGATGATTTGTCAAATGAGGTAAATTTGTCTGCTAAAAGTTCACTCTTCTTGCTCTCCTTAGTTCTTAGAAATCCTGAAATTTCAGGCCACCATGATCTTTTCTCCAAGTTAAAATGTGCTCTTCCCCAGTGGAATTTTTGTGCCAAAGTGTAACCAAAGATCTTGCAAGGTTTTTGCCTGCTTATGCCAGAAAGCTTCCTGATCCTGCTGCTACAGAGTTTGGTGACCGTTATTGCCCTACAGATTTTGTTTGGCTGTCCAATACAGGTGTACTTTGCTGTGGTACTTAGCAGGCCAGACATTTTTCTACTTGTTGACTTTAGGGGATTTTGGGTATTCCTGGAGTTCAAGAAAAGAAACAACAATTTAAACCTTAAATTGACTATAGTAGAGGCCTAGATATTTCAGAAGCTGTTACATCTGTTAGTGACCCTTCTTCCCCATGTCTCACATTTCAGCAAATGGCTTTGTCCTTAAGGACAACAGTAATCATCTCACGCTAGGTAAATTGCACACAACCAGTGGGGGGTTTTTTTGGGAAAGTAAGGGTAACTCATTTACATTTACTTAGTCCGATCATTCTTCTAGGCATATGGCTAGATATATTGTCTCCAACATTCACCTGTTTCTGAGATACAATTATACATCAATATCTGTCATGTTAGGCACATTGTCTTGTTTGAATGGTGGGCTTTTTTGATCTTGTATATAAAGTGATTAAACAAATAGCCAATAACTATTTTGTCAAATACCGATGTGCAAGGCTCAGTTTATTTTCCTATAGATACTACATGTTCAAAGTTCTATTTAATGGAGTCTGCGAACCATTGTGTAATTTATTGCACCAATTAACACAAGCCAATACCTTTGCAAGTAATTAAATCAGTTTAAAAATGTTGCACAACTCACCCATCTGCTTGAAGTGACAGCTAAATTGCAGTATAATACGATTTAAAAAGTATACTTCCATAACCTGTACTTCTGTGACAGCACCTGCACTGTGTGAATGCATATTCCCATATTAAACAATATAATTTTAATTACATGCTGTATATATTCTTTATTCTAGCCCATTAGTTTTATCCCCATATGTGGAAATGCTGAATCCAAGAAACAAGGTAGTAAATATTACGGCCTTTTAATGACCAATTAAAGCAGCCTATCATCAACCTTGGCATCAGCTGCATTACAAATGCAAAGTACAGCTATGCTTAGAATAGAATAGTAGACTCTGCTTCTACTTGGGAAGTAGAGTCAGCCTCGTCCTTACAGGATACCACTCTCCAGAGGCAGCAATTCCTCATTTCGTAACCCACCCTGCCAAAGTGACAGTAAACATAATGCAAAGCCTGAGTGCACCTTGCGAAGTTTGGCCTTAATGATCTGGATCTTTTTGTGGCCTTTGGGAGGGATAATGGTGTTGTTGTAAAATTCATTAACTGCATACTTTTAAGGAGTATGGGTAGCAGCTGTTGAGGAATCCCCTGGTATGGGTAGCTGGGGCTGTAGGTGCAGGATGAGCTCTGGTGGGAGATGAGGCTGGGAGCTGCCAGCTCCACGTGACAAAGGCGGGAGGACGCTGGGGCCTGGGGGAATGGACACAGGGACACAGCAGGAGCTGAGGCTTCCCCACCCTGGGGCTGTGAGGGGGTCAAATCCCAGGGGTTCCTTTGCTGGGGAATGCTCCGTGGAGCCACCAGGTCCAGTTGCTGTGTTATTCTGGTCCCAGCTGTGCAAGTGTGGCCTTGGGAGTTTGAGTGCCAGAGCCTCTGGAACGGGCACACTGGGAAGTTTCCTTTACAACACCTACCATGTCCATAGCTACTGTAGCCTTGTAGACTTCGTGGCTGTTCCAGATGCTAGCAGAAGTGCATTTTGTGCTTTAAATGTGATAATAATAAGATTCTGTCTGGTGAAACAAATCCAATAATGTGGTTTTTGATACCTCCAAGACAGTGACAGAGATGTACAGCTGCGTTCAGCCTTCATGCAAATACTCCTTACAGATTCAGTACCAGATGTCTGACTATTGGGAAGATATGAGGAGAGTGGAGGCAACACAGAGAGCAGAACCAGATAAAAAGGTTAAAACATTGAAATTGTGGAATAAAGTATACTTGATTAAATGGGAGTTAAAGGGAAACGTGAAAAAATGCTGTTTTGAATTCTGATGAACTGTCCAAGGTTAGGAGGAAAGGTAAAAGAATAAGGAAAAAAAGCCAAACAACCTTAGACTTGTGATAGTGATCTCTGCAGGCAGAGGCAAAATGAAAGATGGTAGATTTTTATTTTTTACCGTGTACCCAAACTAGGCAATATTAAAAAAAAAAAAAACCAAAACAAACCCAAAACCCAATAAAACCAAACCAAAACAAAAAAACCAACAGCTTGTGAAGGAACAACTTCAGGTGCTACTTGTCCCCTGAAACTTGCTGAAATCAGTTTGCCAGGTGTTAGTGTAGGACTGTAAACCTGTCCTACAGGTACAGGCCCTCTCTTCATAAAAACACTATGTTCTTGGTTGTGTGGCTGGTTTGAATGGATACTTTTAAATGAGAGAATGCTGAGCAATGCAAAAGCACAAAAGGAAAATGGAAAGAGTGATGGAAATAACTGGAATAGGTACCAGATTGAAGCAGATTAAAAATACAGAAGAACAGAGCAAGGCTAAGTGACATTTGTAAATCAAAGAAAAAGCTTGTAATGATGCTGTAGGGTGTTCTCTGCATCCCCTTTGCTTTTACTGCTATCCTGAGGTACTTAGAGGTCCCATTTGTCTTTGAAGAAAGATGTCAGGTTAGAAAATAGGCCAGAGAAAGGAATTCTTAAAGAAAAAAGAGTGCTTAACAGATGCAGATATAGTAGGTGTTAGCCAGCACACCTCAAGTTTAGGTTATTTGCTTCACCCAAATGAAAGTTGTCTGCATTACAAAACCACTGCACTTAATTCTGTCCAGCTTGTTATGTAACACTGCCTTTGCAGAGTAAGTGCTCAAGGATAAATCTTGCATGACAAAAAAAATGCCTCTTTCTCTTGGCTCTTTCAGGTGAGGCAGAGATATAATGTAGATTCAGCTAATATGCAGACCTAGTAGAAAAATGGATTTTTTTCCTATGTTAGGCAAGTCATTAGAGGAGATACTTGACACAACTTAATTGCAGGTGTGGGTGAATAAATAAGGTACATACTTTCTTTTTTTTTCCTCCCCAGATGACTCCTCTTCTTCCACTTCATAACTTTGTATTTTTAACAAGAGAAAAGGAAGCAGATGCTATTCAGTACAATGTTCCATGTCATATAGATCTCTTTTTTTTGGATGCATTACTGCTGTAATAGGCCACTGTCAGCACTTTCAAGAAGGTTTTCAACATACTATTTTCACTTAGGGCAGTGCAAATTTCTCTGGAAAATCTATGAGAGTCAATTAAGTAAATGAGAAAATAGAATGCTTGTAATTAAGATAATCAAGCTACATGAAATCTACCCTACCAGTGCTAATATCTGTATATCTCCAAGCTGTCTATTAATTAAACACCATGTAAGTGTTGCAATTAGACTCAGGCTGCTGTGGTGGAAACAGGAGAGATGAAAACGATTGGAGGGGTTTTACTGTATGTGAAGCTCTTGGTTGGTTTAAAGCACCTCATTATGGTTTGTAAGGTTCCTGTGTTGCTGCAGACACTCCTGGGATGCCTGAGGACTCTTTTGCAGGCTTCAACTACTTCTGGGACAGGTGACCCCAGGAAATACACTTTGGTTTGCAAAAGCTACCTTTCTTCTCAGGGTTGGGGTTATTTTCCCCTCCATGTCATGAATGAGCTTTGGATATTGAGCTCTAAAGCCAGTGGAAAAGAGGTTAGATACTTAGTTCCGTGTAGGAAACTGCCAAGGGGAGAATGGGGAGAGAGAAGTTTTTCTGATGTTCTTACAAGACAAGGGACTTCTTCCTACTTTTGTGTGATTTCATTATTTTATTTTGATATTAAGAGTTGCCCAGACCTCCCTGAGAGACAAAACAGTATCTTGAGATATTTGTGTTGGGAGACAAAGGCTACATGAGACTTATTGGGTAATCTGAGTGCACTCAGACTGTGATTCTTCATTTATTTTCTGGTGGTTTGCCGTGGAGAAGGGAAGCAAAAGGCTCTGTCATGGTCACTAGGTGTCTATGAGAGACCAGAGAGAAACCCTTCCCTCTGTATGGGTGACCTGGGTGGTCACACAGCAGCTTCAAACAACTTCATTGTGGTTTTATGGGATGTGAGTTTTGGGACATTCCTCCTTTTCTCCTGTGTGCAGCTTTTGAAGGCTGCAAGCCCGCATGTTAAGATACCATGCCAGCAACAGAAGAGCCACGCTGAGGGTGTCAAAAAGCTTTGCCACCTCAGAATGGCCAAACCTGGGTCTCATTGGCTGGGGATGCCAAAGCAGCTGAATAAGGCAGAGCAGAAGATGAACCCATCTGCCAGGTATTGACATGGCTGCACTGAAGTTCAGAAGCTTCAGATGAAGTAGCACATCTGACCTGGGTGCACATCAGCTTGATGAAGTTGTTGCACAAATAATGAATAAAAGTAGTGCTTTGTTTTGTTTATTTTTTTCAATTATTTTTTAAAAACTTGCTTTTACAGCACAGTATTCTTCCTCATGATAAATGAGCCAATTCACTGACACTGTGTTTTCAGGCAATACAATTTACATTTCTAGAAAGAAGTGAAGAAGAAAACTTACAGGACACCTCTATTTTTCTTTTTTTTATTATTATTATTTGACATTGATACAAAAAAATAGTATCTTGATTAGCAGCTTTGCTGGCAATCTCACAAAACTGTAAATAATACATTAATCTAAAAGAATGCACTCCTACAGACACTATAGATAAAACAATATATACAATTTAGACAAATAAATACATAAGTACAGTCAGTCATATATAATGTTACACCTAAATTTTGGTTACTGTTGACAAGCTTTTCTAGTTAATTACACTCTTCATTTATAAATTTCCATTGCCATCTGCATTAAAAATGACAAAAAACCCTCAAAGAATTAAAATTGATACTTAATATTATTATTAGGAAATGTGGAAAATGAACCTTGAGGCTTCGGTTTAAATACTCTCACGGTTTTAGCAAAATAAAAAAGAAAAAATGCTTTTGTGAAAAAATTCCTCCTAAAGAGAGGCACTTCCTCCCCCAGCTGCTTTGCTCAATGTGCTTTTTTCATATGCATTTTGGAATCAAAATGTGATTACAGTCACACTTTTGAAGTGACTAGAAGCCAGCATGTTTAACCAAGTTGTCATTTGTCCCATGCCCAATGAAACAAAATGACCTTTAAGTAATGTAATTTTTTTTTTTAATTAAAGGAAGTCTATTGGAAACATTTGTTTCTTAACAGTATCTCACATGGCACAAATACTACTAAGTGAAAGGGAAAACTGTCCCTATGAGTAGATGTATTGCTACCTTTCCATATCCAGCTTCCAATAGTGGAATTTCTGAGCAAAGTGAAAACAATAAAAATAAGTGTAACAAGCTAATGAAATATAATTCCAGAAAATTAATAGAAGTAGAAAATTAGGATTTTGTTGTGTTGTTTTAAATTCACTTGACAGCAAAAGAAAAAGTATCTTGTACATTCAAAAGTTAGGGCACACATGCTTAAGGCTCTTGAAACACTGCACAAATATAATGCCTCACTCAGCTCCATGCATAACAGAATGCTACATAGCAAGCAGACTGACACGTATATACAGCTGAATACAGAAGAAAATGCCTTAGAAATATGTACATCAGTTTCAAGATGAACATTTACATTTCTGTTGGAAGTCTATCTATTTATAAATGGCAGGAAATACATTTTTTCAGATACTATTTTCAAGGTGTACCTTGTAATTATTAATGCAGTCTACTTGTACTAGGAGAAGTTCAAGGCTACCATGCTACTTGAGCCCTGAGGTATCTGGATTGGGAGCCCTGCTGTTCTCCTGGTTACTAACCAAAGGCCACAGAAGCATCAGCAGAAGTAAGGCAACCAAATCCATTTGTTTGTGATTCAGAACCCCCAAATTACTGCGCAGTGCAGAGGGATAGCAGAAGTGATTGCAGCCTGCAGGGTCAAATTATTACAAAACATGTTCTGGGCAGGATGGCATCTGTGCTATCAGATTTACCCAAGGGCTGGGGATGAATTCCACCCTCATTTCCATTCATAAACAAGAATATTATAGGACTTGTGTAAGGAAATCTGAACTTCACCCAATCAGTGTGTTATATATTCGCTTATGCAATTAGTTGTACCTCGGAAGTTCTGAATTTGATAGGGCATAGCAGCTTAAACAAGGACTAGGTCAACAAGGGAAGGATAAATCTTAATTATGCTGCAAGAGATGTAGCGTTTAAAAAAAAAATTACTGAGCTTTTGGTTTGGGTTATTTTTATTTATGAAGGGTACACAAGCTCTTGTAAACAGTAACCCCTAGGCTGCCTGTTGTGTAGCTTTATCTTTAGATCTGACATAGATTTGCTTGAGATGGCTCCTGCTAGTGACTTAAAAGCCAGGTACACTTTACCTTATTTACAAGTAGTTTCTTTTGAAATGATAGTGCTGCATCTGTCAACAAGACTAACAATTTGCCATGAAACTGCAAACCTTTTAGGGTAGCATCTTCATTCCTCTGTTACTGTTCTGAAGTGCTGTGTACATCTATGGCAAAATCAGGTCAAAGTTTCCCTTTAACTTCTTCTTCAGTTAATTTCTGACAACTTTATAGACATTCTGAATAACGTACAGAGTTAACAGTTTTGCATATGTTACACATAATGCCAGCTGCAATGAATGAGACTGTGTGTGTGCTGAGGACGGTGTGAGTAATCTACAGCTGATAATATATCTGGTGAGTTTTGGATTTTTGTATCTTGTGTGTGAGTTCTTCATTCCAAGTTATTTGCTGAGCAATATCACATTTCACCTCCTTGTTATAAGGTGGTACTGAATAGAGATGGCCTGAATTTGTCAAAGAGTTTTTGTGACATTTCACAAACATTCATATTCAAAATACATATAAGCATGTTCTGAAACTTGAATAAACCTTTTGTACTTGATCTCTGTTGCATGTGCAGGGGATCTTCTGAGTGAGACCTCAGTGCACATTGACTGTGATGAGTAAACTGAGAACTTCAAAAGGTTTATAAAAAGGCTAGAATTTGGGTGGTTTTAATAGGATTTTCTTTAAAACCCCTCTGTTTTGCTGTGAAATTTGTACATAATTATGTACTCTGTTGTTCAATCAACAGAAAATTGATTGCATTATTTTATTGGACTAAATTCCTCTTTTCTACACCATTGAAAAATCTGTTAGAATCTTGTTCCTATACATACTGCAGCAAAAAGGTAAAGCTTCCCCTTAAAAATCTGATTTTGTGTAACTTGTTTTTAGGTAAATAGTGCACTGACTGGTGTTGAAGAAATATGCTGCTTATTGACACTTTTAGCATTCAGTATAATTACATATTGCTATTCAAGATGTTGAATGGAGAATCCCTTGTTACTAATGAGAGACATTGCCTTGCTTTGAAATTAAAGGTTAAGATATTCATGCTTTTCTCATATATTTTTAAGATAGTTTTTCTTACAGCTCCCCTCTTATTTCACCTACAGATTCTACTTAATTTTTAAATTGCGTTACATATTTTATGGGCTATTTTAGGAAGTGTAAAGAAACGGGTTATCCTGGAATAATTTAAAGAAATAGCATTTGGTGGATGAAAATATATTTCAGTGTGTGGGTTTGTTTCTAAGGCCAGTGAAACTTTGATGTTCTTACCTGTCTAAATTCTGCTATTACACCATTAGTAAGCTATTTGGGAATTGCACACGTACTATAAAATACACATATCAAAGTAGGTACATAAGTTCAGTGCAAATGTATGCTGCTTAATTTATTAACAAGGCTCTAAATAGAGACAGTTGTAGGATGTCAAAAGAAGAATAAAAGCATGTTTGTAATTCTTCATTTCTTAGAGCCTGGTCTTACCTCAGAGGCTGGGGTGTGAATTGTTAAGCAGCTTATAATAGTTTATTACTGTCCTTTTACACACAGATGCAAGAATGGATATGTGCAATAGATGATAATATACAAAATCTGAGATTTTACTCTATATCCTTTCAGTTGGCATAATGTCCTTATGAAAAAGAGCCTGAAGTTTGTAAACCAGTAGTCAAAGCGAGAATGAAAAATCAGTCATTAAAAATCCTCTCACAGTTAATATCCCACAGTTTAACCTGTAAATCAGCAGATCACTTTGTCAAAAAATAACCAAACTCAACCAAAATTTAAAAAAAGGTATTTACATCTGTAAAAATCTTAACATCTAAGATGTTTCTTGCTGGACATGTCATTCCAAATTCTGTGCATTTCTTCTGGTGTTATCTGGTGCACTGTGATCACCCTGCGGTACCTGCACAAGCTGTAGGCCATTTTCCAGTGATTGAAGCCACTGTTTTGGAAGGGGTGAATGCCCAGCTTCCGAAGGCAGAGTCCAACGTACACATCTTCAAGATGAAGAAGTCTGGTATGAAGGGAGGTTTTGTAAATCATTTCTGCTACATCTGCTGAAAAAATGTAGCCGGTGCCTGAACAGAAGGGTGGGTAATTGCTGTCAGGATACAAATCTCTGGGCATGTACCACTTACTGCGAACATCTCTTATTGGTCCTCCATTTATAACATAACCTGTGAAGTACCTTCTCCTTGGCTTGGTGTTAGGTTTGAGCAGCTTATAAATAAGATTGTCCATATTTACAAAAATATCACTGTCTGTCTTCATAACGTACTTTGCTTTTGAACAAAATGTTGCTACCCACCTCATCCCCATCAACGTTTTCAGAGTGAGGTTATGGTAAGAGTCGATAAAATCTTCCACAATAATGTCATGAAAAATTTGGCTTTCTTGCTCTACCATTTGATTTAACACAGGATCTGCATTTTTTCCAAGGAGAAATAGTGTGGCGATTTTAATTCCTTTAAAGTTGTTTTCATCTCCCCAAGTTTCTCGAATGGCTTGCCTTGCATCAAACTCTTTGTGAGTTGTACTGATAAGAATGACCAAGAACGGGGCGCTCTTCTCACATTTGTTGGGTTCATTGATAAGGAAGTCAAAGGAATGTGGATTTATAGGTCGAGTTCTTATGTTGCCAAAGGAAACATTTTTTCTGGCTATGGATATGCTACTGACTTGTCTGTGGCCCGTGTAGGAAGAAGTAGGACGAGTTATACTTAAGTACCAAAGAGCGCTTGCCCAACAAACTACTGTCAAAATGTATAAACATGAGACCTTTGAAGCCATTGTTCCTCTAGCTCTTCTATTCCATGTGATGAACCAACAGCCTTTGTACCGTGAGTGCACCTGTGTGCTGGAGAGGCAGCATATTATTAATGAAACTTGAAAGTTCGATACAGAAAAGTAACTCTGTAATCACTCATGGATCTCAAATAGGAGCTATTAACCCTGATGATACTCAGCTTTTCTTCTTTTACTAGCAGCGGCTTCCATTTCTTGGAATTCTCCGTTATTTCTGAAAAATATGAAGAAAAGATTTCCATTGCGAGACCATAAAAGCCTAGGGCATGAAAAATGAGCTTATATATGGTTGGCCATTAATAAGCTAAGTGTCTTAATGCATTTCTCAGATAGTCCTTTTTTTTCTCATGAGGTACCAAAATGTAAGATAGTGTCCTGGAACAGATCAGTGTAACTGAAGTAATGCCTTTATGATTGGTAATTTCTCATAGATGATTTTATATAGAAGATAAGCAGGCATAGCATGATGAACATTTAGATAATTTTGAAGGTATATGAAAATAATTTTATGATTTCTAGCATTTTCTTGCTTCTTAGCATTTCTTCTGGCCAATCTTTCAAAATGTGCTGTGGAATGTTTTAAAAGTATTTAAAGAATGAAAAATAGTATACTTTGTTCTAGGATCGACAGCATCTGTGGCAGCTATGCACACAAATACTTAGAAATCTAATTTGGTCTAAATGTTAACGTGTGTTCTGCTAACAAGAACACTGTGGTGGAAATCAGAATGGAACTGATTGGGAAAGGTACAGGAGAGAGATATATGTATGCTGTCTTACCCATATAAAGATCAGCGCTTGAGTAGACTCCATAAAAGTCTAAAAATAAATTAACACAGTTCAGTTATTCTTGTTGGCTTCCTTCTCCTCTCCCCCCAAAACCAATTTTTCCATGAGCAAACATAATTTGTGGACCATGTAAGATAAATCACGATGGCATCTTAGTAATGGTGATACTTCACTGGCTGGCATGCAGAGCCTTGCCTGCCTCGACAGGGTTCTGGCACTGGCAGCCCTATCCTGCCTGGGCTGTTCCAGTCTTGCCTCCAGCATCAGGTAGTTTTGAGACTTTCCTGGATGAAAGAAATGTGCCAGCCCTAAGCCTTCCATTGCTCTTGGCAATTTTGCTGGGAGCCAGTTCTGTTTATCATCATTTTGTGGAAATGAGACAAGCTGCCTCGAGCCTGCCAGGTCAGTGCTGACTCCTCCAAGGGACATCAGTGGCTGGAGAATGCCTGTAGGCTCCATCTTCCTGAGCTTTACTATTGGGTTATGTCAGAGCTAAAGGACAGTAGAAGCATGCAACAGAGGAGCTTGTTGCAAGAGTCTCTGAAATATTTAACATTTACTTTGGATAGAACAAAATATGTATTCAGATAAAAAGACAGAAGCCTTGTCTTAGAAATGTCTCCTCTGATTTCACGCCACTGACACGTTGCAGTCTAGGCAGGCCATCGAAATGAAAGAACTGTTAGGCAACCTGTGTCATTATTTCACACTGAGGTTTAAGAACAACAGAGAAACAACCTGAACATTTGCTACATCTATACGGACTCTAATCTTCTTATAAATTCTTATAGCTAGTACTGCCCTTATTACATGCACTTTTAATTATTTAGTGACCAGAACTCACATGCTGTTCTTCCCTTTCACAAAATAGGGTAATGAGAATTTTTGCCTGTTTCAGAGCTTTCAGTTGGTTTTGCCCTATGACTGGGGCCATTTAATGAGGTCGAGATGGGCTGTGATCTCCTTCATTACTTGTCACAGGACTCAGGGTTTGCAATTTTTTCCCACCAAGCAGTACCAGCAAATGTTTAAGAGCAGTGCATTTAAGTGAGACCTTTAATTGCTTCACAGGGCTGCAGAACACAACGATCTTGGCAGGGCAGACTCTTGTACATCCTTGTAAATAAACATGGTTGTGATAAATATATACACAGATGCTACTGTAATGTCCGGAGAGGGGATGTATCCTGCTTTAACAACCTGCTGTGATACAGTTTCTGAGAATGCAAAACCAATCTCAAATCTGGTAGGTTGGTTTTGTTTCTGCCTTCACTGTGAAGCTCTGCTAATTCTCCCACTGGAAATGCCAGTGAGGAAAACCACCAAGTGCAAAAATCCATAATATAATGAAGACACAAGAGTGTAAAGTCTAGAAAACTGCATTAATAAAGAAAGAAATATGGATTGGAGCTGTAGCGTGAGAGAAAGGTACGCCAGTGTGTTTACTGGACTCCAGCATTAAGGTCTCACAAATAAATGTAATATTCTGCATATGATGTATTATTTTGGGGAAATATATATTGCATTACCTGAAAGTGTATGATGTTCTACATCTTTTTTTCTTTTTTTTTAATTTTCTTTTTTAAATTTTTTTTCATAAGGAGGGGTAGGTGCATTAGTTACCATGAACACTGTGCAGATATCTGAGGGAAAGGAAAATTGTAACCAATACCCCTTACAAACTGCAAAATCACATAAAATAGCTTTTCAGTTCAGCGATGTCATGGCTGTGATATCCAATCTTGTGTACTCTGAAAGGATTAGAAGCAATAAAAGCCTTACTCCATTCTGAAGAAAGATTCTGAGCTGTTGTAGGGATTTTTTTTCTCAGTTATGAAATCTATATGTAGTTGTGTGGGAGGAATGCTTCTTATATTGGCCTTGGATTGCTGTCTCTTGAAACAAATTTACCTTTTTCTGTTGTGTATTTGGTGGGGGTTTTGTGTTTGTTTGTTTGCTTTGCCTTTTAAAAAGAAAAATAGGAATTAAGATGGTGTGCTTTGGTTTGGAGTGTTTTACACCAACTCTGTAGAATTTTTGAGCAAAGTGCAGGTGAAGTGGTTAAGAGTGATCAGGCTGTAGCTTTCCTGATGAGTGAAATTTTAAATTTACTAATTTTTTCTTTGAAGATTGAGGGTAAGATCAAAATGAGAGCTCCTTCCTATTCCAGCTCTTGTGAGGTGAAGATGTAAAAATTAAAGTTCATATTCCTTCTTTACTTGAGCTTTGTGCTATAGAAGGGGAAGAGATTTGAAAGAAAAGAGCATAAGCAAAATTAGCAAATAGTGTAAATGCAATACCAAATTAGCTGAGAAGTCTTGGTCTGTAATTTAGGTGAGATAATTTTTGCCTCCAGGACTGATCTTGCTGCCGCTTTGTAGTTTCATAGAGGGGTTGGATAAGTAGTTATTGTTGTGCATTTTTTTGGCCACAGGGCAAATGCTCCTACAGATTATTTCTGGTAACATTGGTCCTGCCCAGTAATTTCAATGACGTGTAGCTTGCATGAGCAAGAAAATACATAGCTTGATTAGGCAGGGAAATATGTACTAAGCAGTGAAATACTTACTTTGTGATGTTCTAGCAGTCAAAAATTTCAGAGGTTGCCAAATTCTATTATTAAAGATGATGCTAATTAACCAAGATCCTAAACAAGCACGTAACTCAGGCTCAGCTGCAACACAGGAGTAATTCTAGGAAATTTGCAAAATTATTCACAGTATCAAAGTCTGTGACAGGAAACCTTTTTGTTGTCATGTGTTTGTGAAACTGAAACAAATTAACAGCCTTGTGGGACTTGTATATCAAGGAAGTGGATTATAAGGAATGAAATCAGAGTGTAAAATTAATGTATTCAAATTATAGGTATTTAAAAATGTTGTGTTAATTACTCATTTGGAAAAGAGGAGGAATAAAGTATGTGAACTAAGATCACTGTGATCAGAATAATCACTGAAAGCACTTCAATGCCCACGTTACTGTACTTCCTTTAGCAGTTTGCTCAGAAGTTGTTCGGAATATTTTTAACCTCATCAATAGTAAATATTTCAAAAGTTGCCTTCAATATTTAAGTGTGTAGCAAATTCATTTATATATTGTATTTTAGTCCTAATGATGGTCCAGTATATCATCACTGTAAGGATGACTTTCTTTTTTTCAGTTGTGCCATGATCTTCTTTAATTTGGTGTTGAAATTTGAAGACCTTCTAACCAGGGGAATATGAGATGTCACAAGGAGAGTGGAAAGCTTTTATCAGCTTTGGATTTTGTCTGTTTGAATAGACTACATCACATTTGGGGACAGTTACACAGGCAAAGGAAGGTGTCACCTCCTTTCCTTTCTTCTTTGGAGTGAAAGAGAGCTTTCTAGCAGGGCAGTAACAGTGTTTAAGCTCTTGGTTTTAAAATAGTTCTAATTCAATCTGTCCCTTTTTCTAACCTGGTAGTCATACTATAAACAATAAAAGGCTCAAGCACTGAGGATAGACGATTGCAAAAAGCAAATGTTTAGCATCGTGTTTCTGTACTGTGACACGAAGTTGTGCATTTAATTGCACCATTCACAGCTCATGCTGTGGAAGCCAGAGAAGCCAGCCAGTTGGAGCACAGAAAGCTGTACTGTGTAACTCCTCTAAGTAATTGTCTTGATGAGGACTGTATTTGCAGCAAACCTTTTATGAGCTGACTGCACAACAAGAATAATCCTCCAGATAATGAGCACTTTTGAGAATCTTGTTAACCATTCATGGGCAATTTTCAGGCAGATGCCAAATGAGTTCAGCAAACGTTACTCATCAGCGGCAATATTTTGCCAATATTTTGGAACGCTGCTGTCTCTGTTGAGAGGCTGTTGATCTTTCTTTCAAGAAAGCCTGTCTTGTGTAAGTGCAGTTGCATTATTATGTGTAGATCATAGTGGATGCCCGTGATAGAAGCCACAGCTCTTGAAGCCTGGCTCGTTGTCACAGCTGTAATCCATGTTGTGTCACTACTGCTGAGGGAGGTGCTGAGTGCAGGCAGTCAGGATGCTGAGTCCTGGCTACGACCCTGCGTGAGAAGCCAAGGGAGATCACAGCTGTTCATCCTGACACCCAGGAGTCTGGTAGGCAGAGCACAACTGAGTCAAATTACCACTGTGCATCTCTGCCAAAATGTACCTTTTCCTTTCCCTGGAAAAAAAGAGGGAATGCTGTTGCTAAATTATTTAGTAAATGTAGCAAACTCTTCTCATTTTCCCCGAAGAGACATTTTTGTAAGTTTTCTATGATCATGGCTCTCATCTGTATAGAGACCAAGATGCTGAACTGTCTTCACCATTTGTGAAATCCTTAAATTACCTAAGGAAAAGTCTGTGATTATTACCGAATCTTGTTGAGAAGATAATTATACTGAACGTTAAGAACACATCTACATGGAAATCTGGGGATATGTTCTGTTCTAGGCTGTATGTTTTCATAGTAATTTCTGGAGGAAATTTTGGCACAGATGGCACAGGTGATTTAGCAGAAGATTGCAGCCTCCTTTCTGGGAACTTAATTTAAAGTTTCTTAAATATTCTAAATGCTTATTCTGTCTGAGTGTAATGGATCTGAAACCAAATCAGTGCTGCAAAGACAGACCTTCTCTATAACATTGTGGAAAGGGGCTGTAACAGATGCAGAACAAACAGTCTTGGGCTGAAGGGAGGAAAGTACAAGCATTCATTTCAGGTCCATGTTTTTTGGAAAAATTGATTCTTCTATTTAGAAGGTTCATAGCTGTCATACTAACAGTTCTCTTTTCATGAGTGCTGGTTTGCAGATAGTTTTTATTGTAGTTCATCATTAAATTGAAGAATTGATCCCTGAAAATAAATGTGGTATTTATAAATTATTTTTCATTATTTACTACCCGCTCTTAATGTGAACAAAAGGGAAGAATGTACTGTCCATTAGGGAATCTTAGCAAAAGCTTCTATAGGGAAAATGAAAGTTATAGAATTTTCAACAAATGGTGCCTGTGCAACTGAGACTTCCCTAATCTTTAAAGAGCTACTGTAGTCTTTTAAGAGTTAAATGTTGTCTATATCAAGGTAAATCTGCCTTGAGTGAATTTTCTGCATTTTCCACTTTAGATTTTTTTCAGTGAATCCATTTTTATAAAAACAAGATTTTCTCTTAATTTTAAAGTGCTGAAATAGCCCACATAAAACAACTAAACAGCAATTTCATTGCTTTCTTTCTCATGTTTAAGAACAAATCATGCAACTATTCTTTCTCAGCAAAATAATTTACAAATTAAAAAGTAAACAGTGTCCACCATGACTAAGCTATGAAGTAAAATTTTCAGTTGCAGACAATGAAACTTGAAAAAAATATTTGGGAGTATTTGGATTAACAAAACCACTGGATTTACCATGACTGAGGGGAATAGGATACAGTACTTGTTAGGAAAAATGAGCTTGGCATGAAGGACCATTCCTTGGCTGACATTGCATAGAGGTGGGATCTCAGTGTTGTTTTGAGCAGCTTTTCTCTCTGGCTTGGTTTGTGCATCAGGAGCATTATAGCTATAATATCCTCTTCAAGGTTTGCAGCTCAGGAAGTATTTTCTATGCTGATTTCTGCCCTCCCCCCCCCGCTTTCTCTGAGATAACCAAGGGGAAAAAAAAGAAAGTATGAATTTGTAAAATCTCATATTCACTTGACATTGAAATGGGGTTTTATCCCATTTGGCATATCTCAACATTACATTTTCAGTAGCCCTCTTTCTGCTTTGGTCATATTTTAAAACCAAGTTTCTCTGTCAAAAACATACAATGGCTGTGACCACTTAGCCACTGGTGGTATCACCCAGCTGATTCCATGTGGAGAGAGATGAAAGGACAGACCAGACCGACCTGAGGACTGTCTCTACAATGGATTTCTAAAGTTCTAGCAAATCAGCTGTGCTTCAGCAGATGCTAATCTGCAATGGTTATGAGCTAGATTCTATCCAACCCAGAATAATACTGGAACTCAAGATGTGCCAGTCAGGCGTTCTGTTTGCTGTATTGCTGATTGCAAGTGATTTACCTGGAGCCAGTGCATGGGAGTTTTGCTGCTGTCTTTAATAGAAGGCGTTTTAAGCATGTATCGTTTGCACTAACTAAAAGGGAGAGAAAAGAAATTAGAAACAGAAATTGAAAGAACAGAGTATTTTAAAGCAGAAATCTCATTATTTTCTTTATCTTTTCTTTTAAATCGCCGCTGAGATGTCAGGGGCCAGATCTGTACATTTTTACCCATGAATGTTTTTCAGAAACAAATTTAAAAAACACTTTGTGGCTTCATGTGATAGATGATTTGTGATTGCATCAATCATGTCCTATTACATCAATAATGTGTCAATTGCTTCTCAATATGGTTATAAACTGATGCAAATAAAATATTTTACTTTGTGTTACCATAGCCACAACTGTTACTTTTTTTTAGCTATTGCACTGTGTTCTAGTGTGAAATCTCACAGCAGGAAGCTCCTGCTTCCTTAGCTCATGTCACCACCAAATTGTTTACATTTAGTGAAAGTTTAGGATGAGAAAAAAAGAAAATAAGCTTTCAGTTTTAAAAAAAAATTCAAGGGGGAAAAACTTTAGAACTGCTTTAATATAGAACTTTTATTACTCATGAAACAATTGTACACAATTTAACAGAGTCTATATATTAAGCTACCTTTAAGTAATAGTGTTTGAAATCAAGTGTACTGCTTTTTTTGTCTTAACCTTCTTAAATGTCACTATTATGTTTCCTTTGCATTCCCAGTGATGCCTGTGAAACTGGTCTCAGTTATAACACCAAGAATAGATGACAGTGGCCTTGATTATATAAATGCCTACCCTAGTGTCACTGCTTTTCTCAATTAATCTGTGTCAATAAAGGAGGAGTAACAATTACATGAAGACCAGAACACCTGAAATCACAGTGTCTGTGGTGATAATTCATCAAACTGGATGATGAATCTAATTTCCATAATTCACATGCTCTTGAGGACATCAAAAGAAAAATACAAACAATTTAAGCTTCTGGATTTACCGGGAAAAGTCTTAAAATAGTTTTGAGCCTGCCCATTAAGGTGTCGGTCATGATGCTTGAGGAACATGGCTTTTAACTTCATCAAAACTGGGGATGCTACAGGCTGGAAATAGCTATATATAAATACATTGTTGTAAACCCTTACTGCTAGTCAATAACTGGAAGGATTCCACAATATCTCAGGCATATCTGTACAATACTTATGTTTATTGTAATTGTTATGTATCCTTATGTGTGATTGTTGGAGAGATATTTCTTTTTAAGGCTGAAAAGTAGCTACAATTCATGTTATTTTCCCTTTTTTTTCCACAGCAGTGAGGCCAGAAAATTTTGTAACTAGTGAATTTAGCTGATCATATAATAGCATAGATTCCACTTTTCTGTTTAAGGAAAAGGTTAGGTGTTGTCAGATGTCCAAGGAAATTGTTGGATACTGTGACACTGTGTCTATGTTGGCTTTTTTCGTTCTTTTCCCTGGAAATATTTTTCATGTTGAGGAGGTCCCAGAGCCTTGACCTGTCCATGCATGAACAGATTTCAGTACAGTTTTTCTCATGTTTACAGTACAGTAATTAATGTGAAGCTATATTGTGAAGCATTTGTCCCCATGAGCTGTTTATAAGTCAAGCTTCAGGTTTCTAATTCCCATTGCAAAGTTGTGATAAATTTAACACAGGCTGTTGCTTTTAAAATTGCATGTCTCTTAGAGAACTGTAACTTTAAAAACCCCACAACCAAACAAATGACTTTTATCTTCAACAAACAAATTACTTATTCTCAGATATGTGAGAAACATCTAGACATGCACTTTTTTCTTTTTGTTTTTGGCAGTTGGTTGGTCCGGTTGAGCTGTTTGTTGGGGCTGTCCTGGTGAGGGCTGTTGTGAAGCCTTGCCCTGAGTGTGGCAGGGAGGAGCAGTTCAGCTCAGCTGCAGCGGGGGCTGCCTGTGCCCGCCGCGCTCCGTGTTCGGGGGCTCCCTGCACAGCGCTCCGCCTGCCGCAGCGAGCTCCTGCAGCGCCGCCTGCGCTTCCCGAGAGAGTGGCCTTGCAGACAAGGGATAGGCTGTTGGAAAAGCGGCACTCGCTGCTCTTTGACTGAAAAGAACTGGAATTATTGCCTTGCATGTCTGCCTGAAGCACCCGGAGTGGCACTTTTCTGCGTAGGTGTTGGTGTGGCCACCTGACAGCGGAGGTGCTCACAGGCCCTCTGACCTCAGCGCAGCCCAGGGCCAGCACTTTGGCTCTCAGCTGGATAAAAGTGCCTTAGAACAAAGAAACAGGCGTCTTTTCACTTTGGCTTAACTAAATGGTAGATGAGGCTTTTCTCAAGCCTAAATCAAAACCTACTTCTGTTGAGGATTGAACAAGAAAAATTTCTGCTGCAGAGGAGAGGGCACTGTTTTTGCAAAGCTGTTAACGTGTGAGAGCAAGCTAGCATCAGACTCTTTCAGCTGGCACATATGGAGCATTGCACAGACATGACCCCAGACTATTTGTCAGCATTTAGATTCCTGAAGCTTGCAGTTGAATGGATGGTTGGGCAATGATACACTTAAACATTCACTCAGCACAAGAGGCCATATCTCTTGTGGCATGATTTTAAAATGGGCTCATAATAACTGTAGTTTTTTGGATGAATCAAATAAAGGAGTGCATGCCATAGTTATTTGGTAAATATATATCCTGGTGAAACCACAGGAGTAAAACTGTCCTCATTCTTCTATGATATTTCAAAACTGCAGCAAATTGTGTCCTCAGCTGAGATACAAGTTTGAAAAATACTGTTTGGGATCATAAATGGGTTGCTGCCTCCTTAGCTAAGGTGAAAAACCATTCTGGTTTATCAGCTATGCCTACCTAGTTCACCCTCTTGCTCAAAAAATGGTTTGTTTATTTTTCCACTGTATCTCCTTTACAAAAATTGTGAAATCTGTGTATTAATATTAAAGATGAGAGAAACTTGGGTGGCTCTGTGGAAAGCAACCAGTTAACAGCTTGTCTGTTTGTGGTCAGATCAGATTTTAACCTGACTCCTATGAGAATTGTTAAAATCAGAAATTAAGGAAGTTTTCTTGCCAGGCACTATCGATGAATATTTTGTAAGAATTTCTTTGTTAATAACTCTTATCTCCCAGCTGGGCAGCATATGGCTGATAATCTTAGGTATCTGATAAAGCAGGAGGAAGAATTGCATTTCGTTAAAGAGTAAATCTGAATTCTTATTTCAACTTACTTTAATCACCTACATCATTAGAGATGTCCTTCATATGCACTTTAAAAGCTTTCACTAGGGAACGTAAATTTCAGATCCCAGATATCTCTGTGAGCAGTCAGGAATACTAACTGATTTCTTACATCTTTTGTCTGTGAGCATTGTTAATTAGAGATATTTGCAGTGACTGGTAACTAGGAAAATAGCTAAACAAACTTCTTCCTAATGTTTGTGCATATGTGTTTGTCTGTCACTAAATGCAACAGGGCCTGTTTCTGTGAGCTCATTACACTGGTAGCACATTGTGCTTTCTCTTTATCCTATTGTGACTAAGGAAGCGTGACCAGAACTTCCCAGAATAACTGGAAACTCTTCAGTTGGCTTCTCCACCTGTAATTGCATTGTCTGTAGTGGGCTGATGTAGGTACAAATGTAGACTCGTGTGTCCATACTGAAGGATTGCTTAAAACAAATGCAAAGAACTGTTATGTAAAAGATGACCTCAAGTATATTCAGGATTGAAAAGCAGGGCAAACAGTCTTGCTCCTCTGTATTGACTCTTCCTGAAACTCTGCTGTGCACAGGTAAAGTGTGTGATTACAGGACTGCTCCAGAGAGGATTATGCAGCAATTTGTACGCTGTGTTGCTCAGTGTTTTCTGTTCCAACTCCTGGCCCTGCACAGGACACCCCCAGAGCCACACCATGTGCCTGACAGCATTGTCCAAATGTTTTCTTCAACTCGGTTGGGCTTGGTGCTGTGAACGCTTCCCTGAGGAGTCTGTTCCAGTGCTCAGCCACCCTCTGGGTAAAAAAACTCTTCCTGATATCTAAACCTCCCCTAACTCAGCTTCATGCCATTCCCTTGGGTCTTGTCACTGGTCCCAAGAGTGATGAGACTGATGTTTGCCCCTCCAGTTCCCCTTGTGAGGGTGTTGAAGACCTGTTGAAGACCTGTTGAAGGTTGTTGAACAGTGAGGTTTCGCTGCTTTGCTGTCTTGTGCCTTGATTCTGATGCAGCTCAACAGACAAAATTCTCTTTTTATCACCCACTTTTCTTTGGGATGTGTTGGCTTCTGCTAGGATAGGAATGTAGTGCACTACTGATAAAAATCAACTTTGTGAAGCAATAAACAGTAAATATGTTCTGTCACTATGCCCAAGGGAATAATATCAAACCTTAGTTATCCATGTGTTTGAGGCCAAGCCTTAAGGAAAAAGAGGGTATATGAATATACAGTGTAAAAATATAGATTGCTTCTCTTCACTTTCCATCTGTGGACCTTCAAGAGCTCTATAAACACAAGCTCACTGAGCAGCTGTATACCCCAAGGAGGCAGATAATACAGTAATAAAATATGCCAAGCAATTTAAGGGTCCAAATCTTGATACATACCTCAGGGTTGTAAGAATTAACTAGAGTAGTTTTAGCAGAGAGACGTTCTTCTGGGAGACTTTTTCTTATAGAAGCAGCATAAGATCAAACTCCCCTTTTGATAATTTTCCAGACTTTGGGGGGGCTTAGTCTTTGAGCAGAATCAGAAGAGATTACTATATAAATAACATGAACCTAGACCTGTGGAGGAAGGTGTTTGGCTCAGGGTGTGGCTGGAAACAACAGGGATTCTCTTGAGCTTGTTTTAACTCTTGTGTAGGGCTCCCTCAACATCCTAAACCCTTTTCTCTCTTTTAGCAGTCTCCTTTCAGCATTATTTTAATCTGAAAGATCTGTTGAACAAAAGAGATTTTAACGGAGTCTGCAGTCTTTGCTTCCTTTTATTTCCTGGCTACTCTGACACCAAAGGCAGCATGAAGCAAAAGTGAAAAGAAATGCAGGAAAGCAGCTGTTGGGCCAACTGCTGTGGGATCACACAGGCCAGAAAGGAGCCCTGCTTTGCTGTGTGACCAAGAGCTTGATGTGGGACCCTGTTCCATGGCACAGTCAGGGTTTGTCCATCAAGGAAGGATTTCTCAGATTCATTCTCCCCATGTGGAAAAAGACAGGGAACACGAAAATTGATGCAAACATCAGTAATGCTTCATCCTGCTGCTTGGGAGAAAAGGATTGACTTCCTGGCACTCCCTGGTAAGTGGAACAAGAGCTGCTGGAGAGGCAGGTGGTGTCTGGCTAAACCCTCCTGAGTACACAGAAGAAGACAGGCAATCCTGCCTGGATTGCAGACTGAAGCCTTCCCATAGGGAATGGTTCAAGGTGAGAGGAAGACAAATGATCTAAGTGTGCAAAATTTCAATTTATTCTTTAAAACCCTTTCTTGCTAGATGTAATGAAGAGTAATGCCACAAAACAAAGGTATGTAAATAATTTGTTTGTCTCTTGTCTATGTGGTAACACTGTAACCAAAAGCTACCTCAGTACTTTTAATGAGCACTGCTTTGTTATTGTTCCTCACTCTTCTTTTGTGTTTTTCTTTGAAAAACTCCAATTTCCCTTTCTGTATAGCTCAGATTGTGTGTACTTTGCAAAGATGCTGCCATCTGCCATTTACTTTCCTTTCTGAGCTGTGATCTTAGACATAGATTTCAGGGAAGAGGAAGTCAAGTGGTTGAGTTTATTTTCCTTTTGTGTGAACAACAATGCAAATAATTCCAGAGCCAGGCAGTAAGGCTAACTGAAATGCCAACTGCAAATCAACTTTTCCACAAGGCATTAATTTATTCTGTGAAAAATACGCTTGGTAAAAAACTCCATTTGGCTGGATCAATTAAGCTCCATATAGCAAGTTTTTGAGAGTATGTCATATAATTTTGTACTTTTTCTAACCCTTATTCCAGATAATTTTCCTGTCAGCCCCTTGCTGCACATGCCTCTTGCAGCAGACAGGGGAGCAGTGGTGGATGCTGCTGGACACATAGCAGGGCCAAGGCTGCTGTCCTTGGGTAACCCCAGGCTGCCACCAGGCAGCCTCTCACCTGCAGGCAGGACATGGCCCTCCCAGAACTCAGGAACCCCTCAGCAGGTGAGGGGGATTAATGGTTCCCTCAACAGGGAGAGTGAGAGCAGGAGAAAGGGGCTCATCTTGCTCCTTCTCAACTGCTTGTGCCTTTTCTTTGGAGATGAGTGCTTCAGGAGCTGAGAAAAATACTACATGAGATCAAGGTGGAAAACATTCATCTGGGAAACTAGAGCCAGTGTGTCTGTAAGGCAGCACTGCCACAAAAATATCCATGCATTTGTTAATACTTTATGATGATTTTTAGTCTGACCAGTTCCCTGGTCAGATGTGCCTCATGGTCACACAAAAGCCTGGATCAGCACAGCCAAGGGACATCATCAGCTTGAAACAAGAGGATGAGACAAATCGGGGCAGACCTGTTCTCATGATCACATTCCTGCCTTAAATGAGTATTAGAGAGCTGAGGGCTCCCCTTATTCCCTTGGGAACTGTAGCAATAGCTCCAAGGTTTCCTTATACAAGAGTAAGACCAAGCACACAGCTCCTTTCCTGTTCTTGCATCAATTGCAAACAAGTAAAAAACAAAAAGCTTTTGCTTTTCTGTTAAATATTTAGGTTTAAATTTCAGTGGTTACTGGAAAGTTTTGGCAAATGATTCAAGGACATGGTAAGAATTAAGAAAAATACTCTCCCTTTAAAATTTCTTTTTTGTTTTCACAATTCCAAATTATCCCTTGGATCCTTTAACTCTCCTGAGATCACTCTGAAGTTAAACTGGAAACCTAATTGGATTTTAACAGGAGATCTGATCGTGCAACTAGAAGCTTTAAGGGGCATGAATAGAATAGCATTTGAGAATGTGCAGCTATTTTGAAGATTGATGTGATTTTCTGATTCTGACAGAAAATGAAAACATAGTGAGAGGCTGTCAGAAGCCTCTGAATCAGCCAGCTTCTTCTTAGAAGCCAAAGACAGCTTGGCTCAGGTAGGCTATTCTCTCACACATGCTTTTGCCAGAACAGAGTGTGTGCCAAGGCTTTTTTGCTGTTGTTTTTTTCCTCCAGATGGTGTAATGAGGGATAGACTGCTGGTTGCTTGCCAGGGGTTGTACAATATTGTGGCAAAATGCAATCCCAAGCTGAATTTGAAGGTGGCATATCAATCACTTACTCATCAGGTTCCTATACTTCTTGCATGTGGGGTCAAACTTTTGTCATGGGGCCAAGGCTATTAACACATTCAATCCAAATGTTTTGAGAATGACAAAATTTGGTATGTTTTCTCTCCAACTGTTGATTAAAGTGTCCACTGCTAGAAAGGTAAGAGCCAATATGCAGTTAATCCTTTTTAAAAATCTGTATCTCAAACCTAAATTACTAAATCCCTCAGATCAGCTAAAAATAATAATGCTTTGGGTTTGCCTGTGATTTTTCTCTATATACATCTAAAGTAAAAGCAAGAGGTTCCTTGGTCACAAATTATTTACCTTTATGGTTGTGGTTTGAAACAGATTGAGTTTTTGAAGTGTTAAAAAATTTCTTGAACTTAAATGAAGTTATAATAATAAATAGAGCTAAAGATGAGAATTTTTTACTAAAGGTTGTGCAGCTTTTTGCCAGATAGATTCATAAATCTTCCTCTTGTTGACGTGCATTTTAAGAAACCTGATATTAATTGCACCTTCACTGGGTAACACAATGGCAAAATGATCCACCTTCTGGCTGTCAGGTGTTTTAGGGGCATTGAACACATCTAGGAACAAAGTTACCCCCTGAGAGTGGCACATACACACTATTTAGTCACTTGAGAAAACTTCCAGTCTAGACAGGGTTAGTGACCGAAACAGTGGAGGAGGTCAATCCACCTTGTCATCTTTCAGGTATAACTTTATTTTACATAAACTGTTCGTGTTCTAGGTGTTCACTTGACCGTGCAGCAATCCAAGATACACAAAGTGATGGTGATTTAAAATAAGTACACTGGCATATATGATAATAAAAGCAATTTTAACATGGCAATTTTAATATGCTGCCGTTTTAATAAACTACTACAAGAAGTCTCTCCCTCGTAGCAGGAGAGGGCAGGGTTGGTGTTGAATATAATTTTTTTAAAGACTTCAGAATGACAGCATGTATGAAAAACACATGTAAGGAGATTGCTTTGCTATGAGTTATAAAATATAGGAAAAAGTTCTCCAAAAACCAAGATCAGTTTTTAAAATTGACTTGAGAAGCTAAGCATGAGTAAGTTTGATCTCCAATTTAGGCTGTTTGGAAGAAGCATGGGTGAAATTTTTAGTGTCTTAATGATATGACAACAGACAAAACCAACAATCACTCTTTAGGTGCCCAGAACACTGTATCTGGACCAGTATTTTCTTCCTCAAGCAATAACAGATTATTATCCTGGCTGGCAGGAAATAACCTGTAAATTATATCTATATCTAGCACATATGGAAGAAAAGCCATCAGATAGTATCATACATGAAAAATTGGTTGCCTTGCTCTAGTAACAAAAAGTTTAGGCATAACATCTTTTAATTTGAGAAATGATGAAACCAGCAGAAGAATAACAAGAATAACATTGCTAGTTTCCAAAAGTAGATAGATTGAGAGGTAGGTCATTTGTCAGCCACAACGTAGATAAAATGAAATGGAAGACAAAAACATTTGCTCAGTATCACAAAGCCAGAGATTGCAGCACAATATTCCAAGTCAGTATATGAGATTACGTATTCTAAGGCATCTACCTTTTTTTCTGTATACCTCTAGAGACAGTGAAGATGGTCTCAAATTTCAGCATGCTCCAGCATCTCAAGTTCTGGAGGGAGAGAGAGATTTCAGGGAGCTGTATTTATACAGCTGGCATCTGTATCCTTGCATGCCATTCATAAGTTAGACTCCTATCAAATAACAGTGCCCCTAGGTTTCTGCAGCTTAAAAACTGCCCTTCAGAGGGACTGAGCAATCTTCTGCACGGTGGATTAAGCATTTACATAAGAAACCAATCTGAAAAATAGGTACCAAACCAATTAAATCACCTCCACTGGTGGATCTCCTTTAAGTTTTTAAAAACCTGCTATGTGAATTTCCTTTTGCAGTGTTTTTTAGAATTTGTTTAGCTATAACTTTAAGTGATAGATGCAGAAAAGAAATGTAGTGGGCCATTTCAATTCTGCCTTTCTTCTTTCTTTGGCAGTTGATCTTGAGTGCCCACAGAGCCTATTAAACTCATTTTGCTTTACTATTGACATTTGAGATTAAATGCCAGGGTATAAAAGAATTTTTTTAAGGACTCTGATTTTTTGTTTCAAAACAGCATTGTCAGGACCACAGGACTGTAACAGCCTGCTGTGGTGTATTATTTCAATTATTTCTTCTTGCCTAGGGAAAATATTTCTGATTAGCGTAGTTACTGTCTCTTTGTTACGAGGTTTATACAAAATTCAGCAGTGTTACTGCAATTGAACTTAATAGGAGCTGTGAATGCTTGGCCCTAGCTTTTTCCTGTTGGCAGTGCTCGCTTATCTCCTCTTGTCTGATAAGCTGCAATCCAGGATAACACCTTCACCAGAGCAATGGTGAGTCTTGGTGCTACAATGCTACAGTAAAAGATTTTTCAGTCGCAAAACAATGCTTTACACATGGTCTTCTCACCCACTGAGTTGTCATTCAGTCTGAAAGAGTTGGAGGCTGGAGACCTGGGGTGCTTTAGAGGCTGGTCCAAGAGTGCCCACCTGGACTGCCCACCCCACAGCTGGCAGGGGGGGTGGGTTCAAAAGGAGCTCCAGAACCAGTGCCTCGTGGTTTTACCTCTCATGTTGGTTCTGGGGCAGCATCCCAGCACATCTGTGTTAAGGCCTGGGAATCTAGTTCTGTATCTTTCTACAAAATACTCAGGAGAGTCCATGGAAATGGACTTCTGCAAGTGTAGGACACACATGTGTAAGTTAAACACATTTTTCTGTACTTTTCACACTCTGAAATGATCTGAAGCTTTCAAGGGCAACGTGTGGTAGAAGAGGTCTCATCAGGTGTTGATATAATTGTGATTGTATACAGCCTAATACATTTTCTGCTCTCCTGCTTGATGGAAGCTTTTCCTTGATGTCCACTGGATATTAAGGAATTTAATGACTTGATGAGTAAGAACAAGGTGATTGCAGAAGTAGTCTCAGCCAGCTAAAAGTGAGCAAGCATCTCTTCTTGCTGCTCTGCTTTCTGTTTAAATGGTGCATTTAATTGTAGACATTGCCTTACCTGACAATGTCATCTGGAGTTTTTTGTTACAGCAAAGACTTTGCCTGAGGGTTTGTTTGCCTGAACAAAGTTATATTTTGTATCCCCCCCCCAGTGCATAAGAAAAGACATTCAGGGAGCAAACCCAGCCCAGGTTCAGCATCAACTGCTCGAGTCACCTAGGACTAACAACTTGCATGCAGCTTGGACTACAGTGCTTTCTTGGCCGTTTAAGCAAGGGGTGCTGGCCAAGACTCTGGTTGTCTTTCCTCTTACTTTTGTATTATTGCAGTCTGCCTGAGCCTCCCAGTGTTAATAGCATTTACACAAACCCTGTTGTCAGCTGCTGCTTGGGGAGAGATTCTTCCTTTTGGTGCTCATTCATTCTCTCTGCTCTAAGATTACATGCACATACAGATACAGCTTCCAGTTACAGTTTTGACATCTAAATTTATAAATGAGTGTCAAGCTTCTTATGCTACTGTTGTTGCTGTCACCTCTCTTTCATCTCTAGTGGGATGGGTCTTGTGACATTTGCAAGCTTTTTGTTGCTTAGTCTCCTTCTTGAAGGACACCCAAGATAGTATTAAATACTTCTGAAATGGCTCTGTGTGTTTCTAGTATGTTTTTAGGCCTCTGGTTTGGCAGTTTTGGTGTGGGTTTTTTTGTTGTTGTTGTTGTTGTTGGTTTTGTGGTTTTGGGTGGTTTTTTGTTTTGTTTGTTTGTTTGTTTGTTTGTTTTTTAAGAAACAGGGTTGTTTATTGTGAACCCTGTCTTGCCCCATGGCAGTCTGGTTAACTACTGATCAGCAGCTACAGTTGTAAACTCCAAACATAAGAAATCCAGAATGAGTTCTGAGGAAAGGCTAATTTACCAAGGATCATTTTGAAGGTCCTGCTGATGCCTGGTTTTCTGTCTCTGGTGTCTCTAATTGGCCTGGGCAATGCATGGCTGTTTGTATCTCACACCATGCACTGCTTTATTTCTCTGGTAAAGGTTAGCTGTTTAACTGATTAATTATCCAAAGCCAACAGACTAGATTTAGTAGTGGCAGCTCTTGGATTTTGAGAAGATGCAGCACATTGACTTTATAAACGTAGCATCTGGCTTTTCTTATTTTATAATGCGATAACATTTAAAGAGCTGGTCAGGCTTCTGGAATTTTAAATACCAGATGGGAATTTTGTATTCCCTGTATACTTTATTGTGCCTAGTAAATACTGAAAGAAGTGGTAGCTATCTCAAAAAGAGGACCTGTGCTTTTCAACTCCCAAATGACTGAGCATTTATTTCTGTTGCTACTTTTAGAATTCTCATTATCACCTCTGTCCCTTCACCTCCCTAAGCCTTGTCCATGTCCAGCATGTCTGCTTATTGCTTCTATAGCACAATTTTTAGGGGCAGGATGCTGCCTTCTTTTGTTGTCACAGGAGCTAAACTTGAGAGAAAAGGGCAGATAGGAACTGGGCTGTACCCAGATCAAGTTTCTAATGCTTTCAAGCATTTTAATATAAACACTTTTTTTTTCAAATTAAATAAAGCTTTTAATATCTTTACTCTGCAATAGAAGAACAAGATAAAAACCAAGCAGACTACAAGGCAAACAAAAATTCTTAAATGCCAGTGAACTTCTGATGTTCTGACATGTAAGTCAACTGTTTTATGTTTTTTGTTATGCCTTATGAGCACCACAGGAATAAACTTTATGTAGTCAAGCTAAAGTGAGTGTCAGATTCCCCTGCAAGAATCTGAGCTGCAGCAGGCACGGCATCTGCAGCTCCTGTGTGTCAACTGCCAGATCTACTCTGCAGTGGAAAGAAAATCTGTTTCTGATGAAATGGCTCTTTGTGATGGGTGGAGTCAGCATTGGAGTTGCTGAGACATATGTAAAAATAAACATGTACAGTCCAATATAACAGCTCATTGGATAGTTGCAGTAGTTGTTGATCAGTGCAACTGTAATATTTTCTTTTTTAGCTAAAGATCTACATCTTCCTTAATGAGGATATTGCTTAAAGTAGAGAGAAAATTAATGATCAGAATTTTGATATAAATGGATTCCCCAATATTATATTCATTTAGATTTGAATGTGTAGATGTGGATAATGTTGGTTTAATATTTTAAAAATAATAATTTTTAAGGCTTTGAAATAAATAAATATTTTTTTTTTCTAATCGTAATTAGAAATGTAAGCACCACATAACTGGAGAAAGAATGCTTTTCCACTTGAGATTTACAGCTCACTATTGCATGCTCAGAAATAAGACTCCCATCTGACCTTCAAACTTTTAAATATTTCGTTTTGTCTTCTGATGTATAGGACTTCCTTCAAAAATATGAGATCACAAAAGGTGCATAATTAGCACTGAATTCCCTGTATAAAGAACAGTAATCTAGAATTATAGGACTATAATGCCTGTTCCTCATGATAAATCTGCTGCATAGCCATTAAGGTATTATAACATTATATAGTTAAGCAATTAAAATAAAAATGAAACTTGTGTTATCTGAGATTTTCAAAATGTGGTTTTGGTGAACAACATGAAAACAGGAGTACTGAAAGAGAAGTTTTATATTCCTTACATTTTGCTGACCCTCATCCTTACTTTTCTGCTAAATATCAAAAGATCTGGCGTAATAGAGAATGACAGGAAGTGCATCTGACAAAACTCTCTCTTAAGTCGTGTTGAATAAAACATTTGGTGGAAATGGTTCTTGGCACCATCAGGTTAGCATTAGAAGTGCAATGGCTTTAAAGCAAGCCTAAAAAACCCCTTGACAAATGACAGTTCCAGATTTTAACAGTGAGATTACAGATGCTGCTGAAGATTTCAAAAGAAACGTGCCCAGCAGTTGTCTAGTGCACTTGCTTGTGACAATTTGTCTGTCAGAAGATCACCCACACAGGTGATCTAGCACTGATGATGCTGCCAATTTCTACATTATGAAAAGTAGAATCCTTGATAATTTTGTCAGTCACACAGCCAAGGTTCTTGCCTTTCTCTTCTATACAAAAAGTTCCCCTTTCAGATTTCCCTAGCATAGTTGAAGAGACCAGAGTTCTGAAATAACAAATTATTTCCATTTACTTGAAAAGCAAATCAGAAAAAACAGCCTATAAAAGCTATTTTATTTTGCTTATTTTCAATAATACCTCTGCTAAATACTGTATAGATTTTGAAAGATATAATTCTGGACAGAAATCTCAAACTACACTAGGTTGGACCTAGACGATCTTTAAGGTGTCGTCTAACCCAAAAAACTCTTATGTTTCTGTGATGAAGACTAAAATAAGAGAGTATATATATATATATATCCCAGGCATTTATTTGGACTTAGCTGAACCTTTCCCACACAAGGGTTTTGCATATGGTTTGAAAAACCATAGACATGGTATGTGCTGAAGTTGACTTCTACTGTGAACTAGTCAGTGTGTTTTCATGAGTTTTCTAGCATTCTCCAGCCCCCCTAAAGCCACAATTCCAGGAAACATTGGGTCCTTCAAGCTCCGATGCTATCAGAAATGCCTGTTCATTATGGATAATTAGGAATGCAGAATTCTTTATCCATGTTTTTATGCAATGTGTCCAGTCATCTTGAATTAGTATTAGTATTTTTCCAAATTGAATTGAGGAATACAGGCTTTTTATTGCTATATCCAGACACTTAAAATGGAAGACTGATAGTATGGTCTCCTTAGCACTGGGAAGGTCAGGAAGCATTCAAGGAGGATCAGAGTCCCTGGGATGAGAATGAAGATCTTGTTGCCACTTATTTTACATTTCTCTTGGAGAAGTTATCTTTGTGGGAATGATTTTGCCTCCACTTTTCAAAAAGGAATGTCAATAAAACTTGGAAATTTGAATGTAGATGTCTAAGATTTACATTTTAAAATGTAAAATCAAGTTAATCAGGCAATTCTGACTAAAATTGTCTTTGGTTTCTTGATAACAGAGCTTGGAGATAAAGTGAACAGAACATTGCTTAAGCAGATAGATACAGTTTTAGATTTAGAACCCTTTTAAAACGTCAAAAGAAAATACTTTATTTTGTTCATAAATGCTCTGATATCAGGCAATTATTTAAAAGTAGGTGTGTTTCTGTTTCAGAGACAGTTATGGTCTCATTATCCTTACAAGACACAACTCTCATTGGAATCATCCTGAACTTTGCTTCTGTGACTAGTATGGGTTTGAATGAGACACTGACATTTTCAAGAGGCTCATTGTTATGCTTCTGCTTTGCTAGATCTTTCATTCCACTCCTTTGTTGTGGCAGACCTACTGTCCAGTTTACTTTTGTTCCAAAAATCTATTGATTCTTTTTTTTTAAGAGAAATAGAGAGGGGAAGAAAATCTTGATATCAAAGGAAAGGAATATTTGTGTCTCAGGGAATACTTCATTTTAAAAGTTCCTTGAAAAACTTCAATAAAACAAAACCTGAGATGCACTCTAGGTGGACCGTGGTTATCCATTAACAAGAACATAATGTATTTGACTTTTACATTGGTATAAAACAGCAATCAAATTAACTAAATGATGAGTGTATTTAAACTGTAATTTCTCCTTCCAGTAGGTCATATGGTGAAATAATTTTCCAGAGATCCCTCTCCATGCCTTCTAACAACATTATGATTCTTGCTATTGTTGCAATCAGAAAGTTCTTACAGAAGAGAATGTGACAATACAGCTTCATCTAACATCATCATTGCATGTAAGAAGTTTGGAAAAGAAATTTCTCAGTACTCTGGGACACAAGTCATGTATCAGTAGATACTTTTTTTAATGGTACATTGTATTTTTCTGTGTAGAACACCCTCAATGCTGCAAGGATGATAATTATTTGGTTATTTGTCAGGCTTATCCCACAGGACCTAATCATCTCCATTTTTAGTAATACTGCTTTCTTCTCCAAAGGTGCTTTTTCTTTCAAATTTAATAAATTACTACCATAATTAATTTAAACATGGAGATTTGTTTGCAAGCTGCCCTTAGGCTGAAGTCTGTGGCTTCTTTTTCAGACCTCGCTGGTGTTGCATACCTAAAATCATGTCTGTTCTTTTGTCTGCTACATAATATCATCTCACAAACAGTGCTGCCTCTCTCTACAAACTTAGGCTTACTTAGAAAATACACTAATTAGTTTCCATTATCCTTCTACTTTCCATATTTTCCACTCTGCATCTAGTTTTATGTAATTTGCTTTGCTGGGCTTTGGTTTTTTTCATTATGCTGTGAGCTTTTAAGTTTGGGGATATAACTTAATAGGATCTGATTTAATAAGATGCTGGCAGGTAGTACAGGACATTAATACTTGAAATAATTGTTCATAAATACTTTTAATGCGAATATATCTCCAGTACTTACTGTAGAGCATTTTATTTCAAATTTTCTATTTTGATCTAAAAGTTCCCTTTGTATTAGACTCTTGCTCATCCAGCCCTGTGAAGTTAAGCACAGAAAGTTCTGCTGCTGCCACGGGATCAAGGGGATATGTCCCCAGCTAAAAGTCTGACTGAGTGGTTTTAATTGCTGTGTGCTACTAATTTGGTGAACTGCCACATAGGACAGGTGTAATAGGATGTTTATTCAATGTTTCCTGGCTTTCAGGTATCCTTGTCCTGTCTAAACAGAGTGCTGACATTTCTGTCATCAAGTTTTGGGTTAGAATCTCACACTTAAGCTAGTTTGAAACAAAACAATTTTGTGAACTTTATGATGATGATTAAAGAGAAAAGTTCTATCATTTCCAGAACATTAATGACAGACCAGATAACATTTTCCATCCTAGAGATGAGGTTAAGCACTTTGAAAGCCAAGGCATATCAACAGAAGTGAAGCTGAGGTTTTCAGAGCAGACAATCCAATCATCTCACATAGCAAGTGAATCGCTGTGCGCAGTGATTTGATAATGTGGAATGTTTTTAGAGTGCTATAGCAAACTTAATATCATCCTGAAGCATAAGCCACCATAGGCCTGCTACAGAAATGACCATATTAGGGACAGCTGAACAAGTGACAAATCTGCACACAGATTGCCAAATGAAGTAGTACAAATTCTGTGAGTAGCTATGCTATTTAAACCTTTCAGTTTTGTGAAATACACTTCTCTGCCGATGCTCATGTTATTCCAATCATAGATTACATCTGATCACTTCAGGATTTTAAAGCTAGTCTGGGAAAACATCAGAAAACGTAATTTATCATGCATTTGCAGTCAGCTGTAGTAATTGAATTGACACACATTTCCTTTTCCTACAATTTTTTGGATCACTTTTAAAAATTGGTCATGAATTTGAGAAGAGCAATGCCAAACCATTCTACACTCTTCCCACAATTGTGCTGGTGATGTTTGCAATCTTTATCAAAGGGGGATAGAAGAATATTTATTTGCCCAAAATTGGAGACCCACTTTAACAAATTACAACCTCAAACCAATCAGATCTGTGCTGGAGCAAAATTCAGTGAGCAGTCCTCACCAAATATCCCAGGCCACTAAGTGGCCACTAAGCCACTGGGTACTTGGCTTTTTAAATCTTCTGATAAAAAATAATGACATTTCAGCATACAACATTATTTAAATCTAGGCTTGAGATGTAACTTCTCATGTTTTTAAAGTTTTCATATTTTAAAAATCTTTATTTTCCTCTTCATGGCCAGGTAATTTTGCAGAATGGAGTGAAAAGAGGATATGGCTATATAGTTATTTGTTTTTACTTTCTAACTTGCCAGTAAAAAAGTGTCATTGCTTTTCAGGATATAAAATTGTGCTGCAAAAATTGGAGACTTGTGGAAGCTGTGGTGTCTGTTTAGTGTTTCTCAGACAGATACGAACTTCTGTTTCTACTTAGTGGCCAGCCACAACCATGTGGCTCCAGCATAGCTGATGGACAGAGAAAGCTTAAGGTTGGCCAGCAAAATATTGTTGTTCTTCAGCCAGCTGAGGTTGTGTCTGTGTCTGTGACCTGTTTTATACCTCTCAATTCTGTCTAAGGAAGATAGGTCTAAATTCTGCATATGTTAGTTAATGCACTTCGAATATTTTGTTTCACATTATCATTGGAGCCTTACTGGAGCTGTTTTTAATCCTTTGCAAACATGGTTTAATAGAAAGCATAGAGAGGAGAACAAAGTAATCCAATCTCCATGAGGATTTGTATGAGTGATGTAGGATAGGCAAAGGACATGTCCCCCAAAACCTTAGATCCCCAATTACATGTAGGACTTGCCTTGTGCATGCTGGAGCAGCAGGAGCTGACCAGTCTGCAGCTGCCCTCTACACCACTGCTGTTGGCTCACAGAGCAGAAGTTGTGTTTGCTTTGAGCCCCTCCTAAAGTTTGATTCTCAGAGATCTTCACCCTGCAGTGCCTGAAATACATGATGGGTGGAGTAGCTACTTTCTTGCTTTTCCTCGCTCTCAGGCTGTGCCCGTGTTGGAAAGCAGCAGAAAAAGACGTCTGTGTGGGGAAGGCAGAGGGATGTTCCCTTTAAGTGTCTTTCAGTTTTCCCGTCACTGAAGCCTGACAGAGACTTCATTATTTATAATCACTGTAATTTTCTGTTGCTGAGCTATAACGCAAAATGCCTGTGTGGATATTTTTATACATCTACACTATTGTCTGGCAGTTGGGGACTTTCTAAAGATGTAACTTGTGAATTCTGGGTGATTTTATGAAGCCATTGTATCATGAATGCTTTGATATGCATGTGACCCATGATAAGCTGTTGAGGCAGAACAGGGCAGAGGGCTGGGTGAGGAGGAGGTAAAGTGGCTGTTCTTCAGAACGTGGGTGTGAGGATGTGAAAATTCAATCTCTAAAAATTGCCTGAGGAACTTGGAGCAGTCATATCCAGTCACTGGAGTTGCAACAAGCAATTGTTTAGTATTCTAACATTTGCCTTGAAACACTGTTTTATAGATTAATTATATAGCATGCCTTTATGTGTTCTCTTTATATAGAAAATATTTCCAAAAAATGTAAGAAGATTTCCATTCCCTGATATAAATTAAACAGGAGAACCTTACTGTGCCGTAGCCATCTTTTAGCCTTGCATCACAGCACTATGGTAGTGTTAATATTTTTGTGAACCTGATAGTTTTGTTCAGTACCAAATTAAAATGCTAACAAATGAAAAACACTAAAGCAGAACCCAGTAACAAATCATGTGTTACTGCTTCTCCATTGATGAAATTATCTTCTTGTTCTAATGCAGCAGGATCAGCTTTACCTTCACTCCAAAATGTCATCACATTGTAAATAGCACACACAGAGTTCTGTGTACATACTGTAATTGCACTTAGGCTTGACTCATTCTCATGCTCCTTGTTTCACTGAAGTCAATGAGGTTACGTGGTTCAATGAGAGCAAAATGTTCTCCTTTCATTTAGACTAAAATGGCAAATTACAGCTCTGAATGCTTCTGGGAATGTAGTGAAAGTCACAATAAAATTTAAATATAATTTATGCATTGATCTGAAATAGGAAACTTTGAGTGCTCAGGAATGTTACAGAAAATTGGAGTGACTAGTGTTGAATTTTGGTCCTGTTTCTTCATTGCATTTTCACCACCTCATTACAGCTCATTACAGAAATTGAGATCTGGTATTGCTTCTTACAAAAGAGGAAAGCAGATTTTGTCTAGTGACAAAAATAAAAGTGTTGGACTCATTCTTTACCAGAAATACTTTAGAAAAATAATTGAAGGGAATAAAATTATTTTTGTAAGATTGTTTCTTTTTGAACACAGATATGGGCTGAAATTAACAATGTCTCATAATAAAATCCCAGAGTAGTGACTTACTTTGCCTTCATTACCATCATCAATCATAATTATTTTAAATCTGAATGAAGAGGGGTTGTGATTTGCACAAGTCAGTACATGCTTATCTGCATCAGATGTGCAACCAAGACTTGGCTTTTTTCTGTCTCAGCTTTTTCTGTTCATACTATGGTATTTTCTGCTGTGACACATTGAATAAAATGGAAGATTATATCCTCAGATTCTAACACCCAATCTAAGTGTGAAAAATCACCTACATAAAAGTTTTAAAGACCAGATTGCAGGATATCTACTAGGTTTTTTTAATCTAGAAGTACAGAGCACTAGCATTTGTGATTTATCAGGCACTGCAAAGAAGAGGCTGGTGTCTTAAATACACTACAACACTTGTCTGTCCCAGGCCAGAGCTGGTGCTTGGACCACTGCTGAACTTTCAGAGTAGAGGGATAGAGGCTGCATCCTCCATGGGGACAGTGAAGTCAATGTCCTGATCATAAAGTGAGGAAGGCCTAGACAGCCCCTGAGAAGCAGTGCTTGATATGATGGGACAGGTAATGCTCTGCTGGGGCATGTGAGGGATAGCAAGTCAAGGAAGTGGGGCAATGTGGACTTCGTGTAGATCTCAGAAATCTGGGGGGTTTGGTTTAAGGTAGAACTTACAGTAAACTGAACTGAGATATGAAGATGTATTGGTAATGTGTCAAAAGTTACAGGGATTAATCTTGATTCTCAATAGAAAGGCATGATTATCTCCTTTTCTTTATGTAGAAAAAAAAAATCTAGTTCTAAATATCAATGTAATATTTCTTCAGTAGTGGATATTGTGCATAGAAAAAAGTGGACAGGTCAACTGCACTGACTCACCCCTACATCAGTAACCACCATTAATACCACAGTGCAGGACCTCCTGGTGAGTGGGTGGGTGTGTAGCCTTGACCCGGTTTTGCATGGGCAAAGGTGGACATGGCACCGTTTGGGTCCAGTTTCTTTCCCCTGCACTCTAAGAAGCTGTGTGGAGCTTTCTGAATGCATGCTAGGGAGCTATAGTTTTATATGGGCAACTTAGTTCCTTTTAAAAATTCAGAGAGCAAATAAACGCCCCAAGCTATGGCTCTACTTTTCACCTCATAGAGACTAAATGTAGGCTGGTTAAATGGATGAAAGCAAAATGTAGCTTTTTCTTGTAGCTTGGCTACAAGAAAAATAAGTTATCTAATTGATTGGGTTAAGAGATCCTCAGGGACCCCCTGCTTGGGTGAAAACGGAATGTCATTTACAGCAGAGATAGGAAATCTGATCTAACACAGCTAAAAAAAAATCAGGAGCCTCAGAGATTCAAGTTAAAATTAAATTTAGAGGTAAATGTGAATAGCTTATGTTGCGGAGAGCCAGACTTTGTATGCTCGGAGACTGTATTCATTCCCAGGCTGATAGATAGGCCAAACCACTATAGTTATACTTTCTATGAAAACCAGCTTTCTTAGGAAACTGTGTTCAATGACACCAGAATCTCTCACTGGCTTTTTTTAGTGACCCCTTTGCCTAGCTGCCAAATCTAGCTGGCAGATAGGTAAAGTCAGGGTCCTGAACTGATGTGTTGGCAACTGGTAGTTGAAATGAATATGAATTGGTGAGAACAGGTGAAGCAAGAACAATAAAATAAATCACATCTTCCTATACAGTGGAAATTGAGGAAATCATGGTTTAAAGTTACAGTTTTCAATGCTGTTGCATTCTTTCAGCTGCATTTTGCAGAGGAAACTGGACAATATATTCTTTATGCACTAAGAGCAACCTGGAGTACTGTTGATAATATAAGCAAAAATCTAAAATCAGTTACTATGCCCATAATACCAAGTATTAAAAGCCTTTTATATCTCTCCTTCCCATACTAATGTTTATATCTTTCTCCACAAGTGTGCAGGTTCAAGCCTTGAGGATTCTCCTGGCAGGCAGAAATTGATGCAGCTGCCTCTTGCAGGTGGTCATAAACAGCTGGTATTGGTCATGGGGCTGTGGCAGGTGAGCAGGGTGGTTATGGGTGATGAGTTACAGGCTCCACTGATGAGCTCGTGGGAGGACCTCAGCCACCTGGAATAAATTAGTGCAAACAGCTTTCATGAGCACCTCGTGTTCAAGAGGTGGGGCAGAGAAGCAGGGCCCCCCGGTGGTGGTGTAGCTGCACCACTCGGGCTCTGTTGAAGAGGTGAGTGCTTTGCACAGCAGTAGATTAGAAATGCAAGGAGGAAAGAACCAGCTACGCTGACACCAGCTTGTGGGTTGCACAACTACAAAACAGTAAAGGATTAGCTCGTTCATATTAATTAGCCACAGAGGTTTGTGTGGGACTATTTAAGTCACTAAACCTATCGGTAATTACTTCTACAGCATCCTTGTTTGTCTATGTACCTATAGAGTGAACTCTCTGTAAGTATATAAATACTGATGGTTTGCTATGGCTGAATGATGTGACCCTTGATTTTAACTTTGAAATGGATTTTTTTTTCCTAACTAGGATATTAATGAGCTCATAGGAAATGCTTGCTTTTCAGAAAGTCTGTGATTTTTACAACAGTTTTCTCTGAATTAATTGGTAGAAGCTGATCTTGACCTCATTTTCCAGACCTTGGAAGAAATGAAACTGAAGCAGTTGACAGCTACGTAAAAATGACAGCTTTGCACAATAATTTATTAGTTAATTTTATCTACTTGGAGATGACTGTCCTTGTACATGAGGGTTATTAGTATTTTTCTGTTATCTGCATTTTCCATTTAGTCATTATAAACATGCTGTTAGTGTTCTATACATTGCTCTAGTCACATAAAACTTGTTTTGTTTTCATGAAGCTGTTAATTATTTTTCTACATAAGTTTTTAGTGGGCCTGCAGGAAAGAATGGTTCTGGTTTTGATTTATTTTGAAGTAAGATTCCTGAGGGCTGGATTCAGTAATACAATCCATTTGTCTTAAGCACTGCAAAGGCTCATGGCAAAGCTCTAAAAATCAATTTTTTGAGAGATAGAGAGAAGATGTATAGCTGTACAGCAGTTTTAGCAGTCCAGAACCATGAAGTGTTTTCTTTTTTTAACCAGACTTTAAATGATTATAGATTTGTATATTTAAATAGGATTATAATCATATATTTAAGTCTCAGAATATAGACCCTGTAGGCAGAAAAAAGTGGACATAATTTATAAAACTAAATAAGATATATTAGTGAATTTAAAATAAAATCCTATTAAAACATGTTGATTACAGTGTAAGATCTCTCCTACAGAACTGGACATAAAACCAGAATTAGAATGCGATGTTAACTGGAAATCATTTAATGCTGTGGTTCCATTCCAACTAAATACAAAATATGAATGGCCCGGGTGTCAAAAAGTGAACTTGGAAGCAGATTCTGGGAAAATTTGAAAGGCTGGTGGCACATTCGGAGAGAGATGGGGGGAAGGAGATATTTTAGGGACTGCATAACTAAGGATGGGCACTTTTGCTTCCATATCACATTTTTTATAGAGAGATGGATGCCATGTAAAAGTTGATATTTAGGAATATATTATTTGCTAAATTATTGATGGATTTGCTCTGTTTTATCTTGTTAATTTTAAGGTGCTAACTGCTAGCAAATTCTCCCTTAGTAGTGGTGACTGCTTTTAAAGTTGTAAAGATTTGTGAGTCATAGCAATATGTGGAATTACATATAAATGCTAAATCTGACATTTTAGTTTGCATAAAAATTAATAAAGTGAAATTCCTGGATAGATATCATCCTAGTTGTTCCTGTAACTCATGGAATGAATAATTTATCTGATTAATGTAGTATTTTTTCTGTTTGTGCGATATCAATATTCAGGTCATGATTTCTTAAGTGTTCATGTTTATTTGCCAAAATATCTTCTAAGTTTTTATCTCAAAGAAGAACTGCATTTAAAAATTGCACAATGCAGTGTTTGTATTGTGCAGTGCTACTTAATTGTGCCTTTTTGGATAAGCAAAAGAGTAGTCCTTTATTTTAATCACTGGATAAATTTCTGTTGTTTCTGTGTCTGAATTTACCACTTTATTTCTGTGAATTCTCACACATTCACTTTTGAGATTTTTCTTCTGTTTGTGCCAATGAGTACCTGAATATTCTAAAAAGAAAATGCTAAGTAGATTGCAGAAAATGAAGAAGGTGATTTAGACTCCGAAATAAGGAATTGTTACTTTTTTTGAGAAATTACAGAGAAAAAAAAGTGAGGTAATAAACATAATATTGGAGGCTAAACATTTACTTAGTTATCTCTTAATTGGTACTAAAAATGAAGAAATTCTGGAAAGAATTCAGAAAATGTCAATTGAAAAAAGAATCAGTTACTGTAACCCTTAGAAACTGAACAGAGTATTCAATGCATTTTTTGCAATGGTTATAGTTTTTCTATTGAATACAGAGGTGATTCTGCTGCTCTTAGTCCTTTGTTGATTTTTCTTCTTTTTGGTGAAGGATTTTCATATGTTCTTTTCTAATTATCCAATTTATTAGTTAGGTCTCTGAAAGATCCCTTATAAACTTCAATAACTTTATAATATGATACCAATAATTTAGCAGTTGCTGAAGTAAAATGAGATTGGGGGTTTTGTTTTATTTATTTGGAAATCTTCAACTAAATTTGAAATTAAAATAATAAAAGAATACCATTATAACCCATACTATAGAAATATCTGTTATTTAATGTATGTGCTATTTCAAATATATATAGAAATATCTGTTATTTCAGATAAAAATGTGGGGGCTTTTTTGCAGAGGACCATCATATAAGTGGATCATGCATTGATGCTTGACAACAGCTTGAAATGAGTTTGGATTTGCTGGGAAATTTGGAACTATGCTAGCTTGTGGGTGCATCTATAGCTGTCTCTCCTTGTGAGATTCTACCTTGTGATTTTCAAACCAACCAATTTTATAAATTTCTGTTTCTTGCATAAATATTGCATTAAATATTTATTTACTATGTAAAAATTTAAGGAAGTTAATTTTTTTTTCATTACCCACTCATGTAGATTTGCTTATCCATATTACACCTGTCTCACTTGGAGCCATGGGATCCACAATGAGCACTGATGTCCTACTTTTTCTGTGAACATCATCTAAAGGACACAGCGAGGAGGTCACTTCACAGACAAAGCACCTTTCATGTCCTCAGGCTCCACTTCAAAGGGGAAAATCTAAAGCATCAGGTGAACCTGAATGAATGACTGGTATACTATCAGATATATCTATATATATATATCTCACAATTAGGAAGCCAAGAACAAATGCAACTGTTTCCTGGGCAATGAGGCATGAGATTAAAGGCTGATGTCCAAATGTGAGAATCCAATTAGCAAGTGACTTATGTCAGTGGTGCAAAATCAAAGTGCTCCTTTTTCAGTTACGTGTTCCCACACGTGTGGGCTCCTCTCCTTGTAAACTACAGAAGAATTTTTCATGAGTAGTTAAATGTGTATCTGGAATAACAGTATGTGGTGTTATAAAGAAATGGCATATGAGGAGTAGTGTACAAGTGGTGCTTTTTTCCACTTCATGTTTTCCACACTGAACACTGTACACCAGGGTCTTTAGTGGTGCAAGTTATTATGGATACTGACTGCAGTCTCATAGCTTCTGATAAGTTTGGGGATAAGCCGATTCAGTAGTTACACATTGGGTAGGAGAAGCATTTTTTTGATAGCATGCTTGCAGTATCAGACTGCAGCATTTTGCAATGGTAACCAATTCTCCGTAGGCTAATGGTGTTTTGGACATTCCTGTGATGTTTTCCTAAGCCTAAAGTAAATAGAGGGGAAATTATACTGTTCCTTTGTGATAGGTTCCTTGAGGAGTGAACCTATGAAACTTAGAGATTGCTTTATGAGAGGAACGTGGTCGCATTAAAGAATTGAGAAGTTTTGGTGGGAGAAAGAATTGAAGGTTATAGACAATTTAGATAGAGGCTTATTTCACAGGTCATTTATTTGGATGATTGGGATTTTACAAAATGAGTCTTGGGAAATACATTAATTTCTTTGAAGTGACTAAAGTGTATGGTTTTATGATCTCACTTTATTGGGTAATGCACCTTTCTGATTTCCTTTTAACAGCTCCCCAGAATGTATTTATAGCTTATAGGATCATGCCTAAGCTCAGTATCTAAACACGCACGTTCATCGCTTGCATGCAATAATAAATGATAATGGAATAAGAGTACTGATCTCTTAGTTGTAGGGATTAGAAACCTCTTCTTTGGTGATCAAGAATAAATACAGCTGATGGAAGATAATTGAATTCACATATCTGTTTATCTTCACAGAAACACTGGGCATAGATTGAGATATATGTACATGTAGAGAGGGGAAAAGTGAGGACATATGCTAGCCTTTCAAACAATGTAGAGAATGTGCATTTAAATATACTTATATGTAGGTCTGTAAAGCTGACCTAAACACCAAATGAAAAAGTCAACCAGACGTGACTCTGTATGCCTCGTAAACCCTACAGAAAATCTGCTTTTATTGCTCTGCACACAGTGCCTTGCTAAATGTGATTATGGAGATCTTAAATCCACATTGGTTTAGGATAATGCAAAAAGAGCTCTGTTTAAAATCAGTGAGTAAATACATCCCATGTTAGTAGAACCTACATCATCTAAGCATGGCCTTGTGATTTTTATTATTGTGGTTGCCTTCATCCTAAATTGTATCATTAAAATGTTCCTAATTACTAGCTTATTAGAAGGAGCTTTGAATGAAGCAATTGAGGAATTTGGTTGAGAAAATAGAACAATTTTATGCTTTCATTGTTCTTTATTCTTAGGGATGCTTGGTTCATCTTCACAAGCTATCACTGTTTGTGGTCACTTTGCTTTGTTGTAAGGCTCTGTTCTCATCTTGTCATGATATCTGCTCACAGTCTGTGTTACGGATTTCACTACAGTGTCCTTTTTCCTGATGCTGTCAAAATCGCTTAAATTTCAGGAGGTAAAAAAATGTGAGAGTTAGTGATCCTAGTCTTTTATGTGAATTTTGTTAGATTTTCCGGGTTTATACAATGAAACAAAACTTCATTAGAGACCATGTAGTTACTGTGACCTCTCCTGTCACTGTTTGCTGTTTTGCAGTATTGCTGCAAAAATTTACAATGAATGAGAACCTCCTGAACGTATTCAGTGTCAGTATTAGTCACCACAGTACCACTGGCTCCATAAAGCTGCCAGAGACTCAGCTCCATTTTTCTTTTCTGTTCCTTTCCTGCTGCAATTGCATTTTCTGAAATTAGGACCACCAAACTTCTAGGGAAAATGTAAGATTTCATGCTAAATTTTACCTTACTTCCACTCTTCCTGTTATAATTTAGGGAAATATACTCAAGAGATTGAGAAAGTGATTCAGATAAGGTGTCAGATGGAAATGAAAACCAAACAATTTGGCTCTGAACTCATGAATGTTGACCCTTATAGATAGAGCCTGTTGTATTGGTGGTACTGCTTGTGCTGTTCACTATGGCTTATGAAAAATCATAATACAGAGAATGACCTGATTATTTTTTAACCCTTTTTCCTTCTTTATACCTGGTACTTCATTCTTTCAAACCCCTTCTGCTTAAACACCTGCTTTTAAAATTTCCAGTAGATAATTTTTTTCTGCTAATAAATGTAGCAAAAGTAGATTGATTTTATCTTTGGATATAAACTGCATCAATCCTTGTCTATACTGAACAATTTGTAAACTTCTCTCAGGAAGATGGATAAAAACAAAAGGTGGGGAAACAGTACAAAGTCATAGGGAAGAGAGAGGACAGACTTCATTGATTTAATCATCCAAAGTATGGAAGGTTTTGCAATATTCTTTGTTCAAGAGATTCAGTGCATTATTCCAAAATGCCTGGTGTTGTAATATCTATGGTGGAGTTAATTTTCCTAATTTCCTAAGATTTCTGCTGTTTCTTGAGATGCAGGGGAAAAAAAATCAATGCATTTTAAAATTTATATTTTCTCCATTTATTGAATAAATCATCCTGACAGGAGAGGAAATAGAAATCTCCCTGCTGTGGATATAAAAGATACAATCATCTTTCTGCTGAACCTCTAGATCTCATGCATGTTATTGTAATAGACTTTGTTACTGCTGAGACATGGAATAAAGCTTTCAGCAAAAGTTTATTTTAAATGCACTGGTTTTTGAAGCCTAAAGTAAGTGTTAAAGTAATGAAATGTTTTATATTCAGCTTTAACACTGGACAGTCATGGCAAAAATGAAATATTGCTGCATTCAGCCAGGTATTTTGTAATTCATATTACTTATGCTAGTCAGGGAGAATAAGAGATGCAGAGATAGCATAGAGATGTCTATGATTTCCTAGAATTTTAATTTTTGGTAGTTGTAGAAACTGTGATTTTAAGGTTTTTTTAAATTATTATTATAAATATTGCAAACTTTATTATTATTAATATTGCAACTTGTCATTGTTCTGTTAAATATAAATTGTGAAGCCCTGATTGATTTCAGCTTTGTTGTAACTTAGGGCCAGATTCCAAGCTCTGCCTAAAGTGCACATCCTTCTGCTAAACCGGACTCCATCAGCCTTGAGAAATCCTTAATGTCGAGGTAGCTTCTATAAATAGCAACAGTAGTACTTGGAACAGATGGAAAATGTCTGCTGTTCTCTGGAAGTTCACAGTAATTTCTTTCATTTATTGAGATGTTTTACCACTTCTTTAGAGAGGTGTGTCTCTATTCAGTCTGCTTGGCATCTAAAGGGTGTGATACTGGATAAATATAAATGAACCTTTGGTTTAAGGGGAGACATTAGTCAGACTGAGAAGTCACTCCCATTGGGCCATCTGCTATATGAAAACAGAGCAGAATTAATGCAGACTTGAGTAGCTGGACTGGCAAAAGCATAACTTAGGAAATATAAAATATAAACATTTCATTTTATGGGATTCTTACAACTGGAAATGCAGAGCATACTCGGAAATGACAGTGCCTGGAGGGGCTGGCACCTTGTAAGGGCTGGAGATTCAATGCAGCCATCATTTCCATGACTTAGATTTTATTAAAATCAGCAGGCATTTTACCACCCATATTCACTACACTGTCCCCTGCGGTATAAAAGCTCTCAGAAAAGTACTGAGCATTTGTCAAATCTCACCTTAAATTCTACATTTCTGTGAGCTTGTTGCAGCACATAGTTTCCTTGGAATTTCGGTCATCCATAGTAAATGAAAGCATGTTATCAAACCTTTTGTCAAATGAGTATGCAGTGATGCACAAAGCATGTATTTTAGATTGGATTATTAAGAGGTTATGTAGGCTTACATGGACTAATATGAAAGTAAGCTCTTTCACATCTGTCCAGAAACAAATGTTATTTTTAAGTAACACTTCAGTATTCTTGCATGTTTTTTGCTGGCAATGCCTTTCCTGCTGTTGCAGATATTTACAATGCAGTCTTTAGATACTGCAGCCACTGAGTACTAGAAAGTGTGAAAAGAGTTGTGTAAATCAGGTCTAGTAGGAAAAACACAGGTTACAGTACTAGAAGTATTAAGTTAAAGGAAGTAGAAGTTTAGAATTTGACATGCCATTGTTCCTGGAAATGTTTAATTTATGTAGACAAAAATTAAAAAGACCAAAAAAACCCCCAACCCTAGTCCATCAAAAAAGACAAGGAAGAAGAGAGTCCTAAATATTTAGATCCTGTGAGAGGCAACCTGATTTCCGTTACATAATACATCAAAGTAAATTTTAAGATTTTTTGATAAACTCTTTTTTTCCAAGAACCTTGCAGGATTCTTCAGTCTCAGCTTTAATTGCAGTCCTGGCTTTGACACTCAGGTAAATTCAGAAGGGGTGTAGTGAACTACCAAAAAAGAATGCCTCAGTTTATTGCTGTGCAGTGTGGCGTCCCAAATTGCCATCATCAGCTCGTGCCCCGAATTCAGTGGTGAGCCACAGTGGTGGTCGTGGTCTGCCTAACGGGGGAGACACTGCACCAGAGGAAAGCCGCAGATCTCGTATCTGTTCTGTGTTTGAGCCCTTCCAAGTTAAGATATTCATCTGATCCTTTCTATTCTAAATGTAAGATAAATAAAGTCCTGAAAGTAAAAGTTAGAGCTCCCCATTCTTAGATGACAGAGCTCATGGGCTACAAAACTCCTCCCCACTTTGTTTCATATCCATAAATCTCTCTGGAGAGTGCAAGAGTTCTATCTGGCCAGGTGGGCACTGTGATATGTGATACTGGAGACAGGCCTGGATTTAGAGTCACTCTAATGCATTTTGCTTTGGAAAAGCAAAAGTATGCTTCTGGATCAAACTGAATTTTCAGGCTGATGAGGTGGATGAGCTGCTGGGCCAGGGCAGAGCCTCGATGGCGGCGGGCAGGCTCGGCTGTGAGCGTGGCGCAGCTGCTGCCCACGGGGTCCCATGGCCTCCTCTGGCCTCCTCAGGAGCTGCTTCCTCACCTCGCTACTTCAGGGGAAAAACCATAAGGCTGCAGTTCATGCTGTGAGGAGCAGCCAAGTGCAGAGTAGGAACAGAAAAGGCCAACTTGTGGGAGCCATTAAAGCAGGCTTGTCTGCGGCCCCACGCTGGGTTTGTGGGCTCTGGTGTTGAGCATCTGAAGTAGCATCGTGGCCTGCTGTTGTTAGGTATTGAAGATTTTCCCGTAGTGGCTGAACCAAAACCCTGCTCGTTAGCACACATCCATAGCAGGCTTTCTCAGGGCAGACACAGTTTTATTTAAAAGGAATCCAGATAGGTGCTGCTCAAGCTGGTCTCTTATTTAATCAGTAAACTAAACCTTTGATTACCAGAGTTGCCAGTCTGTCAGAAATAATAATCTGAAAAATGGAGATAGCTGCTGCCTTAATAAATATTACCTTCCAGAAAAACATTTCCTAGAAGCTAAAACAGGAATATATTTTAGGAGATATTAATTGTGCTGTAAGGTTTCCTGCTGACTTGGTTTATGGCCTCTGCTCTTCTCTATCTACAAAACTTGGGTGGTCTTACATCATTCAGTTGTTCAGCAATCCTTGTCTTTAATAATTCTCAGATGCTCCTTGGGAAAGCTGCACAGTAGGATAAATATGTTTATTTATCATAGAAAGATATGTGTTACTGTACTGTTTGTCAACAGGGAATTCCAGGCTTTTTAGAAAAAGTATTTCTCTATTAAAATGAAGATGGGTCAGGAACACTGATTTTATGATGATGGATGCTGAATGAAGAGCTTTAGAATAGCTGGAGATGTATGTAAGTTATGTGTTGTTACCCATTTTTGCTTGAGTTTTTTTCCCCTCGTAATTTCTGGACGCATCTCTTTCTTTGGCAGGCTCCCAGAACAGCAAGTAACTATACTAGGCCGTTGGACATATGCTGTTAAAACTGATTGTCCGTGGCAGTGTTCAAACAATTTATGTATTCCCTAAAACTTATTTTAAAAGGTCTTTTTGTTCACTCTCTATCTTAAAAGCCAGTTTCAACAAGCATTCCTGAGATTTTGATTTACTGTTATGAGTGATGTTTTAAGTGTGCTGGTGCTTTCACAGGAAGATGAAAAATACACTCTTGTGTTATTTTTTTTCCAACCTTGCCTGTGATTTCAGGTACAAAAGGCAGATTATGCTTTTGCTCTACAAAGGCTTCTCTGAAATTCCCAGTGACATTTAGGTATGGATTAATATTTTGTTAATTATTTTTAGGCTAAGCATTACTAAATACAAAGTCTGAAAGTGCTGCAGATCTTATTCAGTGATTATTCATTCTTATTATCTGTAAAAGTATCTGTCACTCCATAATTTCGTTACAGTAAAATGATCAGCAGTTATATACCTGAATGGGATTATAAAATACTAAGAACCTATGAATGCTACAGCTTTTTTAGTAATAGGATTACTAAAATTCTGAGGGTTCTGTCCATCAATTTTTCTGTAGAAAACAAGAGAGGTGACAAATTTGGGGAATGCTGAAATATTTGCACTAGGAAAATGCCAAACTAAGTTTATAAATATTATGTATTCATTAAGATTAAAGATATATGGGTGTATATTCAGATTGGGTATATAGAAAGATAATACTATTAACCAATCACCAGACAATACTACCTTCTCCATCCTTTTATCCAGACCTTTGAATTATGGTCCATCCTGTAATATGGAGCTAGATGGTCTTGACCAGCTACCCTGTAATCTTACCATGCCTTTGTCATGTTTGCTAAGCCAGCTTATAGTATTTTTTCAAATATTTTCTGCATTCTTTGATAGAAGAAAATGCCTTTGTGGTTCAGTGGTGCAGATTTTTGAGTAACGAAATTTCTAATCTGTGTGCGTTTAGACAAACCTGATGACTGATAAAAGTAGGAAATAGACAGAAGTTACAGCCCGTTGAGAAGCTTAAACATCCAGCCACTTCGTATTGGTACCTTTTGCTTTATTGTTTCATTCTTCTAAATGCTATGTTGCTCCTGAAATGCACACAGAAAGCTGAAGATCTGTTTTTATATAATAGATGGATAATGGCTGATTCTTAGCACCTCGACTGACATAATCCTCTCATGCAATGGGCAAAGTTTGATCCTTGGAACCAGTGATTTGCATGACCTACTTATGCACTAACATGTAGCTAGAGGTACAAGAGATGTGCTGTGGGATGACATTATAATGACAATGTAAGGCTCCAGGTGCCCTCTTCACACAAACAGAGCTTTCAAATTAGTACCTTGATACTACCTATGGAATGAAAAGAAAGATCTTTTCTCTAATAATGTGTACAAAACCTGATATTTTTAACTACATACACGTGCAGTAAAATGAAACCTAATGTCGACATAGTTCTGAAGAATATGAAAAGATGATTATATCATTGCAGGTATTGACTAGTGTGCATTTAAATGATTTGCAGATTACATGCTTCTGAATGTATTCTACAACAATTCTAGTTGGTTTATGTTCCTTTAGATTTAAAAAAAAATTGCCTTCATCTCTGTTCCTAGTCTGTTTACAAAAATAGAACTAGACCTAAATGTGAAGAAATGAAACCTTTCCAGTAAACATGACCATGCATCTGCCAGAAGCTGCCCTGAGATAGGACATACATACATTATGGTTAACCACAATGTTAGCAAATGTTTTTAATCAATACTTTTGTTCTGAGTCACTGTTCCATTAGTGACTTGTGTGATATTAAGTCGACTTTTTGGGTCAAGGAGCCTGTGTTCAGGACCTTAAAGTTTCCAACACCCTTCTGAACAATTAATAATCTATCTGTGCAAACCAGGAATTTTGGCTCAATTGAGACATGAAGTAGCATTGCAAGTTTGAAATTAGAAAATAGCAAACAAAAAATTTTATATCAAGGTAGTCAGGCAAGTCAAGACAGATGAAAGATGTTAAATGCTCCTCACTCCTGATCTCACTGCTCACAAAAGTGTCTCAGCACCACCTTCAGCATGTTCAGTCACTGTAGTGGGAAATGTTTTCCTTCCTTGCCTATCATGCTCTGATGCAATTTTATTTCTATAATTGTATTCAGTCTCTTTAAAACTAATATGTCAGATTCTGGTTTCTTCTTCAGAAATATTAAACCTGGGATATGTGCTTGAGCCGTTTCCGTACAATGGCAAGCAGGACTCATGGGGTCTGAAGTACTTGGTAGCTTCAGTGCTTTGAATAGATTGAAACAACATAACTCCCACAGCAAACTGGGAATAAGCAATGTTTGTGCATGGCATATTACTTAATTATTAATTAAAGGGAGCTTGAAACTGCAGGTATAATTGCTGAATGGTAACGCCCATCCTTGACTACTGTACAGTGTTTGCTGTCTGCGTGGGAGTTTAAAGCAGGGTTCTGTGTGGGCAACTCTGTGAGTTTGTCATTGTTCTGCCCTTTGGTTATTTCATCCAGAATTACATTCAGATGCACCAAGAATTAAAATAGAATTGTCAAAATTTATTTTTTTTTAACATTAGACCCTTCCCAAATACCTGGAGCACTTATTGATACTCTAGGGGAGGATATATCTTTTGATGGTATTTCATCAAGATTGTTCTGTAAGTGGGTAGGTATTAATTTAAATGCAATTTTTTAATGTGTTTCAGGATCATTGTCTTGCACTAGGCTTTCGATTTCAGCTTTGAGCTTACATAGTAGGAGACTTTGAGAACATTGTGATTAAGGTTCATTTCATACCTGTCATGGATATTCATAAGTTATGGTCTTGTGCCTTTGCAGTTTGCAGAAAATTATGGAATCAAGTAAAAATCCAAATTTTGTTAGACCATTTTTGTGCTAGCTTTACTGGAATAAAAATAACCATCCGCATAGAATTAAAAACATCCAACTGCACTTTTGTCCATAAAACTGAAAAGGTTGAAGGATGTACAGTTATTATTACATCTAAAATGTGTCTTTGAGTGTCAGTGTTGAATTGGTTCAAATTCTTTTGTTTTTTTCTAGAATTTTTCTCAAAATAGAATATCTATTATGTATATAAGGACATATTTGGTTTTCCTTGTGTTTGGATTTTGAAATATTTACTGGTTGTGGTTGAAATGCTTGTTATTTGCTGAAAATTAACAGCAGCAGTAGTCCTGTGCAATTAATTTCACCATGGTATTTGATTCAAGATAAAATAAAAAGTTAATTAGTCATGTGTCCAGTTTTTACTTCCATTACTTTGCTTTGAATGCTTTATTGTACATTGTCGATGCATATTCTCCTAAGTGAAAACAGTAGTTCAACACATCTTAACCTGAAAATATTCATGTGGGACTGATGGATACACAACAAACCTGGAAGGAATATCAGCTAGTTTATATCTGAGCTGATGCATCGTGGACTTGTTTTAACATAATCTTTCTTTAGTGTCACTTTACTTGCCCCAAAATCAATTGTGTATGGAAACTGTTTTACTGCTTGTGTGGAATGAAGTTGTGCTTTTGATTTGTTTCCTAATAAGGTTGTCTAGGTTAGTAACTGTGAAAGCTGCCTTTACCTGGCACATATTATGGTCCTTTTGTCAAGATTAGAGAGATAAGAAAGCAAATCCTCAGGGAACCACTAAACATGCAGAATTTTTTAGATTACCAGTGAGAGATGAAGTGGATAAGTTTGATCCTCATGATGTGGTGTCTGTTCTGTAAACAAAGAAAATCTCTCATCCACAGATGTTTGTTTGGACATTTTCCCTAGAAGATGTTTTCATATATGAAAACCCCCAAAATTCGAATGTATTTTGTGCCTTGGCAACCAGATGATGTGCAGGCACTGTCAGAGGAATGCTGATCCTACATTTCATTATCCTGTCTTTAATGCAGAGGACACAGTTATGCTGTGTTGTATCTTTTATAGAGATATCAGGGTGCTTTTTACAACATGGGAAGAAGAAATAGAAGATGCAGCAGGACAGGAATTTTTTATGTTAGTAGCCAAAACAATAAAATCTGCCCTAGAATTACCACTTTCCAGCAGCAGTAATTCCAAAAAAGACATAAAAGTACTGTTGAGCAGCTTATGCATGGATAGGGATATAGAGTAGTCCCTTATAAATTGAAAGGTAGAGGAAAGGGGTAATGTTTAATGACTGCTACTGGCTGGCAAAATGCTCTACGTAAATGAATAGAAAGGAGTAATCACTGGTTGATGTGTTGGTAGAGTTTGCTTTTTAAAAAAATATTTTTATTTATTGAATTGTTTTAAATTTTTTTAAAAAAATTTCATCTCATCTGTTTTCTAAGTTTATTCTAAACATGGAACCTTTTGAAATCTACTTGTAAGTGGTGTGTATACTTATCCTATTATTCATTAAAAGGATTATTGTTTTAAGCTTTGAAAATGTACCCTGTAGGTCCTAAGCCTTTTTTTTTTTTTTTTTGTAAATTGATTGTCA